>VMDO01000756.1:47982-207918 GCA_007922755.1 Pedetes capensis
TACTGGGGGTTGAAGCCAGGGCCTCACCTTTGCATGATTTGCAAGTGCTGTACCACTAAGTGGCACCCCAGCCCCTCCCTTTTTTTTTTTTTTTTTTTAACTTTTTGAGACAGAGTCTCACTAAATTATGCACACTGCCTCTGGTCTTGAACTTGCGATCCTCCTGCCTCTGCCTCCCAAGTCTTTGGGAATACAGGCATGTGTCACCGCACCCAGCTCCATTGTTTTTCTTTAATTTTAATGTACTATAATTTTGGTTCTTTAATGAGAGACCAACAAAAAGAATTTCCTTGTCAAGGTAAAGGCGGCGGAGGAGCAGCCCATGTAACAGCCCCTGCTCTTTTTCCTCCGCCTGTCCCTGTCCTGGCCCCATCACAGGCTCAGGCTGGTCAAACATTTCTTCCAAACCCCAAGGAGTATGCTGTAGAAGATGCTTCAGAATATGAAAAGATTTCTAGTCCTCAGAACCAAGACTATCCAGGCCTCCAAATCAATCTAAATAAAAGTCCTCAGAATGAGAACGTTCTAGAAACTAAGACAAAGGATGGGATGATTCTTTGTAACTACGGAAGGGAATATGGCTTGTCATTTTTAGAGAGAAAATAAAAAAAGCTTTCTTAAGTTCTTTCTACCAAATGCTAAGGAGACCCTCACAATATTAGCTCTCTCTTCCTTCAAAGATAAGAAAGCAAACTAAACATGATAGAAAATGCCTATTCTGAAGAGGTCTTTCTCATTGCTGAATGTTTTATGCATTGTTAACTGAGGTTATCCTTCTTCATTAGATTGTATATAGAGCTGAGGAAATCTGTAGATGTTCTGATTACTAAAGAAGCCAGAAAGATTTTTGATCTCTGAAAAGCTTTCTTTTGTTTAATTCTTGGAAAAAGACATTTGTCACTGTAACGCAGAGCATTGCCTACAGTGATATGAGGATTTTGAGAAGAGAGATGAATAAGATAGTCTTATTTTTGGAGTTGATCATCTAATTGAGAAGTTATGTGTGTGTCTACATATATAAATAAAATACAAAGAATAAATCAAGAAAATAGAGGGGCAAGGAAAGCACTAGTAATGAAGTGGCCTTTTGAAAACCTAGCTCAGGGGTAGGGTGTGGTCGTGCATGCTTGTAATCCCAGCATTCAGGAGGGTGAGACAGCAAGATCACAGGTTCAAAGTCAGCCTGACCACATAGTGATAAGCTATCTGAAAACAAATAAATAAATAAAGTACAAAATACCACTAAGTCAAAAAGTACCTCAGAAGGGGTGGACGATAGCTTGGGCAGTCATCTGAGAATTTCATTAACAAGTCGATTGAAGATGCAAATGATGATAAGACACATTCACTTGGCCATAAGTAACTTCTACTCTAGTGAGAAATCTAGATATATGAAAATTGAATACAGTAAATAAAATAAGAGCTATAGTAGTTGGACATGACATGCCGGGAAAACTAAGAGAGAGTGACTCACTCTGCTCATGGAAATCAAAGAAGCCTTCACATTTGAACAGGATCACCAAGTGTGATCGTTTTTAAATATGTCACAAACTCTGCATACTCCTGCTTTCAAGAGGTGAACTTAACCCCCTCCCCAAGTTTGTGGGGTAGACCTAGTCACTCATCTCCTAATGACACAGATAGAATTCTGGAAGTGATAGCGTGTGTTATTTCCAAGACTAGGCTACTGTGGTTTCCTCCTTCCTCTCTTCCTTGCATCACTGACTCTAAGAGAAGTCAGCTGTCATGGCATGAGGATACTCAAGGCACTCCATGAAGAAGACCATGTGCCAGCCATCAAAGAAGTAAGGTCTCCTGCCAAGAGCCATGTGAGTGAACCATCTTGGAAGTGACTCCCCTAGTTTCAATCAAATAAGAGTATGGCACAAAGTAAGATATTATGAGAAGAAAAATCATGAATAAAAATGTGAACAGAAAGCATGATAGATGAAAATATTTTAATTTTTAATTCACTACTTTTTATGTTGAAGTTTTTAAGGTAAATTAAAGACATCCCATCTATAAATACTTCAGTTTGCATCATTAAAAAGTGACAAAACAACATTTTTCTTCATAGTTAAAATGAGATTATCATGCAAAACAAAATTAACATGAACTCCTTACCATCACCTAATATTTAGCTCACATATAATTTTTCTCCTAATTATCCTCCAACTGTCTTTGATAGCTAATCTTCCAAACTGGGATCTAAGCCAGAGAAACAGATTTTTAAATAAGCATACCAAAGGCTTGAAAATTGTTTATTACTTTGGAACAGAGCTTTCCTTTTAATTTCATATCTCACCCGCTAACTTAAAAAGAAATACTTTGTGGATGTCACTGCAGTAAATGGGTGTCATATACATGTAGTTAAGATATTTACAAGCTCTTTCAGATTCTAAAATTCACCATCACTGATAACATTTACATCCTCGTGATTGATTCTCAAGTCCTTCCTAGCAATAATGAAATCTTAAAGTTATTATGTGGTTTAAATATTCTTATTCATAAATTAAATCCTAGTGGTAAATCTTGCCAGTGACCCAGAAGCAGAAGAAAAAGCAGCTCCTCAACAGTCAGCATCATCTCAGTAGAAGAAAGAGCAAAGCCAGATGACCAAGTTCAAGCCAACCATCAGAGTCAGAGATGCCATGTGTTTTGACTTGTCAGTTAAGAGGGCATGGAGCTAAAAGGCCAACACAATTTCTTTTCTCTTTCTAATGACACTTTAAATTTTCCATGCTTCCACTCAGGATTTATTCATTTTTCTAAAAGAACAAAAAAATATTCATTTTTTTAGCCGCTCACTGTCCAGGGGGGGAAATTAGCAAGAAAAAATAATAATCTGGAAAATGTTATAATGAGACCTAGTAAGTTGTACATTAGATATTACCAATAAAAAAATAGACTGAAGACAAGAAATTGTGTATCTTTCATTCCTGTGTACCCCCAAAGCATTTAGATTATTCAAAAATAATAAACTGTTCCTTTGTTTTCCTGTTAAACACCTCTGATGAGTACCAAGAAAATCACATTTTAAATTAGCCTTTTCATTAAATACGAGGAAGACCAGAAACTTGTTCGTAATTTCTTGTTTCTGTGGTTTTGTTGACTATTGGGTATATCCTTGATCAATAAAATTGAAATCTGTCATAACTCTCCTTTTATATAGAAATTTTAATCCTGAGAGCACAAAAATTCTTTGTTATTATTTATTTGCAAATAACATTGGTCACATTGCATATAGGAAAACTAAGAAGAGAAAATTGCCTGCATACTGAAAATTACAAAAGTTAAGAATCAAGTCATTACTAAAATTTGGCCTGATCAATCTTAACCTTATTTGATCAGTGCAAGTATGAACAAAGGATCTTTGTCCTAGACCCATGGTAGTGACCCAAAATCTTTTGAGTACTCTTAATACAAAGGTGCCTACAGCCGTAGCACACTGGCATCTGATTTTGTCAGATCTTGGAAGCTAAGCAGGGTCAGCCTGCTTAGTACTGGGATAGGAGACTGCCTGGGAATTCCAGGTACCATAGCCTAGGGATAACAACACAGCAGCCTACTCCCAAAACAATCAGCCATTGAAAACCCTATGAATGGCAGAGAAGCACTGACATTAGTGCCAGTCATGGCACAGTGTCTGGTAGTGTTTGTTTGTTGTACATAGGGTCGCTATGAGACAGATCTGACTTGACAGCACCTAACAACAACAGCAACAACACAAAGGTAATGAATCCTCACTTGATATATAGGGTATTTTTCTGTGCCATATGAAATACCTAAATATGAATGACTGGCATGGTTTATATGTGTATTTGTTGCATCTGTTCCTTTTTAGTGATTGGGCATATCCAAGAAAAAGAAGTCTATGTAGATATTGAGCCTATTGATAATTTATTGTTCTTTTCTCAGGTAATAAAGGTATATACATATTTGTTGTTCAAATCTTGAAAAACCCAGAAAATCAACAACAACAAAAAAAATACAAAGTATTGGTTTCCCAACTTTCCTCTGCTAGAGATAGCTATTATTATTATTATTTTGTTTGTTTATCTTAGTAAACTTGTCAGGTATGTGCCGCCTAGCTCTCATCTGAAATCTCCCTATCTAAAAGATGGACATAAACTTGGCTCCAATCTATTTCCTGCCTTTGAAAATTCCTATACCCTCCTATACCTTTCTGCAAATTCCTGCAAAAGTGAGGAAAATTTAGAGAAAGCTGTCCCATGGCACGTGTAACTGACTTTTTGTCACTACTAATTCCTAATCTGTGCTCAGGCACCCCTTCATGGTTTAAACATACCACTAATATGAGGCCTTTCTGTGTTAGAGTTATTAAATGTTTGAGAAGATAGAAGGAGTGATAGAGGCTTATTTCACTGCAATATAAAGGATTTACAATTGAATATTTAATCTCTCTTTAAACTTTTTTTTTTTTTTTTGACAACTTGAACTGTAGCTGTAGCCTCCTTCCATTTTGCTGAGCACTTTTGGCATCTTCAGTGACCTACCCTGAACCTACTTTACAGCTCTGCTCCAAAAACCAATTCTTTCCATTTTATATTACTCAACTATCGAGATTTATTTGTATTTCTCATTTAGAGTCTAGGGGCAGAGTACCTTAGATTAAAATCCTGAGACTTATCCTTGGGCAAATAAACTCTCTAAGCCTAGGCTTTCTCATTTCTAAAGTAAGGATATTGAAAGACCCTCTAGGGGACAAAACACTTAGCTCATCACTTTTACACTTATTGAGAATATTTCATCCAAGCTGTATGAAGTCTGAAGATCTTGTCTGGACCTCTGTTGAGTACCCCTTTTCAGTGCTCAGAACATGGAAATGAGGGGAGAATGAGGTTCGGGGAGTAAGAACACACAATCTGATCCTGGAATGCCTATTGTCAATGATGCCCACTGTCATGAGTTCTTGAGAAGCAAACACTGAGATAGACTTTGGAATGTCAGATGTTTATTAGGGACTATTACCTATGGAAGGACATAGAATAAGGCTAAAGCCATCAATCATCCTAGTGTATGTGAGAGTGTTTCCTGGGGTGGGAAACAGTGCTAAAATCAGAAGAATCCTGGGTAAGCTAGGACAGTGGCCACCCCAGCTGAGGCAGAAGGTGAAATGCAATGCAGGCTCATCAAAGCTTCTGCTCAACAGGAAGGGAGCTCTTTACACTATTACCCAGAAAATTGTCAAGTGTTGAGCTGAGTTGACTGTGCCTTTATACCTTGCCTCTCTCATTCAATGTAGGCTGCCCTTGTAAGACTATGACCTTGGGCCAAATAGCTGAGGCAGACCCTGAAGGAGCTGACAGGAGGGGTGGAGGCAGCTGAGTAAAAAGTCCTTTGAAGAAGAATATGGACAGTTGCATCTCTGTGTCTACTGCAAGCACCATTTTGTACCTCAGTTTCCTCATCTGGAAAATCAGGATAATAATGGCAAGTGCCTGGTAGTATTGTTTTGAGGATTAAATGAGTTAATATGTGTAAAGTGATGAGAGCTCCTAACTATTAGCTATTTCACCAGATCAGACGTCCTCCTGGTGTTTACCATCAGATCTTGAGATTCTTGATCTTTGCTCTCTTTTGTCAGGCCACTAAACTAGTGTTCATCATTCCATCAGTCTGGCTGTAATGTACCTTTCAACCTATAGCTTTCATTGTTTAACCTAATCGAAGCTGGCCACATGTTGATTTCTTGATTATAATACAGAACTCAGGGTAAGGGGGGGTCTTCTATCTCTCTTCTTACTTTGGTTTTTCACTGAGTTAGGAGACCTACTCAACTCCTTATGCTATTCTATTAGTAGATGATGGAGAGGATTAAGTGAAGAAAAAAGTAACACAAAAATAAGGACAGAAGGAAGAATTTTAAAAGTAGCTTTACACCCACAAAAAAAGAAAAAAGAAAGAATTTAAGTGTTAGAATTTGGAAGCAAAGGGTAAAAGCATAAATGGCAGAATGACTGAAGTTCATTTTTAACCTGGGTAACTTCTATGATTCTGAAGGTGATGTAATAAATGATCCTCACCCTGACTTCCCTCTCCTCCAAAATAAACCATGATGTGTAATTTCATCGGGTGACAACTGGCTGCTTGTTCCTCCATTCTGAAGAAACTAAAGCTACTAAAAATCATATGAATCACTTTATAAGCAAGAGCAGGAAATAGGACTAGGTTAAAATTTGGAGTGTGACATTGTCAGTATGCAAATATTTCCCTGTCCCAAGAGCTGGACACACAAATTACTTTTTATAGTAGCCCTTGGCTTTTCATTTACCCACGAGTGAAAAATGAGGTAGCAGGGTTCCACACCCTCTTTTACCTGGATGATATCCCTCTGTGTCATCTAAACAGATGCTCCATAGAACATGGAGTGGGTTGTTTACTCCCTCATCTCATCACCTGAGCTCTAACAAGCAAGCAAACCAAGCAAGCTAAAGGAAAACCTTGTTGTTGTTGTTGTTGTTAAGTGCCGTCTAGTTGGTATCCGACTCATAGCGACCCTCATAGGGTTTTCAATGGCTGTTTCGGGATTGCCTTGGGAGTGGATTGCCAGGCCCTTCTCCCATTTTTGCAGTGCTAGGAATTGAACTCAGGACCTCAGAGACTGCAGCGCAGCGCTCTACCAACTGAGCTAAATCCCAGCCCAAGGAAAACCTTAGATGCCATTTTTTAAATGCCTGGATCTCTTATGGCTTGTTCTGTTGAATTCCAAGCATTATCTGTCTAGGTTCCCTGCTTGAACTGTTGGCATGAAAGGTGCAATTTTGTCCTGGAAGCAGGGTGTTCCTCAGGCACTGAGCCAACACAGTTGGCTTATTCACTTCCTTTGCTGCTGTGTTTATTCAATGCTTTCTACATGTCAGAAGCCAATTATGCAATGATTCAGAAGGTAGATATACCTAAGTATTGTCCTTACACTGACATTGGCTCTCACCCATCTCTTACCAAAACTGGTTTACTTCACCAAAGAAACCATGGAGTCTCCTTCATCTCAGTTCTTTCTAATTTTGTAATTATCACAATGGAAGTCTAAAGCAGAAAGGACTCCCTGGTCACCCAAGGGGAAGGTGACAAGGACTTTTGCAGCTTCTGTGGAGGAGTTCTGGCTGGCATGTGCTGCTGCTTATGCTAATCTCTACCTATGCTGCTGAGTTTCTTTTGTGCAGGTGGCGCAATTGAGCTCTGTCCTAAGGACAAGCACATTTGTGTTTCCTAGTGAGGTTGTTGGTATGTACCACTGTACCCATTGTACACTTTCTCACCTGCCTGGTCTTTCTTGAGAACCACAGTACACATATCCTGTTCTAAACTTGTCTGATTTGAGGTGCCTGGTGCAGACTAGCAATGCTCACTCTGCATCTCTTTCCAGGAATCACCCAGATGACCTTGATCCTAGATCCAAGCCAACAGCACGAACATTCCTAGAGTTCTAACAGTCACATTCCTTTTTGTCATGAAAAGACATTGAGCCAGACCTGGCTGTCCTTATAAGCATCTCCACAGAGATTCAAGAGTTCTGATCTGAGCAGTATGGACCAGGGAGGATGGTACTGGAAATCTGCATGCAGAATCACAGTATAAGATGGTCTCTGTGCAGAACTGCCAGAAACCTGAGAGAGGAGAGTCAAAGGACTGCTGTTCAACCCACCCCTTTTCATCATGTGACTTGGAGATCTTTTTACCAACTGGAAGAGGGCCTAACTCAGGCTTCCCATTCAAGGACACAGGAAATAAAATGACTGGGCTGGTATTTGAGCAAATGATTCACTCACCATTTGTACTCAGAAGGACTCAAGAAACTGTTAGTTTTCCCATACATTTTGTACTCTATCCTTCTACTTTGCTGTTAAAAATGAGAGAAAAAACAAAACAAAACAAGACAAAAAAGACACAGGATGTGGAAAATTCTTCCATGTACGCAGACTCAAATTGTATTTTATGCACATTAACCAAAATTATATCTTATCTCAGAACTATTTGAGTTATGTAACTAATGCATTTTTAAGGTTTCAGGTTGATCATACATATACCATGAGACTTTTTATATCTCATAAAAATAACTGGATAGACTCCATTTCATTTTTCCTCACTGTCTCTTTCATTTTGACTCTTCATTTTTTTCTTCTTTTTTTCCTTTTATTGACAAATGTTGGTGGGGTACAGAGTAATACAGCATTTGCATTATCCATTATGCAACTATTACATCACTTTTGATTATACTTTCATCAACTTACAAAGTTTATAGAATATTTTGACTCATATGTAGTAAAATTATATACATATATGGGTTATATTCCCCTATTTTTCCCACATACTCATGAAGTTGCATTGTTTACACTGAGGTTATCCTCTCCACCTTTATCCCTTTGCATTGTTTTTCCTCCCCTTCTGACTTTCCACAACCTTTGCTTCCCCTTGCTAGTCCCCTCCCTTCTTCTTTCTACTCTGTATATTTTCCCTTCTTCATTAAGTTTAATTGTAACTCTCCCTTTCCAATCTAACCACTGCTACAATGATCTGACATTCTATTTCATATGTATAAGAACATGTTATCTAGTTCATGTTTGGTTAGGTATTTTAAAATTAGTATCTCTCTGAATGCTTTGTACAGTTGGTTATCAGAAAATGTAAGAAAGGGTAGATAGTGCATTACAGTGCTTTAAGCAGGAAGTGATGAAGGAATAGTCTCTCAGAGCCAAACTGTCCCCTGCATACATCCTGAGTTGCATTTCTCTTCTCCATCTCCTGCTATCACTCCTCATGTAGCTTGCCTTCCTACCACATTGTCAAAATACCTACCCTTTCTCCTCGGGGATTCAACTAGAGATGGAAGAATACAGGGAAATCCCAAGGTAATTTTTCAATCATAAAATCTCCATAGAATGCATCTTCAGCTTGAAATGAAATTTAAAGTTCTTATCCCTCTTTTGGAATGTGTCTTCCCTGTAAATCTTTTCAGCCACTTTGGCAGCTTATGAAGTCTCTCCCTCAGAACATTCCTGGATGCCCCTGTCACATTTACCAGTGATTCCTTCCTTTGAACTTTGATGAATTTTGAAAAAGCTGTAGCAGTTCACTACACAGAAGCAAACTGTGTTTCCCAGGGGAATCATAACACAGATCCAAAATGTAATGGACATCTTGTCCCCATAGAATTCTAAGGCATTTTTCGTATCATTTTCTAGAGGAAAGGCATTTGAATGCTATTTGCAGAACTCAATCTGTGAGCATAATATTGCTTTATGATCTTTTATAAACCATAAGCTGGAATTGGTAAGATAACCATGGGTGGACAGTCGCCAAATAGCGAAGTAGGGCTGAAAGTAGTGGTAAGGAGGGATTTTTTTGTTTTACTGCTCCATTTATTCACAGAAAAAAACTCCACCCAATAATTTCTGCAAACCAAAACTATAATACATTGAATCCTCTGTTGATCTCTAAAATCTTGAGCCTCTGAATTAGAGTGAGTAAAATGTCCTGATTAAAGTCATTAAAATAAACACTGGTACAAGTGCCCAGGGAAAACTGGCAGTGATACTGCTGAGAAATCTCCTAATTGTTCCATTTTCCTAAGACTCAGTGCTTGTGCTGACATTCTAGATCTACTTGCCAAAGAAGCTGTGTATATTCTGTTAATAGCCAAACACCCTAGGGTATAGGGGAAGAAGACAGCTGTAAGGAAGTATTCTGGCAAAGACAGGCTATGTCAGCACAAATTTCATAGGACAAACTGTTTTACGCCATGCTTTTCTACTTGTTGAAAGCTAGCATTATAACAACAACTGTGAAATGTTGAAGAATAAAAATATGTTTCAGAAGTCCACCACTTCAATCCTAAACAGTTCCCATCTTGAGCATGCAGATAGGACAAGGCTTGAATGATGAACTGGTACAGCCAGTAATAACTATGTGTATGAGCTGATAGGCAGGCATAAGGGCAGTGGGGAGGGAATCCTGGGCATTGGAGAAAGAATCAGGAAATGAAAAACACAGACAGCAAAGATCTGATCCCTCAGCTTAGTCTCATATCTGAGCCCTAGAAAGAGAAGGCCTTCACCTAGTCATGAAAATATTTTCATAATGGACTCCTATAAGACAAGTGGGCCTAAGCTGTGGTGCTATGGGTCCAGGGGTGACACAGCATGAAAGCATAGGGAGGTAGCACACCTTTGTCATGGGTATCAGTCTCATCATGCTTGGCACTGACGTCAGTACTGAGCCAACACCTACAAATGGTTTCTTAGGCCACAGACAATAACATAAGGAAGCAAAGGAGAGGAACATGAGAACTGTCTGTGAACACAGATGAAACAACACTGAAGATTCTGGGAGAGATTTTGGCAATATCCAGGTTGGAGAAAGAGCCAGTAGAATTTAGGTTTTGTCATTAATGTGACCCTATTTATAGCAACAGCCTGGTGAAGCATGCTGATTGAGAAAAATAAATCACTTCTAAGTCCTTCAGCCTAATAGGAAATCATGAAACAAGCATATTATTCAAGATTTTTCATTGCAGACGACAGAATTCATTCTTGCTATTTGAAAAATAAAATGAATGCATTGACGAGTATCATTACATAGAGTACCTATAAAGGACAGAGAATTGTGCTCTGAAGATACTTCTCTGGCTGCTATGTCTAAACTACACCACTGGACTACTGCAGTGGAAACCACCTTCCCCCCACCTCCAGCACTCACATTGTGGCTGCACTGATGACCCCCTGCATAGGATGTCAGCACCAGGGCTACTGCCATGTCTGAGCTCCTGCCAAGCCCCACATTTTCATCAGAAAGCAGACATGACACCTGTTTTTTTATGGTTTTCTCTTCTGCATCACCATCTTGCATGGCTCCACCTGATTGCAGAAACTTGGTTATGTGCTTGTATCCTAGTTGCAGAAAAAGGCCAGCATAGAAATTTCTAGATTTACCCCAAGGCAGAACCCTTAATGTCAGTTCCCTTGCTATGGGAAGGGCTTTTAAGACATAATGAATGGCCACAAATACAGAAAATGTTTGCTGGGGTAGACATGAAATAATTAGGTAACCAAACTCTTGCAAAGCAGCATGAGGCCAATGTTTAACTCCTTCTGCCAATCAAGGTGACTTGTCACGACTGGGACAGAAAATAGTCATAAAAGGACTTCTCTAAATGAAAGAACAACAAGGACTATTCTAAAATGAAAGAAAGTCTTTCATTTCATAATCTATGAATTGTCTGTTTATTCTGTTCCTTCCAGAATGCAGGAGATACAATGGATCCCATTTTCACCTCAGAATTGGAGGCTATTGCCAGAAACTTTTTAAGAAGACTGGAACAGAGTCACCTCTCCTCTTTGTCACAAATTTGGAAAATAGCAAACTGGAAAAAAATGAAAACAAATAAAATATGGTTCTTGAAATTTGTGTTGTGTGAAGCAAAAGTTCTCTAAATCATACTTTAGGTAGGTGCAAATAGAGAAACAGAGAGCTCTCCATCATCATCAAGTCACATCAGTTGGCGGCTGTGGCCCAGCACAGAGGCAAAGCAGCAAGGAGCACAGAATCAGGCAACTACAGTAACAAATTCTGGGCCTGAACGAGATCAGCAATGTTTCTCTAGTCAAAATTGTCCAAGGCAGATGATGGGTTGGTCATGGCTACCTTAGTTATCTTGTTAAGGACTACCAAGAAAAATGTCCTTATATATGTAAACCTGTTTTCACATCATTGATACTTATAATTCTGCATTCTGCTTTTTTTCTTTTTCATTGAAACATAAACATCTTTCTCTGTTACCTAACCTTGATGCTTATCCTTTTTAATATCTATATTGTATTCCATTGTTGATAAAGTTTAATTTACTTCATCATTTTATCATTATTTTATACTTTAGAAGAGCAAGTGGAATTTTTTTTTTCAAAAGACTCTCTCTAGTATTCTAGAGAGATTAACACAGGAATAGTCCTTGAACTTTTCATGGATATGTCCATGTCCTCAGGTGGGTCAGCCTTGGGAATATAGAGGTTCTACAAGTTCACCTAAAAGAAAACAGGGGACTAAGGATGTAAGTCGGTGGGAGGAAGTTTTTCTGGAATGCATTACAGCCTGGGTTAATTCCCAATACTGCAAAAAAGAAAAAGAAGAAAAAAAAAAAAAAAAAAATATATATATATATATATATATATATATATATGTTGTTGTTTTTAGGTGCCGTAGAGTCGGTATCCGACTCATAGCGACCCTCATAGGGTTTTCAATGGCTGAGTGCTTCGGGATTGCCTTGGGAGTGGATTGCCAGGCCCTTCTCCCATTTTTGCAGTGCTGGGAATTGAACTCAGGGCCTCAGAGACTGCAGCACAGTGCTCTACCCACTGAGCTAAATCCCAGCCCCACATACATATATATATATATATATATATATATATATATATATATATATATATATATATATATATATATATATATATATATATATATATATATATATATGAAAAGGGACTTTTTGAAAATATTAAGCTCATCTCTTCCTTGGAAACTTTAGGTAGAAAGAGTTTAGAATGCCAGACATATGATCCCAATGTGGCACTACATACCACAATAAGCTCTCTATTTTTGGACCAAATATTTCCAGGATACCCTTGGGGAAAGATCCAGAGTGCCACTGACTCCCATATGAAATTCTCAAACCACTCATCTTGAAAGTTCAGAGTCCGGAAAATTAGTGAGGAGAATGCAGAAAGCTACTCATCCTGCTGAGGGGTGTGAGATAAGACTTCAGAGTTCATAGCCATCATAAGAGTGGACAGTATTTCCACCTCAAAATACAAGGTATGATCAAAAAATACACTAAATGTTTACATTATTACACTAAAAGACACATTGCTATTAATGCCCCTGAAAATACTTCCCCTGGCTTCAAACACACTTATACCATTTTCTTGCCACTTTCAAAAGCAGTTCTAAAAGTTCTATTTCATGAATGTCTTTAGTTGCATTGTCATGGCTGCCTTGATGGCCTGAATCTATTTAAAATGCTTACTTTTCATGGCAATTTTGATTTGGGGGAAGAGTCAGAAGTTGCACAGTACTAGATCTGGTGAATAAGGTAGATGAGGACTCACTATAAAGTTTTTCTTTGGAAGGTTTTGTACGACAAGCCATGTGTGACATGGAGTGTTGTCATGATGGAGGATGAAACTAAAGACATTAACAAAAGAGAATTTCTGGCACTGCTTCAGAAAGTTAAGAAAACAATGTGATAAGTGTGTTTGAAGCCAGGGGAAGTATTTTGAGGGGGATTAATGGCACTGGGTCTCTTACTATAATCAATTTTTAAAATTTAAATGTTCACCATATTTATTAATCATACCTCACTTATATGGGAGAAGGACCTGGCAACCCACTCCCAAAAACTCAATCTGCCATTGAAAACCCTATGCACAGCAGAGAAGCACTGACAATAGTGTTTCCCCTGTTGTACAGAGGATCGCTATGAGTCGGATACCGACTCGAGGGCACCTAACAACAACAACAATGAAGTGTCTTGGGCTGGGATTTAGCTCAGTTGGTAGAGCGCTGCACTGCAGTCTCTGAGGTCCGAGTTCGATTCCCAGCACCACAAAAATGGGAGAAGGATGTGGCAACCCACTCCCAAGGCAATCCCCAAACAGTCAGCCATTGAAACCCTATGAGGGTCACTATAACATGAAGTGTCTTAGGAAGAATCAGGATGTATAGACCAGAATTCCACTCAGCTTGAATAAGAACAGGGCGAATTAAAAGGCAGATGTTATTGTAGGGTGACAATAAACCAGTGTACGACATAGAGCTGCAGGACCCTATAGGACAAACAAGGAAGATACGCAGCTATTTCCCCATTCCCTGTGCCTTTTTTCTTTCTTTTCTTTCTTTCTTTTTTTCTTTTTTCTTTTTTCTTTCTTTCTTTCTTTCTTTCTTTCTTTCTTTTTTTTTTTTTTTTTTTTTTTTTTTTTTTTTTTTTTTTTTTTTTTTTTTTTTTTTTTTTTTTTTTTTTTTTTTTGTGTGTGTGGTACTGGGGGTTGAACCCAGGACCTTGTGTTTGCATGCTCTGCAAGTCCTGGACCACTGAGCTGTACCCCCAGCCCATATTTTTACTTTTTGAGACAGGGTCTTGCTAAGTTATGCAGACTGCCTCTGGTCTTGAACTTGCAATCCTCCTGCCTCTGCCACCTGAACCACTGGGATTACAGGCATGCGCCAGCACACCCAGCTCCCCTGTGCCTTTTGAGGTGTATGTTCTCCTTTTTTGTCTAGGGGATCTGTCTGCTCCATCTTTGTGCTTCTTTGTTAGCAGACTGGCTCTTTCTGCTGACTCATGGTTTCTCAGCTTCCCCTCTCTCTGGCTAGCATGAAACTTTGGCCTGCTGTGGCAAGCCAGCTGGGCATGACCTTGCAGCTTGGCTCCTCATAGCTAAATGACTCAGTCTCTTTGTCTCTCTTCCAAATTCCTGGGAGAAAATCTGATCAACCCAGCTTAGATCAGATGTCTACCCTTGGGTCAGCCACCCAAACTGGTAGGGCACAATCACATGAAATGAAGCCCTGTCCCCTCCCAGGATTATGAGTGGGACAGAGTCTCCCAAGAGGAATGTGGGTAGGAAGGAGGGTATGTTTGGCATCTCCGAGGCAGATATGGGGCTGAGAGACGCTTGCCCAGCTATGATTTAAGAAAAGAAAAAAGAAGAGAAGAGAGGAGAAGAATAGAGAAGAAAAGAAAAGTAGAGCATGAGATTTGAAGTAAAAAAAAAAAAAATCTGTTATTTCTTAGTCATAAAACTATAAACAATATTCCTAATCTCTCCAAGACTCATTTCTTCATCTGTAACCAGAGGGAGCTGAATAAGATGATCTCCCAGCTCACATAGTCTATGATTTTTGTTTTCATCTTAAGAATCTCATAATGTAAGAAATGACCAACTCCAATATCAACAATTTGGCAGTTTTCCTATGAATAATCATGCAAAAAGTGTCTGCAGTAAGTCCGGAGGTGTATTGTTCCCATCCTTACCATTACTGTAAACATTTTGGAAGGCTAGTACATGAGCTGGGCTGGGATTTAGCTCAGTTGGTAGAGCACTGCACTGCAGTCTCTGAGGTCCTGAGTTCAATTCCCAGCACCACAAAAATGGGAGAAGGACCTGGCAACCCACTCCCAAGGCGATCCTGAAACAGGCAGCCATTGAAAACCTATGAGTGGGATACCGACTCGACGGCACCTAACAACAACAACAACAAGTACATGAGCTAGTAACACTAGAGTCTCCAACTAGGAATTCAGTAAATGTTTCTTGATTAGATGGGAATTCTAAAAGAAGAGGAAAATAGACCATATATTCAGAGAGTTTGCCTGTCCAGGTTTTAGAGGACTGAAAAAGTATGTGGTGAATAAATACTTCCATTCTAACAGAAAATTCAGTCAATTCTCATGCTAACAGTGAATAATTTTCCCCAGCCATTATTGGTGAACTGCCTGCTACAAATGAACACTGTGTTGATTGAACTGCTTTCTGTCCATGCTAAATTAATACAGTTATCCTGCAGTATGTGAAATTAAGGCATCCTGTAAAGTTCCCTACAAAGCAAGACTCATTTCCCCTCATTGAAATCCATTCCGGTATTGAACATTTTGGGCATGTTCTTTTTTTTTTTTTTTTTTTTTAATAATGAGGGGTTCAACCCAGGGCCTTGCACATGTTAAGCAAGTGCTCTACCACTAAACTGCACCCACAACTTCCCTTTTAAATTTTTTTATTTTGAGACAGGGTCTTGCTAAATTGTTCAGGCTGCTGCTGGCCTTGAACTCGCTATCCTCCTGCTTCAACCTCCCAAGTAGCTGGGATTATAGGTGTGCACCTTGGTACCCAGCCTTTTAGCATGTTCTTATCAAGAAAGAAGGATCTAAAGGGAAACATTTAAAAACAATAATAATCTCAGTGATGATTTCCCATCCTATTCCACTTCCTTAAAAAAAAAAAAAAAAAAAAAAAAAAAAAAAAAAAACAAGCACCCACACAAACCCATGATTGACAGCAAGCAAATGTGTTTCTGGAATTAACCTAGGCCACCTCCAGTTTTCCCAGTTTAGCCTCCAGTTCTTCCTATATGCGACCCCTCATTCAGCCGTACACTTGAACTCTCATCATTCACTTGCCTCCTCTTTTCATATAAAAATATATTATTTCTGGGTTTTAGCCAAGGAGTTCAACTCAATTTCATTAATTCATCCTCAGTAGGGAGAAAGCACCTTGGGTTGTGGGTGAGACAAATTCTTTTCTTTAAGGTACCGGGGTCTGCAGCCATGGTATGCTGGCATCTGATCCCACCTGATCTAGAAAGCGGGGTCAGCCTGGTTAGTCATTGGATGGGAGACTACCTGGGAACACCAGGTGCTGCAGGCTAAGGAAAAGGACCTAGCAACCCACTCCTGAAACAATCTGCCATTGAAAACCCTATGAATAGCAGAGAAGGAACATTGACAATAGTGCCAGGCATTGCAGTGTCGGAGAGTTTCTTTTATACCTAGGGTGACAGTAAAGTTGGACCTGACTCAACAGCATCTAACAACAACATGGTGCTGGAAGGAGCTAGACTTTCTCTTGTCTGCCCTGGAGAGTGCCTCCTGATCAGGCCCTGGGCAGGGTGGCTGCCACCTGCTATGCCCAAGCACCAGTGGGAAAAGACTGAAGTCTTGTTGCCTCTCTTTAATTTTAAAATATCAAATATTTCTCTTTCATACATAAACTCTGTAGTCTTCTCACCCCCAAATGGAATGTCTAATTGCTTTTTTCCCTTTCTGATTATAAAAATAATTCATGCTTATTTTTAAAAGGTCAAAATATAGAAATGGATAAAGTAAAAAATGAAAACCTCCATCATTCTATCCCCAGGGGTCACAATTATTATTTTTACATTTTTTTCCTCTCTCTACATATTACATACACACATAAAAGCATACACATATATATACAGATATATATGTATATACTCCTCATATAGTATAACATATACTCTATGTTTAAAAAATGATATCATGCTTCCCATTCCTTCTTTGGTTTGCTGGGTTATTATCAATATTCCTTTGTACCATAACCTTTACCCTCCACCAAAGGGGATTTATGATGTTCTAAATTTTTCTTAGATACTAAAAATAGTGCAATAACTATTTATGTACCTATGTCTGTACATGTTCTAATTGTTTCCTTAGGATAAATTCTTATAAGTAAAATTGCTAGTTTAAAGCTTATGCACGTTTAAAGTATAAAACATAATGCCAGTAGCACACCAGAAAAGTCATATCACTTTCCACTCTTGTTTCTTGTAATCACCTCTAGTTTTTATTACTGCCAATCTGATAGTCCAAAAAGTGTTAGAACTTCAAATTATTGGCTAATTTTCATTTCTTTGAATATTAGTGAAGAGTATTTTTTTCAATTGCTCATTGGGCATTCAGTTCTCTTTCTCTGTGAATTGTTTGGACATATATGTCCCTACTGTTCCACTGCTTCATGCCCCCACTCCATGTATATCTTTGGATAAGGGAATCAGGGCCAGGTACGTGGCAGGAACTGGGGCAGCAAATTCCCTCTCCTGGACTTTATATTTGAGAACAGGGTATCCTCTGGTCTGCTGCATTTAAAAGAGGAAATCATGCAAAACTAGGCTGGGTCAGCCATTTTTGGTCACGTGCACCCTATTGAAGAGAAAGTAGGTATGTAGAGAGAAAAGAAGCAAGTATACCCTCTTGTCTTCCAGGCTTGTGAGAAAGCTCCACATCCTGCAATGAGTTTGATTGGATTTCTGTTAAGATAAGCAGTATTACAAGTTATTCTCCCCAGGAACATTGGGAGTGGGGGGAGATAGTTTATAAGGAATAGGCAAGTTTTAGTTTTCCTCACTCCTGGTTCCTAACAAACCCAAAGAGCCCTAAGAAATCTGTAATTCCCAAGCTTGAAGGGAAGTTAAAGCAAAAATTGCACAATGGGCCAGATGTGTCTTCATTGTACCAGTCCTTTGATTGTTTCTTCTAGGATTCCTCATCCAATCAGACACCCAAACCCCTGCTGCCACTCAGCTCCCTCAAAGTCCCAACTCAGAACTACCCACTTTGCCATAGTAATGGCTCCCTTTATTGAGCATTTACTGTGTACTTGCTAAGTGCTTTGCATACAATAAATTATTGAACTACACTAGGTATATTATTGCTCAATTTGGCAAAAGAGGAAATGATGACTTAGGAAGGCTTAGTGAATTGCCCAAGAACACTCAGCTAGAAAGTGGTAGGGCAGGACTCTGGTTTTCGCTCTCTGACTCTGTTATACCTGCTGTTCCCTGGCTGGCCCAGCTTGGCTGCCAGAGCCCAGAACTAAGGGGGCACTGGTTTCTGTGGCAGAATTGTGGTCTCTAAGACCATGGCTTCAGGTCCCTTCTGACCACCATATTCAGATCCTTGGCTTTCTCAGAACAAGAGACATACTCAATAGCCCGGCAGCTGGCAGTATTTTTGGCCTCCTTCTCCTTTCCCATGTGAGGTTTATGCTGGGACCCTTTGCTGAATGAGTGAGCTCTGAGGGTGCCACAGGCTGTGTTCCAAAGATGGGCTGTGGGCCCCAAAGGTGCCCTCACTCATCCCCACACACACTAAGCTGGCCCCTGAGACACAGGCTTCCCACCCTTTTGTGGTCCACCTGCTCTACAATAATGATAGCAAACACACATTTGCTCCCCATATCAGCCTTTACAGTTAGATACCACAAAATCCCCATTTCATAGATGAGGCGATAAAGGCACAGGTAGGTTAAGCAACATGCTCAGAGTCACATTAGCTAGTGAAGAGCGGCCCACATTCCAATCAAAGTGTCCAAGACTCCTTTGAGTAGTTGAAAGTGAAGACTTGCTCTGCACAAAAATATCCAGGCTCAGGATTTTCTATAGTTTCTGAGTTTCATCCTGAGGAGTCCCCCTAGGGTAAGTCAAGTATTTTCTATAACAAAACTCAGAAAACTCAGCAGTCCTCAGAGACAAGGTAAGGATGTTGTAGAGCAAAGAGGCTGGATGAGAGAAAGGACACTGGGCCTGCACAGTGCTTCCCTCTCCCCAAAGCCTTCATATGAAAACACATAACCAAAGCAAATCTCCTCCCCTGGACCAAGAAAACACACTGATGGGCTGGCCTGGATCTCAGGACAGCCAGTTGCAATCTCTGCTGAACTATCACCTTGACTTTATTTGCTGTAGACCTGACAGGTATGTCCCATGCTCCTAATCTTTTAGTAAAGTTTATGTTGAACTGCTCTCCCAGTTTTGGATGTGTCTGCAGCTGATTCTAGTTAGACTCTCCTCTTGCAGCCTCCAGAGTACTGGTGCTGGTTGTGTACCACCTCTCCAGGTGTCCAAGGCCCCAGCCTCCCTCCTTTGGACTTCCAATGGGCTGATTGAAGATGTTTTAAGGGTGCCCTTGTTCCATTTGGATGAATCAAATGGGGATGGTGGAGGCTTGCTGGCTCTCAGAGACTCCAGATTTAGGCAGTAGCACTGCTCTGCTTCCACATGGCTGAGGTGGTGGGGCGGGCAGAGCAGTGCCTAGTTTCTGCCTTTCTGGCCCCTTCAGCCCAGTCCTCTTTTTTTCTGATTCTTTAAACCCCCTCTTGTCTATTTTCTTTCCCATGCCCATCCTCAGAAATATTTTTCTAGTCATGAATAATTTGCCCTCTCTTATTACTACCATTATTTTTTTCTCTGTAATACTTTTCCCATTTTGTTATTAGTGCTTCAAAGCAACTAGCATAATTTCCTTAATGGGTTTAGGCTTTTTGGAAATACAAAAGCTAAACACTACTTTTGTTTTCTAGCTGGTAGTGTCCTTCTCCTGAAGCAATGAAGCTCCAGGCATACATCCTGAATGGATAAGGGATGGGATAGGAGAAGAAAGGTGGAAATAAGGGGAGGGAAAGTTAGTATTAATAAATATTACCCTACCACATATTTTTCATATTAAGATCTCTTTAAGCTCTTTTTTCTTTTCTCTTTTTAAAGTAGAAGGTAGCTTTTATCATTTTTCTGTTAAATTATAATTGCATTTAACTATGGAATGCATAGTGATGTTTGATACATGTAGACACTATGGAATATTTAAATCAAGCTAATATGCACATCACCTCAAATGTTTCTCATTTGTTTGTCCCATCTAATTGCAATTGTGTACCCAAGACCCCATTACATTACTTATAACCCCAAAGAACCAGTCTGAATGGGCAGTATATATTGATACTTATAGTTTTGGAAATTAAAATTGATGAAAGTTTAAAATAATTATTGACTCATTTAAAAAATAATAAACTATCATGTGCTAATAAATATCACATTTTTATTTTAGCTTTGTTTTCTTTTTTTCAGACAGGGTCTTGCTATGTAGCCCAGGCTGGCATAGAACTCACAATGTAGACCAGGATGGCTTTTAATTTGTGGTGACCTTCTGCCTCAGCCTCCTAAGTGCTGAGATTACAGGCATGCACCACCATGCCTGGTTTATATATTTTATTTTAAAAATCTTTATTTTCCAAAATAAACAAAAAAGATTCAGTGGAAAATAATGTCATCGTTTATATTTTCATAAATCTCTTTAGTGTCTGAAATAAGCAAAGGCAGCTATATTTCCATATCTGCTTCAGTACTTGATATGTTGTGACATCACTTATCATGTAGCCTCTGGACAACTTCTCTGTACACTTGGGAGCAAACAAGAGCACTAGACAACAGCATCTTGATATTTGATTAAACTACTGTGAACTGGAGGACTGCCTGAAAGCACCACACTTTGAGAACTGCTGGTTTTGATCATGAAGTATAATTGAAGAGTCCAGAGTGAAAGTCCTGGGAGGAAACATCCATGGTCATCTTCTAAAGAAGACAGTATATGCAGTGCTGAAGAGCACTGATTTTGGAGACTCTTCTAGGTTTGAACCCAGCTCCTCAGCTTCTTTCAGGGTAACCTTGGGAATGTTACTGAACTTTTGGAAAACTTGGTCTCCTACCTTTGGATAGGGACTAGTCCTTACCTTGTTGAGTTGTTGAATGATAACGAAGACTCTTCTGAACTTCATTAGTCATGACTTTTGCCATGTCTATGTAAGACCTATCCTGTTATCCTCTTTATGTTTTCCCATAGTTCACTTTTTAACCTTAAATAAATATTTCAAAAGAAAATTTTATCCTTCTATTATAATGGAAAATTTCTTGTCCTAAATTGAAGGTGTAATGAAAATTAAAATGACCCTTCTGCAAAGGGAAGTCAGTTGATGTTAGAAAGTCATTTGAGACCTACACCTAAGGAAGACTCAATCAGATTAAACAGAAGGGATCAGAGACCGGAAGAAGGAAGATCTTTCTCAGTGGGTTATGCAGTTTGGTTCCTTTATATTATTCAGTTTGAGTTTGCTTATGCACCGTTAACTCATCATCCCTACTACCTGAAACCAGTTCCTGTATTACCCCACACTTAGGGGGCACTGAGTTCATGCATGTAAAGCACTTATCTCAATGTCTGGTGTGAGGTACGGAGCCTGCAATGTCACTTTTGTTATCTTTTCGAATTCTTCCTTTTCTGTTCCCACAGGGATTAAATGGCTCACTTGAGCCCATAATCATTTGGTACAGAACTATGACTACAATATGTGTCTTGTGTCCTCAGTAAATAAAAGCATGGACTCTGAAACTGGGTTCTGGCACTTTAAACCTGTGTGACATTGGGCAAGGAACTTAGCTTCTCTATGCCTCAGTTTTCTCATCAGTAATATGGTGATACAATAGCAGCTAATACATAAATTAAGAGTAAATAACTTAATTCAGGAAAGCACTCATAATAATCCCTGGCACATAGTCAATCCCATATACATATTAGCTAATTAACTCTATCACATGTTAGCTTAATATTGTTATTGCTTTTTCACCCTACTTAGTTTGATGGAAGTCATTGATTAGGTAGCTTACTATAGAGCTTTTCTCAAACTGTTCAAGGTGAAGAAACAGTCTCCCTCCACATTCATGCTGACTTGTACCTTTGCAAATAGAATAAAAATGAATTACTAGAAAAATGAAAAAGAGAAAATATAAAATATACACCCAAAGTTTTACTTTCTAGATTTGATAGACATATATTTCAATAAATCAGAGAAAAAAATGTAGGAAAAATAAATTACAAAAATGTAAACATTGCCCATTGAAAGCCTGAGTATAGGCAATTAATAGTCTTGCTTTACTGCATTTTTGTGTTTTTGTTGTTCCATATTTACAGAGACAAAAAGGAATGAAATAGCAATTCTCCATATTAAATGCTAATATGATCACTTGAAACAAACACTTTGTGTGTTGATGTTTAAAGTTTTTCATGTGACAATTGAGCTTGCTTTTTGCTTATTATTTAATCTAGATTGCATAGGTGACAGTGCTACTAACAGGATCATACATATAAACACTTGCTATGTTTGTTTTAATAACATTCATAGCAGAGATACCAGTCTCACAGAGGCAGGATGATAAGAATGGAAAAAGAGAATTTCAAGTAATTTGTAAAAGCACCAGATATTCATTTTCAACTTTTATCTAAGAAGCGTGTGATATTATATATTCAACATTCACTTACAATGCTCCAGTAGTTGTCCTCCATTTGCCACTTCCAAAGTTGATCCTTTAAAGTTATAGTTAAATTTAAATCATTTTTGATAAATGAACAAAATGAATTCTGGATTTATAGAATTTAGGGTTACAGTTGACAAATTTAACCTTAGACATATTATATATCATTCTACTGTTGGTATGAAGTTCATGTTATATGTGACTCACCCATTCTAGTTCAACACATGAACTATACCTGTTCCATGAGGCTAATCCTTTCATGGATTATGGCTATGGCTATGGCTGTGGCTATGGCTGTGGCTGAATGGTAGAGTGCTTGCCTAGCATACTCAAGGGCCTAGGTTCAATCTCCATCACTGCTAAAACCAAAAGCAACTAAGACTAGTCTCCTGGTGAGGCCCTTGAACTTTGTGACTGTGTCAAATTGCTGTAACAGTGTCTAAACTGTCCTCATTGGTTTATCTTGTTGTGCACTTTTCTGCAGCTGGGAACAAATCCCCAGACTGTGCTAGAATGATGAATTGCACAATTTTAGGAGAAATGGTATTGGATGGCAAATGATGTTTCAGGTGTTTTCTTTTCTTTTATTGTTGATTTAATAAAGACTGTTTCCACTCCTGAAGAAAGTAGTTACCGTCCTCTAAACACTTGCATCTTAGGTGCTCTGTCAGGTATAGTGATGGAAAATGAGCCCCCAGGTTGGCAACAATGGGCTTAAACATAAAAAATATTATGTGCATGGCACAGTGTTGGGGAGTGTTTCATTCTGTTGTACATAAGGTCACTATGAGTCGGACCCAACTCAAACAACAATATCTTAGGTGCTAAAAAAATTCTTGAAAGGAGCATCCTTGTCCTGGAGGTAATGTTACAAGGTTACACAAAAAAAGAACACTGGGGCAGAATTAATTCTTTCCTCTCAATCAGCAAGCCACAGCCTTCCGTTCATGTTTGCAGTCTTGTTTGTACACACCTGTGACCTCCATGAGGTCTGGGCCTATGCAGTGTTCATCTGTAGCTGAAGCACCTAGGGCAGACTTGGGAATATAGCAAACACTCAATAAATGCTAAGTGAGGGAATTCTAACTTTAGCTTTCTTACATCTTTGTTGGAGTGCTTTGGAAAGATAGGGAATGAAGGAGCTGTTTAGCAGTATGGGAGATGAGGGCATTTTTTTCTTGTTACTACTTTCCTGGGTTATGGCTTGAGAAACAAAGATAACACGCGGTTGTATTATTTCCATCTAAAATCACTATGAACTCTACTCTGTTGCAGAGCTGAGTCTTCCCAGACAGAACTTCTCATTGATCTATGGGGACATTTTTAGATTGTCTAGATAGACTACTTTTATTCTATTTTTTAATCATAGGGGGAGGCTCGGCACCCACCTGAGGATGGTGGTAGAGTGTCATTAGCACATCTGCCAGGGAGGAGCTAGCTAAGTAAATTACAGCAGCACTTTTCAAATTTAATATGATATAAATTACATGAGGGATATTGTTAAAATGCAGATTTGGATGCAGCAGCTCCAGGTGTACCCCCAGGTGATGCCAATACTTCTGGTCCATGGGCCACATTTTGAGTAGCAAGGAATCCAGAAGAATGAAAACAACTTGAATTTTTCTATTTTGTTGCTTGCCAGCATACAAAGATGTGGCTAGTATGATTTAGGGGTGTGTGTGTGTGTGTGTGTGTGTGTGTGTGTGTGTAGTAAGTGCAAGTTGTTTTGGAGACACAATGAAAGGCTATGTAGGAAAAGAAAATAAGTCATATGGACCACATGTCATTCCATAACACTCTCTGGGAACTCATGGTTGCCTAGAGTAGAAACGTGATACTGCAACAGTCAATCATCTCTTAAAGCTTGATGCTTAAAAACCATGGAGGAACAAAATACAGTGAAACATCACAGATAATATTCTTTTTTTGTGTTCTAGAATATATGTTGAGATCTCTTCAAAGAATATTTTTTACTGACAATTTGATAAATTATTTACATTTGGTGCTTTGTAAAATTTAAATGAATGCATCTCTTTCAGGTTTCTTTGCTGCCCAACTCAGTAGTGTGTAGCACTCCTTTAGGATTTCATTTGGATAACAGTCTCAACCCTGACCATGTGACTTTAGACATGAGCCACAAGTTCAGCAAAAAATTAGGATTAACACTACTATCTGGTAGAATTCTTATTAGGTTATAACAAGAATATTATGGGGTCATGGTGAGATCCCCATAAATAATAACTTTAATTTTCCCCAAATATTGCCAACTTAAGTTCTAACTCACCTAATGGGATTAAAATGTATACCCTTTAACCCAATTTCATTGAACCCAGGGCCTTACACATACTTTAAAAATGCTCTACCACTTGGCTACACCCCCAGGCCATTTTTTATTTTTTATCTTGAGACAGGGTCTCACTAAGTTATAGAGGTTGCCTTTGGCCTCAAATCTGCAATCCTCCTGCTTTAGCCTCCCAAATTGCTGGGATAGCAGGCATGAGCACTCATGTCCAGCCCAATTCACTGATTTGAAATCTAACTACTCTCTTAAGTTTCCCCTTTTGTACTGTCTCTAGAGTTATTTGTGAACATATCCCCTCCACCAGATTGGAGGCTTCCTTGAAGGAAGAACAATATCTTTTTCATCTTGCTAGCCTCAATGTTGTGAAACTGTGTCTAGACATAGTACTCTCAGTACATGGTTGTTTAAACAAGGAAGACCACTCTGAGAGTTCAAAATGGTTTTTATATGCACCATAATCCCATCTTTCATATCACTTTTCATATTCCAAAATAAGTTTCCAACATACCAGTTTAATTAAACTGCTCACAGATATCTCACGTGACCTAAAAGGCAGAGTAGATTTTAGAAGTTAGAAGTTGAACCATAATCCTGACATTCATTACTCCTGGATTGTTTGTCAGAGAACATTCAAGTTGGGCCAGTTATTTCTCTTTTGAATAGATAACTAGGCCCTTTGTTTCACAAGTGTTCTGATTTCTGGATTGAAAATTGTGAACTATCAAAACAATAAAAAATGAAGCTCCAATTAGAATTGGAATGACAGCTGGTGAACAGTTGGGAATATGTTTGACAGTGGCAGTCTGAACACCTGTTCCTATCTGGGAAGACATCTATGGGAAGAAGCCTTTGAAACACTATAGACAATAATAAGGAACCACCCTAGAAATGCAATCAGAGGTGAGAGTTAAGCTTACTACCAAGAATAAAACAAAATAGATTAGAGGCCCTTGGCAGCAGTCTACACGGGAGTGCAGGTCCTAAAGAACGATGTGAAGGTAACTGGCCTCGGGGGCAGTCTAACGGATATGAAGGTACCTTTTTTTTTTTTTTTAAGTACTGGGGAGCTAGACCTAGAGCCTCACACATACTTTGCAAGTGCATTTCCACTGAGCTGCACCCCTGGCCCCTTTTAAAATGTTTTTTTTTTAATTGACACACGGTCTCCCTGATTTATGCAGGTTGCCTCTGGCCTCAAATCTGCTATCCTACCTGCCTCCATCTCTAGAGTCGCTGGGATTACCAGTGTGTGCTACCACACCTGGCTCATGAAGGTACCCTTGAGATTCTTCTACTGCCTCAGGTTTGTGGTAATTTTGGAAATTGCCTTACCGTGATAATAGCCATCACTTACTAAGGGTTTACTATGCATTAGGCACTATTATGAAATGTGCTCGCCTTCAGTTAATGGTAATTGGGATAATGTCTTTTTCTCCATAAAAAAAGTCTATAGTTCTATTTTATTTGTTCCCAATTATTATGGTAAATGGCAATTTTGGAAAAGAATCTTAGACACACATGCAAGATAGAAAGAAAAGTGGTTTGTGGGTGAGAACTACATCTTGTTCTCACTCTACCACTCTCTGCTCAGAGGCAAACCTTACTACAATATGGACTGTCTCCGTTAAGACTAAGATGGAGACTAAACCAGCCACATGGAATAACTGTGGGCCACAAGTTCTTCAGGAAATCTAGCAGTTTCTTGGGCACCCAAAGCCCTAGCCTTAACACAGGCCCCTAGAGCTTCAAGTGACTAATAATTGGTTCCAGGATGATGTTTTTTATCAGTGGGTGGAGCTAGAAAAGCTGCTCATGGAGAAAGGCTGGGCCTTTCTTCATTTCCTTCACACCACACACCTGGCTGATCCTTATAACAATGGGCTTGCAGAAAGAAGCCCAAAGTGCTAGGGAAGTGTAGAGATCATCCCATTCTCTCCAAAAGTCTCATCAGAGAAGGCTCAAGGTGGCCTCATGGAAGCCCAGGACCAAAGGCACAAGAGGAAACGGGAACCTGACACAGACAGTGACTCCAACCCTGAGTCAGTCACGGACTTAAGTGGGACAACGGAAGTGACACCAGAAGTAGAAGGTGTGAAGGCATTCTAAAACTAAGTCACTGCATGGGGCTAGGGACAACCTTCAGGGGCTGTATGGGGCTGGAGGTGCCCACCAACAGGGAGATGGTATGTTAAGTTTTTCCCCACCCATCAGATGTTTAGTTTATTTTATGTCTGGCACTCTACAGTGAACAGAATGTATGTGGCCCCAACTATTTCAGGTAAATTAACTTTCCAAACAACTGAAACTTTCAATTTTCTTCATCTTAAATACTATCAATAGGAAACTTTCTAATGTCATATTTCTTATACACTTTTTGAAGTGCCTACTAAACCTCATTTGTGTTTTTCTTGATGACTTGTAACTATCTTGTGCTCCTTACCTAGGGTTGACAAAATACAGGATACTTGTAAACACTGGATTTTAGCTAAATACATGCAATATCTGTAATATACTTACAGCCAGTATAAACAAATCATTCCTGGATTACCTGAAATTCAAATTTAGCTGGGTGTCTTATTTTTGTTAAATCTGGCAACCCTACCATTTCTATATGGTGTTGTAATAATACAGTGATGCCTCAGTTGTAGTTGAAGTATGTTAGGACTGATTGTTCTGATAGGTAGGTATCTCAAGGCTGTTGTGCTTCTTGAATTATGTAGTAATTTTTATACACTTTTTCCTTGGTATCCAATAATTTTATTGCTTGTTGTAGTCCATATAATGTATCTTCATTCCTGTTTCCCTCTCCTTTTTGATTCTACTAGTTGGTTTGGGCTGGGAAATAAGATCCCCAGACACAACTGGTTTTCTGTAAAGTAAGAGTAAAGTTTCTGAGGAAGGATATAGGTATTTGAGGGTGTATATGTAACAAAAATATTCAAATTTTAAAAGAAAGACTTAATAAAATCTTAGTTTGACTGCCCAAAGACTAACTGGTGGCTTCTTTAAAAATCTCTTAGGCTAAGTGAAATACAGCTTATTTCCTGGAGTGCATTGTTCTTTATAGGGCAGTGGCCAAAGAGAAATCAACCTCTGATGGAGAAGAGATTAAACATATATATATATATATATATATATATATATATATATATATATATAATTTGGTTGTATCCTTACATTTGCACAAGATTCTGGAAGTTGTTCCTGGAAACCTTTAGGAAGAGTTAGTCAGCTACTGATCTGGCTGGATTACAGGTGATCTTGCCCTGAGAATGGAGACTACATTAGGTGACCTCTTGAAATTACTACCAGAAACAGACGGTTTCTGGCTTATGATGGTGCAACTTATGAGTTTCAATTTTATGATGTTGGTGTGAAAGTGATATGGGTTCAGCAAAAACTGCACTTTGGATTTTGAATTTTTATCTTTTCCCAAGACAGAGGTATGATGTAGTACAATACTCCCAGTCAGCCACATGATCAGGAGGGGAAACAAATGGTATTCTACACTAGTGTATTGTGTTGATAGCTATAATGTTAGGTACATTAGGTGTATTAAATGCATTTTCAACTTACATTTTCAACATATGTTGAGTTTAGTGGGACACAGTCCTATGAAAAGTCAAGTAACATCTGTTTATGGTTCTGATTATGATCTATCTGATCAACTTAAAATAATCACTACATCCAAAATGATAATCAAAATTAGCCAGCATCTTATCTACAACACAAAATACTTGTTCCAAATATAGTGGTTAGCAGAGGTTTGAGCCAGCCTGCAAAATATTATGCAGAAGAGACTACCATGTCTATTCTTCCCTAACTGCACTCATTTATACAATGATTAACAATTTTTTCTGCTCTAGGCAATGCTTGCTCTGAATATAGATTTGAAGTGGCTCCTGAATTAGAACTGCTGCTCCCAATGCTGAGCCTGTAATTACTCAAACTCAGCATGAAAAGTCAGCAAACACTTCTCCACACCTTATATATTTGCATTTATCTTTATTTGATGTCTGAAAAATGTTTGACTTATGGTATGAAGAGGATCTTTAGGCTCAGGATGATGAGGTTTTGTGTTATCTAGCTATGTCTGCTTTTACTAGTTTTAGTCAAAAGAATGAATCATCTGAATCAGATTCTGAAGAATATTTTGGGAGGTGTTAAAAAAGTCTAATACCAAGCAAAGATCAATATCTTGGTAAAATAGTTTGATTTTCTTCTGAGATTTCAGAGACCATACAAATAAAATATTTGCTAGATTGTGACAAACCTATTATGAACATCTCAAGCCTTTCCAACCTGTCTTTTACTCATAAGAGCAATTCTGGTCACAGGAACGAATCATTAGCTGTACTATATATTTAGATTCACGTGAACTATTCAACTTATTAATGTGTTAAATATAATTCTCTTTTTCCTCTCGACCTGAAAAATAAAAATCCACTTCTAGACTATATTAAAACTTATGATTTTCAAGTGTTATTTTTATATTCAATTTTAACCTAAGAAATATTTACGTAGGTTTTTTTTCTCTAACAGCTTCTACTCTGAAAGGGTTGTTATAGTATTTTAATTGATATATTAAAATTTAAGGATAGTGTGGGCTATTGAGAGGACAGAGTAGTAAAAAATGCTTAAGACATATACAATGGATATTTATTGAAGTGTGGGAGAGGCAGATCCATGAACAGATAATTATTTTGCAATGTGGTGAGGATAATGATGAAATATGCACACAGGTATCTCTCTCTGTCTTTGTGAATCTATAAAACTAATTCAGTCTTGAAGCACCAGGGAAGAGCTCCTGGGGGAGTTAATGCCTAGGCTGAGTCTTAAAGGGTAAGCAGTAGTGCAAAAAGTGTAGAGCAGAAAGGTTGAGCAAAGATACAGAGGTGAATAGGGTAGGGTCCTGTTTGTCCTTTGTTTCTGAAATAGTTCTGTAGTTGTTGGCAGAAGGGAGGTACCTGAGCCTTGTTACTATTAAATCTTGACAGCCTTTTGCAAATATGCTGTGCAGTGGTGACCACTTGAATAGACTATGACTTAAGTGTCAAGTTTGCCAGATATTCCCCCACCACCTTTAAATGAAACTCTTCCTCATTTTCCAGGCAGTCTAGTGTATCTCAAATGATAATCACAATCTCCCTGTATTAGTTTCCTACAGCTGCCATAGTGAAGTACCACAAACTAGGTGACTAAAACAACAGAAATTCACTGTCTCATAGTTCTGGAGAATAGAATTGTAAGACCAAGGTGGCCTTAGGGTTGGTTCCTTTTAAGGACTGGGAGGTAGAATCTGTTCCTTGCTTCTTTCTTGGCTGCTGGTGGCTAGCTGGCAACCTTTGGTATTCCTTGGTTTGTAAGTGAATCACTCTAACTTCTTAGTGTTCATATGATACTTTCCGCGTCTTTGTCCACATTTTCCCTTTTTATAAGGATATCAGTCATTCATATTGGATTAGAGGACCCACCCAACTGTGGTGTGACCTCATCTTTACCAATTACTTTTGAAATAACACTATTTCCAAATGAAGTCATATTCTGAGGTACTGAGGGTTAGACTAGGGATTTAAATATGCATTTTGAGAGGACACAGTTCAACTCATAATGCCCTCTTCTAATGTAAATGTTATAACTTAAGGTCAAACCTTGATTCCAGAAATATTTGTCAAGGCTTTTTCTATTCATTTACATAAAGTATGTATATTCTATCAATTTCATAGTACTGTGGATTTCATGGAATGTTTAGAATTTAGTAAAAGTTTACTTAGCAAGTGTTGCAGTGAAGCTGTTCCTTCATTAAATGCTGTTTTTTCCCCCAAGACATTTTCTAAGACGTATAATATCCTAAAAAAAAAGCACAGAGTAGTTGTTGACACAGTATAATCAAGACCGCTGATCTTTGAGGTGTTAGACAATTTTATAAAACAAATATATTGAATTACTGTCCAAAAGTAGTATAAAGAATACTATAATAGTCAAAATAGCTTTGACATATCTGTTGATTACTGAATAACCAATAGGGGTAAATGAGCATCAGAAGCCAGTATTTGACATTTATAATTATTTGATAATATGGCATGCACATCATTAATTTTGGACTAGTGGTAGCATCTGTAGACAATACAGTGTCTACATAAGTTACTTTTATTAATACTGTATTTAATCCTTATTTTAGGTACTTCATTAAAAATACAACTTTCAGAAACATTTTCCCCTCCACTTACAACATGGGTCCAATACCTACTACCTAGACATTTTGTCTTTTGCTTTTCTTTACACACACACACAGTTCAAATATATATATATATATACCAAATTCAATACAGATAATGCAATTTCTAGCATCAATCATTTTTAACCCAGAGTAAAACAATTTGGTTTGTACTTCATTCAAATGCTGTTCATTTACAGAAGCAAGATTGGCTTTGTAGAATTTAATAAGTGTATGCAAGCCGCTACCTGGGGAGGGCAAAGCACAGAGGTCAATCGAGGATCCTGTAAATAGATGTCATGATATTTTCATTATTACCTATTCCTCGACATGACGGGTTTTGTTTTTGTCACTCTTGATAATCGAAATTAATCTCTCGGACTATTAGGTTGGCTTTTTTTTTTTTCCTTGATTGTTAAGTCAAGTGAGGGCAACTATATCCTGAGTCTTACAGATCTCTACGTTGCTTAGCTTGCTTTTCCTACGGGTTCGCTTCCCCCTCTCCCTCTGTCACAGAGCCTTTCCTTTCTCTTTTGCTTAGTTCCTTTCACTCTAGCTCTATGGGGGATTTAAATTCCAACCCGGAACTCGGAATTGCGCGCCATGAATGACGGGATTCGTAGTTTCTATAACTCCTGCCTAACCGCCTTTCAGGCGGATTCCTCTCCACAGAGAAACCCCACAACTCCCAGAATGCACACTTGGGTGGGCCCGCCCCTCTGCGCAGGCGCCTTCAGGCCGCAGGATTTGAATCGGCGGCGTTGTTATTGACGCCATATTGGGGCCGGCGGCGGGTGGAAGAGTAGTACAGTGGAGGGGGACGCGGTTGGACGTGTTTGTTTCAGCTCCTGCTGCCACAGCCACCTCCTAATCCCTCCGCATCGACCGCCACTCGCAGGCTTCTGACCGTGGTCCGGCGTGTTGGAAGCCTCGGTTCATCCTGTCACCCCGCGGCGCTTGTGTCGCCTTCCGAAGGGAGCCGGTCACAGTGCAAGAGCGCCTCAGGCGCGGCGCAGAGCTTGAACGGACGGCGGGGGCGGCCGGAGCCTGTCCCGGGGGAGCCGCGCCTGAGGAGGCGGAAGAGCCCCCCTGACGCGGCCGGCGTGCGTGCCACCGCCGCCCCTCCCGCCCGCGCCCCGGCGGGCCCTGGCCACTGCCCCTGCCGCGGAGGCAGCGGCGGCGGCTCTGCGCTCAGCTAGCGCTTCGAGACCCGCCTGGCTGCTGAGCCCGTGGGTTGGGCGCTCGTCGCGTCTCGGCGCTTCCCCGCTTCCCTACCCGACCCCACCCGAGCCGGGCGCCGCGGCTGCCCCCGGGCATGGCGTGCGGAGCCACTCTGAAAAGGACTCTGGATTTCGACCCGCTGCTGAGCCCCGCGTCCCCGAAGCGGAGGCGATGTGCGCCATTGTCAGCGCCCACCTCGGCCGCTGCCTCCCCTTCGTCGGCGGCTGCGGCCACCGCCGTCGCCTTCTCGGCCGCGGCCGCCTCGCCGCAGAAGTATCTCCGAATGGAACCGTCCCCCTTCGGCGACGTCTCCTCCCGCCTCACCACAGGTGGGACTGGGCCCCGTGGCCGCCGGGGTGGGCGAGAGAGCCGGGATCCTGGGGCGGGATGTTGGACTGTGGTCCTCGTTCTTAACAAAGTAGCCAGGCTGCCACATTTCTTTTAAATAACTCCTCGGGGTTCTGAGACACAATGGAAATGGCCTGATGTCTAGGAGGGGCTGTGCGGGGAGGTCGGGTGGGTACATTGTGGGGAGGAGGAAGATCCTTTTCTTTAGGCGTAATCACTGGGATTGAGTGTTTCCGTAGCAAGTAGAGAGCCAGCGGAAATGATCAGAGAGGGAGATATTATTCATAAATCAGGCGAGGGAAGGGTCACATTTCACCCCAATCTCAATGTCTGTTGGCCTGAATCGATTGGTTGCAGCTATTAACTCAGGGACTGAGTGGTTTGAGGCGAGACGGCAGCCCCTCCTCCAATCCAGACAAGGCTGATTTTAGTATAGAGGGGGTTGGGGGTGGGGGTGGATGTCACCGCGGCGAGATCTAGGCCTGTCATTAATCACCCACAAGAACGCCACTTTGGCTGACTCAAGACCTGTTTCCCTAGCAGGGTCAACAACAAAGAAAATGCTCTTCCCGAGTACTGTAATGTGATCACCCTATGCATTTGGACCTTGAGAAATCTTGAACTTAAAGTGAAAAGCTAATTGTATTGAAAATTGGGGCTACTTTGATTTGTAAATGTACGACAAAGTATGTTGGGAGACAACAACCTACCTTTGACGGTAATGAAGAAACCAGCCCCAAGATTGCGGGGGACTTCAGAGTCACTTTTCATGTTGAAACATTTCCTGAAAGTGACTATGGGAAATGCCTTTTGGCTGTTTTATACAGCATGTGTATGCCCCCCTCCCCACTTTGAAATCCTTGTGTGTTCCTGGCATAGTCCTAGGATAGGCTTTTGTGGACATGAAGTGTAAATCTGTTTCTTTTGTGTGTAGCATGCATAGGTTTTGTGGGTGAGCCTTTGATATCACCCTTAAAGCCTTTGATTAACTTGATTTTAAATGTCTCATTATAACTTTTTTTTTTTTTAAGGTGGGAAGTATATAATACTTGTATTTGGTAACTTCCATGTGGAATTGACTGTACCAAGTGGGTTTTTTCCCTTAATGTCAGATTTTAAAATATCTTTTCCCAAATCCAAGAGGAGACCCTCAGTTATTCAGGTTGCTTTTTTTGCTAATAAATATTTGGTTTAAATTAAGGATATACTGTTTCATAGTTGTAGCCCATTTTCATAGGAATTACCAGAATTTTACTTAATGACCATATTTAAAACAGCCTTCTATATGAAGATATTTGTGACTGACTTTAGACATTACTTAAAAGCAGAGAACAATGTTAAGAATGAATTCCTTGTGGTAGACATTTTTAGTTTGTCTTTTTAGTGAAATGGTATCTTTAAAATGGTGCCATGGGATCTGTACTTAACTAATAAGGCCATTTCAAAATAGCTGTAATTAGCAATACATTTCATTGGAGACGGTGAATTAAAGTGTTGCGTTTTTGAGTTAAAATATATCTTAATGCTATTAAAGTAGTCTTGAACATGTATGTAAAACAGCTATAGCATGTTCCAAATTTGTCCTTTCATTGATATATTTGTAGTATTGGTTAATACAATTGGCTCATTATCTCAAATGTCAGCTAGGTGGATTGTAATAGTAAAATGATTGGAATTATTGCTGTTCTTTAAGACAACTGATTCAAATTCACATTCATTTTCCAAAATATCAATACTTCTTTTTTTCAAGGTGACACCTACTTTGGAAGTTTGATCATAGCCTGAAACCTAACAGCATATCCTAATTGATATTTATGGAGTTTGCTAAAAATTACTTAGCTGTTTCAACTAATTTGAATATTAATCTGAAAAGTTGACTTGAGAAACCAGTAATTGCTGAAGTTTAAATGTGTTAAAATGTACATTTTTACTGTAATTTTTAATGACATTGTAGAGGTGTGTTTATGTCACCACTTCGGGGTATGTTCCTGTATGGTTTTGTGATAATGTTGTCATAATGGGAGCTGCAGTGTTGTGCAGATATCAGAGCGCTTCCCACTTTTCCTGCTACCAAACATGGAAATGATTTTCCCAGGCTTCTGAGTTTTAGATTTCTATTTTAAAATTGTGGTGATTCTTAAGCTTTACAGGAGAGAGTACCCATAAGTCCTTAGTTGAAATAAGTGGCTAGGGGTTGGAGGTAGACATTGGCTTACTAGAGGTTGGTTGAGATTCTGTGGGAACTGTTTTCCTTTCACTTCTGTGAGTTCAAATATAATTTAAATAATTTAGAACTAGGGAATTGAAGTTTTTTCAGAGTGAACAGTATACAGTTTTTTTATTTTATCATTCTTCTGTAGACAACTTGGTTGTTTGTTTTGGTGGTGTAGTTGAACTTGGACACCAGGAACATGGATATGTTTTAAACCATAGCTAGTATTTTAGTCATTCCAGGAAGGTGATTCCAAAGTTTGACTTAATGACTATTCTTATTTAAGCCATTATTTTTCAAATTATTGCAACTTAATACTTGGAAAAGGGAACACTGGCTTGTTCAGGGACCCTTTATCACACAGTATACCCAAATCTAGTTTTTGGGACACCTAAGTTACTTATTTAGAAGTGCAGTGTAGGGCAGGGTTGAAAATTATGGCTGTGTTTTTGTAAAGCCTGGGAGCTAAGAATGTGTTTTACGTTTTTAAATGGCTGGAAAAGAAGATAATTATTTCGTGACACATGCAAATGATAAGAGATTCACATTTCCTTGTCCAAAAATAAACATTTTATTGGACTATAGCTGTGTTTTTTTCCCCTTAAGTTTTGTCCACTACAGGTTATAATGGTAGGGTTGAGTAGTTGTTACAGAGACTATATTGCCCCAGAGTTCATTTTTGCTGCCTGGTCCATTAAGGAAAAGTTTGTGCCCCTGGTCTAGAGTGTTAGCAGTGAGGCTTATAAAAACTCCTGAGCATGTAAAAGGAAAAATGGATGATGAGTGAAGGTAAATTGAAAGAGGCATTAAATATGGTTAGAGAATTGAATTCTATTAGTTATTCCATCAGTACTCATCCTGGTAAGTTGGAAAATAAATTCAAGGTGTTTTTATCCTACTCCATTGGTTTTTGAAACATCTATGATACTATTATTTAGCCAAATGATTGTCATGACATTCCCAAGAAGTTATTTTAATAAGATCCAAATATTATGCAACATTTCAAGAGACCGTCAGTCAAATCCAACATTGTTTTCATAATTGTACTGTGAATTAATAGTTTGGGTGAAGAGAGCCTTCTGTGGATGTCAATCTTTTTATGAATTTGCTAGTCACATTATTTATGGCTTGGTACTATTACTCTAGTTTGCTTGAGGAATTGAGTTAAATGAAGAGTTAAATTCCTTTGTAAGAACTCATTGTATTTGCTGGAAACTTGCCATTAAAAATGGAAACTACAGCTTGTGAATGGTGAAGAGTTTATAGGAATTTAGATTATTCACTAGACATTGATACATGCTTGCAAATAGAGACACCAGCTGGTTTAAATGAAATATAATGATACTAGGCAAACAAATGAGATGTCTGTTGGAGCAGGCAGCATCTCACTTCAGATGTCACTTACATTGAGCCAGACATTTTAAAAAATATTCTGTGGTTATTTAGACAGCTGTTAAGCAGTTTCTCAGTGGATATGGCAAATAAAGGTTTTTAATGGTCTTTGTACTATGGATTTTAAACCTGATATTTTAAAATCCATTTAGGAGTATGTAGCTCCTTATTGCATAGTTAAGAATCCTGTAAATTGGGATTGGTGTGTTAGCTTACTGGCAGAATACTTGATTTGCAGGAGTGCATCCCTGGGTTTGATCCCAAGTACCACAAATAAATAATAAATCAATAAAATATGTAAGTTTATGGACATGAAAGAGCTGTGCACTCGCATTCATTTTTGAGGGTTTTTTGTTTGTGGGGGTTTTTGTTGTTGTTGTTGTTGTTTAAGGTGGAAAAATGAAGTATAACTTGAACACATAGGTTAACCATGATTGCTAGATCAGAAGTAAACCCCTCTTAAGGTATGGATGCTAGTAGCTGCCATGATTGCCACAGAGACATAATTTGAGATGTGATGATAAACAATTTCTTCAGTTTTTGAATGGCTTTATAGGAAAAAGAATATGCTGTGATACTCAAGTATGCTTTTCCTACTAAATGTTCAGAAAGACCAAAGAAAACACGGGTAGAAACAATTTTGAAAGGTTGAAAATAAGTGATTCAGTAGCAGTATCTAGTTTTGAGTATTTTTTCCTGTTTGAAAAGAAACTCTTAAGAATGAGAAGTCATGGCCTGAATTTTGACGTCATAGGTAGCTGGTTTTTGAAACTAGGTAATGGCAGTGAGTGTGAGTATTTTCAAGTATCTCAGTCAGCTGACAGGCATTTTGTGATCCTTGTAGTCCTTATATTAAAACCATGGCTAATACTGCTGACCCACAGAATGTTCTCTATGCATGTATGAAACCAGTTAATTTCTTGCCTTTGATAGGGCTGCCTACTTTCAATAAGGTATGAATAAGGGAAATACTTATTCAACCCTACGTAAACCAGTCTGGCATCTGCAGGTGGCTCTTCTAATTTCATTGCTGAGTATAGGAATTTTAGAGCTCAGCTCACCTTTCTAGATATCCTGAGAGATGATCCGTCAGCAAGTCTTGTAGCAGTGACTTAGCAGAGATGCTCCCTGAATTTTGAGGGCTAGTGTGGGTCATACGAGACTGATAAAGTTTGAAAATGACCTCAGAATTATTCTTACCTGCTATATCTTCCTCCTTTAATGCTTTATAGCTTTAAAATGTTGAATTTGTTTAGTTACTCAAGTCTTAGCCTTTCCCAAGTTTCTTACTGTCCCTGAAGTTAGGGAAAAAATGTAATTGGAACTTTCCCCCTTAATTCTGTACTGGTTTTTCTTTTTAGACTGTTTTGTGACAATATAATTATAACGTAATAACATGACAAAAATTTGATTCTAATGAGTTGTAATAAATACTGCAATTAAAGACTAAACAGTGTTGCTGAGGCACTTGAAATGTACTTCTCAGTGTATTGCCTTATCCTAGATGATAAACACAGACTGCTTGCATTACTGTATTTTAAAATGGTCTCATTTACAAGAATTTTGCCATTTTCAGAGGCTTGCTCATCAGAAGAAACTTTTTTTTTTTTTTTTTTTTTTTTTTGGGTGGTATTTGGGGGTTGAACCCAGGGCCTTGCACATTTTTCACAAGTGCTCTATCATGGGCTGCTCTCCACCAGCCCATTTTTTGAGAAAGGGTTCTGCTAAGTTATGCAGACTGCCTCTAGTCTTGAAATTGCAATCTTCTTGCTTTAGCCTCCAGAGTTGCTGGGATTAAAGGTGTCTGTTCTTTTATTTCTGAAATAAAATTGATCTTTATTACAGCAAATTTTTCACATGAGATGATATTGTAGCTATGGTGAACAGGCAATTCTCTTAGGTAATTTACAATTCTAATGTATGTTCATTTGTCATCTTTGATATTTTAGGTCTTTTGATCAGAATTTTATAATTTAATAGGTTTGGTAATTTTTTGTGAAGGTAGACCTTTTTTTTAAAGGGAGGTGGTGGTGGTGATATTAGCCCTAGAAAAGCAGCTCATAATGTACTTAGTTTGGAGTAGTACAACTTTTTCTTTTTAAAAATCAGTGGTCATTAGTTTTTTATCTGTCAAACATGTCATAGGTTGTTCATCCTGAAATATACTAGTGTTTTAGAACATTGTGATTTTATTAAAATTGTGATTTGTTTCACTAACACATGTTTTGGATTTAATTTTAAAATTTCTAGGCCTTATTCATGACTTTTTATTAACATTATTTAAAAATCTGATTTCCTCCTCTATAAATTAGTCATTCAAGTCCATGTGAATCCCATTTGAGTTCCAAATACTTAGTTTCTTGAGGGATTGACAGAGCAACCATTACTGATGTGTTAGTAGGTGGCTTGAATAAAAATACTTTGATCTGTATGCTTTATCAGTATTTAATTTCTTGTGGACATATTTCCACATTAGCATTATTATTCCTTTGGTAGCTTAAGTATTGAAATTGATTTGCCAATTAAATTACACTTGTACTACTTTTGTAAGCCTAAAGAAAAAGTGATTTTTTTAAAGATGTTAAGCTTGTTTACTAAGTTTCTGATGTTTAGTATATGACTTTCCATTGTTCATTTTTATTTTTGTTAATGTTAATTCTCACAAAATTTCCTCAGAAAAGCAAACCGAAAGGAAAAGTTGGAGGGACTTGGAAGAATTGATTTTTCTTTATATCTTTAAAAAAATTGTTGAACTGTTAAACTGACTTAGCAACTGAATAATAGAATGTAAAGTGGAATTCTGAAGAAACTAATTTTTTAAACATTACTGTTCCTGAACTATGCCTTTTTAATTGTCAAGAGGAATTGCTGTGTTCCTAATGCTAAAATATGGGCTGGGATTTAGCTCAGTTTGTAGAGCACTGCACTGCAGTCTCTGAGGTCCTGAGTTCGATTCCCAGCACCGCAAAAATGGGAGAAGGACCTGGCAATCCGCTCCCAAGGAATCCCGAAACAGTCAGCCATTGAAAACCCTATGAGGGTCGCTATGAGTCAGATACTGACTCGAAGGCACCTAACAACAACAACAATGCTAAAATATAATTCTCTGGATGAAGTGCTTTTCTGAGAGGTATAATAAGTTTAAAAGTAGATTTTAGTTGCTATGGCAGGACAGGGCACCCTGGTGCTCAATGTAACCTTCCATGGCCCATGTAACATGGAAATTTCTTATAATTTGTTTTGTTAAAGGGATTGTTATGGGGAGATGAGGGGAGGTGCGTGGGGAGAGCGTGCAGGAGTTAGGGTAGGCAAGAGTGGCTTACAGGTCCAGGAGCCTGGCAGTAAAACCTCGGTCCTTGTATTCGGCATATAAAATACCTAATTCAGTTGATAGAGCACCATTTTGCAATCTCTGAGGTACCAGGTTTGATTCCCAGCACCACAGAAATGGGAGAAGGACGTGGCAGTCCACTCCCAAGGCAATCTCAACACAACCAGCCGTTGAAAACCCTATACGGGTCGCTATGAGTTGGGCAGGACTCGAGGGCACCTAACAGCAGCAACAACACAGAAATTATATAGATAGGGCTTAATAATCACAGTACACCCTTAAGGAATAATTACTGGGGAAACTGAGGCACCTGGAGATGCCTCAGTAAACCACAAAAGGAAATTGGCAAAACCTGTGTTCCCTAGGCGACTTATCATAAGGATGTTTCTGTTCCCCAGGAGAAGGTAAAGAAGCCAGAGAACAGAATTCAGCAGGGTTTTAGAAGGAAGAGAGTCTTGGATAGAAGGTAGTGGGCCTGAAAGAAGAGAGAAGTGTGTGCTTGGTTGATGGAGAGAGAAGAGCTAAGAGTGTAGAGGAAGAAAGGAAGAGGAAGGAGTGAAGAAAAGAGCTTATGGAAGTGCACTCTAAGAGAGAGACAGACTGAGTGCATGTTGCCTCTAGTTTTATTCAAACTAGGGAATGCCTGGCTCCTTGGGTTTTAGCTCAGGGGGTAGAGCACTGCGCTGCAGTCTCTGAGGCCCCGAGTTCAATTCCCAGCACCACAAAAATGGGAGAAGGGCCTGGCAATCCACTCCCAAAGCAATTCCAAAACAGCCATTGAAAACCCTATGAAGGTCCCAATGAGTGGGATACCAACTCTAGGACTCTACGACTCTATGGCACCTAACAACAACAGGGGAATGCCTAGTGTGACCTGGGCCTAGGGTCTTTGTTTTGTTTTGTAAATGAATCAAGGGCTTTGGTTGGATTTGGGACCCATTTGAAAATGTCTTTCTTGTGTCCTCAGAGATGCCTTTCTGTAACAGCTTATCATGGCAGAAGGGCAGGAGCCATTTTCAATCCCCTAAGCTAGCTACTTAACAAGATCACTTTTCAGGGCTCTTGTTGTGTGCCATTGAGTCAGATCCAACTCATAGTGACCCTGTGTACAACAGAAGGAAACACTGCCCAACACTATGCCATGCACAGGATCTTTTATGTTTGAGCCTGTTGTGGCAGTTGCTGTTTCTTTTCATTTTGAGTCGTGCCACATCAGCAAAAGGAGGTCCCAGGGGCTTTACTCCATTCCCGTCATTAAGGTACACTCTCTTTAGTTTGAGGAGGTAACTCGTCCCCAGTCGTTTCTTGAATGCCTCTCTGGCTGAGAGACTTATTTTCTGGTAGTGTTTGACAGTGCTCTGCAATTCATTGGGTTTCAATGGTTCATTGTTTCTGGAGTGGGCTGCTGGGTTCTAGTTTTAGTCTGGAAGCTTACCTGAAGCCTGTCCACCTTGGGTGGCCTTTATGGTATCTGAAATACCCATGGCATAGCTTTCAGTATAACAGCAACATGCAAGCCCCCCACAGTATAGCCAGCTGACAGACATGTGGCGGTTTCAGGGCTCTAGATACATGAAAATTATGCTTCGTTTTGGATACTACTTTCTTGATAATCACTTTTTGAAGTTTCAGAGTATGAGAATATCAATAATATAGTCAAAATCCCTCTTCTGGCAGCCTCATGTTTTTAAAAATAGCTTTCCTCATTGTGACTTATTGTAACTTTAGGTGTTTGTGGAACACTAGCTAGTTGTAGTAATAAAAGTACTAGAGAGAACAAGATATTGACAGCTAGGGCCCTGAGGTCAGGCCTATGTTGACTGTGTGACATTTCAGAAGGAAGACATTAAAGAATGTGTGCGATAGTAGTATTTGCCTCCTAGTGCCATCAACTGGCAGTTTCTTCAGTTTCTTGGTACTACCGACATTTGTGCCTGTCCTGTTTTCCTTTTAGTGTGATTGAAGATTAAGTGAGATAATGAAAGCACTTTACAGAGTAAGAGAAGGATCCTCTTCCTTTCTGAGGAATCATGCCCTTGATTATTCCTTTTTTCCTCTCTCAACTGGATGTTTGCTTTTGGTTTTAAGTATTCACTGGCCTCCTATTAGAAAGTAAATGAAACATCATTTTCCTCCAGCTATCTTCTAGAGTCTTTTGCTTTAAAACCAATAAAAGAGCTTTCAGATAACCACCTGCTATTTCTTTGGTGCTGTGTTGCTGTTAGGTGCCGTCGAGTCGGTATCCGACTCATAGCGGCCCTTATAGGGTTTTCAATGGCTGATTGTTTCAGGATTGCCTTAGGAGTGGATTGCCAGGTCCTTCTCCCACTTTTGCGGTGCTGGGAATTGAACTTGGAACCTCAGAGACTGCAGCGCAGCGCTCTACCAACTGAGCTAAATCCCAGCCCATTTCTTTGGTAGTCAATTCCTTATGCATTTGTTATTCAGACAACTCTTGTCAAGTCATCCATGAATTCAGGACACTCCATAACTCTTCACCTTGTTTGAACTTTCTTAGGGCATTCACCCTGCTGACGCACTCCTCTATTTGAAATATGTACTTTTCTTCTATAACCACACAGTTTTCTTCCACTTCTCTGACTATGCTTTCTCCACCCCCCACCCCCCCCCACCCCCGTTTTTGGGGATTGAACCCAGGGTCTGGCACATACTTTGCAAGCATTCTACCACTGAGCACCCCCAGCCCATTTATTTTTTTATCTTGAGACAGGGTTTCACTAAGTTACATAGGCTGCCTCAGGAGGCTTTGAACCTGTGATCCTGCTGTCTCTGCCTCCCAGGTTGCTGGAATTAACAGGCATGGTCCACTGGGCAGGCTGTGGTTGTGCTTTCTGCTTTTATCTGGCCATTATATTTAGGGTTTTTTAGTTATATGTAGCTCCACTCCTTTCTCAATAGCACCCTAAATAATCACGACTTCAGTCTTGTATCTTTAGTTCAGGTCATTCTTAGTTCCAGCCATGGGGAATTTGGACCTATTATCCCTCAGATCTTCCCAGTAGGCCTGCCACCACCAGAAGGCAGAATTTTTGTGAAATCTGTTGACTTTTATATGTTAACGACTAATTTACAGAATACATGAGATACACAAAAGATATCTGTAGGCTTCCAATCAATGCCTTCTTGTGTGAGAAGCAGTCCTAACTGCTGCTTTACAATAGTCAGGACACAAAAGTAAATGCATTTGTTCTTCACCAATTATATGATTATGAACATGAATTTCTCTTTTAAAAAAGGTGTGTTAGGAGAGATGAAAGAGGCAAAGTCACCCAGTTTTTAAATGTTGCCACACATTCACAACTTGTTTTTAAAAAGAAGTATCTGGGCTAACAGGGCTCCATTTGGCCTGTGAATCATCAGTTTGCAAATTCTTGTTTCCAAGTGTGCTCAATTTTTGTGTATAGATTTTTGGGGGGTGCCTTAAGTTATGAGAGAAAATGTGTTTGTAGCTAGATGCAGTGGCACATGCCTGTGGTTCTAGTACTAGGGAGGCTAAGGTAGAAGGATTAACACAAATTTGAGGCCAACCTGGTCTACATAGCAAGTTCTAGGTTAGCCTTAGCTACATGGAGACCTTGTCTCAAAAAAATTAAAAAAAAAAAATGTTTGTACTTCAGCTTGATTGTGCTGTGCTAGAGTCCTCCATAAGCCATCCCTCTGTCTTTGCAAAGTGGTCTAGATTCTAAACTTACATTATATTTTACTGTGTAAGAGGCATTCATTTATCTTCCTACATGAGGAAGAAAAGCTATAAAACTGCATGTCAAATTCTGTTTTACTGATACTGTATAGCCAATGATAACTTATTTAAAATAACTGCAATTAAATATAAATTACTTCGCCTTCAGGGCTGTGGTGAATTAGAGTAAGAGCTGGACCTCTTCTAAACCAAATGGAACCAGATGTTCTCTGTTTCTTGCACATTTCATGTTTTGCATAGTTCAATTTCCTTTCTCTTCCCTTATTTACTGCCTTTATTTATTATTATTACTCTGTATTTTCCTAGCTTGTAAGCTGTTTGAGAAGATAACCTTCTAAGTAGTAAAGAGCTACACAACAAAAGCAACAGGGTTAACATATCCCCTAAGTGTAATATAGTCCCTGTAGCCGTAGTACTGTGGCATCTGATCCTGTCAGATCTTGGAAGCTAAGCAGGGTCAGGCCTGGTTAGTACTTGGATGGGAGACATCCTAGGAACACCAGATGTTGTAGGCTCAGTAGAAGGACCCGGCAACCCACTCCCAAAAAACAGTCTGCCATCGAAAACCCTATGACTAGCAGAGAAGCACTGATGATAGTGTTTCACCTGTTGTATGTTGGGTCACTATGAGTAGGATACTGACTCAAGTGTAATATAAACTGGAGCTATGAAGCTTATTAGATATTAAGGACGATCCACCGCTGATTGAGAACTACTGGGCTCTGCACTATTGAAATCTCACTATGCAGTTAATTTGTAAAATTTATATTTGTTTGTAGGGTTTTAACAAATTGAGTTATTATTTCAAATACATAATCATTGGTAAAATAATAGAATTTGACTTTGTAGTGATTATAGTTTTTTTTCTTCTGCAGGAAGATAAATGAATGTATTCAATAAATATTACATAATGCAAACTTGGAACATAAGCCAGTTGTTTTTTAAAGTACTATAGATGGTATGTTAAAATCTAGGTGACTATGTACAGCTGAATAGTGCTTACTAAAATTCATACTAATCCAGGTAAAAGTTAAAACTGTAGCTGTATTTTGACTATCTGGTGTTAGAATTTGGTTCCATGTCCCTTTGATATAGCAGTAATTTTAAAGTGAATTTAGAGATCATCCCATTCTTTTTAGTCAAATAGCTTTTGGCTGCCTAAGACCTCTGTCCTTAAAGTTCCTTCCAGGACTATATGAGAACTATTTTAGCTTCTAAACAGATGATCCTAGGAAAATAGCTGGTGTACAAAGAAGGGTCTCCATAGTAATCCCCAGTTGTGCGTATTTTAACTTATAAAGAAGACATAGCAGTGTCTAGTACGTAGCTCAGAAGTAGATCTGTTATCTGGAACAGTTTTTTAGTTTTTGATCTTAATGGCTACTGCAGGTTTTCTGTAATTGTGTACTGGTTTCCCATATCATAACCTTCATAGATATCTATCATAGATATCATAGATATCCCATCATTGTTTTTGAGTTTTCTTTCTAAATACCCCCTTTTTTTTCCCCAAAGATACTCCATAGAAAAATAATTGGCATATGTTGTTGTTGTTGTTAGGTGCTGTCAAGTCGGTATCCAACTCATAGCGACGCTCCGTACAACAGGGGAAACACTATTGTCAGTGCTTCTCTGCTGTTCATCGGGTTTTCAATGGCAGATTGACTTTGGGAGGGGGTTGCCAGGTCCTTCTCCCAAGCCTACAGCTTCTGGTGTTCCCAGGCGGTCTCCCATCCAGGTACTAACCAGGCCTGACCCTGCTTAGCTTCTGAGATCTGACAGGATCAGATGCCACAGGGCTACAGCTGCAGGCAATTGGCATATAAAGTGATATAAAAGGGTCTTGTGCACATAAACTTTAAGAATTGTCCATGGAACCTTAGTATTTGATCTAGTAATGTCAGCAGGAAAATTCAAGCTTTAGAGGTGTGGAGCAAAAGTTTTAATTTCACATACCAGATTTCGAGAATTTGTAGAGCTGAGAAAGATACTTAGACCACCTCCAGTCATTTGTGGATCTCCTTTAAACACATTTTTAGTTGCTTGTAGTTCCATGTTCTTCCCCCTACTCTGTCTCATCTTGATATTGTTTCTCTTACTCTCAACTACCTTTTTAAATCCAATAACTCTGTTCTACTTGTATTTTTTACCTTTTGTCCAGGATTTAAGTAATCAGTAGAAAATAAAGAGCCATTTTCTATTCACATACCTAAGTTGTTTTTAAAAATATTCCAAAAAAGTAGTGCTGGTGGCAGCTTCTTCTTTCCTCCTCCTCCTCCTCCCCCCTCCTCCCCCTCTCCCTCCTCCTCCATCTCCTCCATCATCATCATCATTTTAGACAGGGTCTCACTAGCTCAAAATCACTATGTAGCCCAGACTGGCCTTGAACTCGTAATACTCCTGCCTCAGTCTCCTACATGCTGGGATTATAGGTATGCACCATCATGCCCAGAAATTTTTATTAGCACTCTTAGTGGCATTTACTGGATTTGAGATTGAAAATGCCATGAGTCAGAGTAGAGTCAGAATCTACTACTTTCACTTAGTATTTTGTGGTAAAAGAGTAATGTTTTTAGGATTTTAAAAAAGAGGGGACATACAGCCATTTGTGATGTAGTTTGTCAGGAAGATAACTAAATACTAATATTTCACTAAATGATGGCTGAAAATTCCATCTGAACTTCATGAAGAAAGACTACATGATTAAAACCGGAATGTGCATCTCAATGCAAATAAAGCTTTGACTTTTATTTTTCTTTAGTGGACTGTAAGTTGTGTTGGCAACACAATGTCAGATAGTATATCTTCTTGGATTAAACTACATGAAGTATTTAAATGTGCATACAGTTTCAAGTTTGATAAAAGATGGCTAGATATAAATGGCTTAAGACTAAGTAGACCAGTATTTTACTGATATATGTTGTTGTTGGGTGCCATCAAGTCGATGTCCAACACATAGCTACCCTATGTACAACAGACAAAACACCATTGTCGTGCTTCTCTGCTATTCATGGGGTTTTCAGTGGCTGATTGCTTTTTGGGGAGAGGGTTGCCAGCTCCTTCTCCCAAGCCTACAGCACTTGGTGTTCCCAAGCAGTCTCCCATCTAGGTACTAACCAGGTCCAACCCTGCTTAACTTCCAAGATCTGACTAGATCGGATGGCACAGTGGTACAGGTGCATATTTACTGTACATATTTACTGATATATCGAAGGCCTTTATACAGCTAGCATTATGCTACAACTCAGCAGATACCTGGACTGAATTTAACATACATTGAAGAATACTGAATCTAGAGGGTATATCTTTGGTTATCAGCTTCAAAACTTTATACTCAAGAACCAAAATAAATTGAGCCTTGGAATTTATAGTTAGCTGTTTTTGACCTGTGCTGAGACATTGTCCAAGTTAAATTGGACCTTTTACTGCATAACATTGTTGATCACATGTTACCAATATGAGAACATTTGAGGGCACAGCCTTGGCTTAGATGACATAATTGCATCATGTTAGATGTGAAAAACAGCACATGGAATAGCATCCAAAATTCTTCAGCTCTTTAACTGACAGTGTCAAGTGCTGGCAAGGATATGGAGCAGGTGGAACTCTAATACAGTTAATGCAGAAAGGAATGTAAACTCTGAAAAACAGTTTGGCAGTTTTTCCCAAAGTAAAGCCATTCACTTGCCATGTGATTAGGGAGTCTAATCCCACTTCTAGGTATTACCCAAGAAAAATGAGAACATGTCCTCTCAAAGGCTACTTGAACATTCATAGTAGCCCCAAATTTAGAAACAGTCCAGTTTGTCCATTAACATAACGGATAAATGAATTGTTTGTGTACACACAACACAATGGAATTCTACTCAATGAAGGTTATGAATTACAATGTCAAACATAAATGTCAAGCATATCTGGTACAGTGCAGTTATATTGTACTGTTGGGTGAGTGATAAAAACTCACTCTTACAGTATATGTACAATTGTTAAAACCTTATTTTCACTGTAGTTGCTTGAATCCGTAAATGTGGAACATGGACAGAGAGGGCCAACTGTAGTACAGTAGATGAATGTTGGCAAATGGAGGGCTGCAGCAGGTGGGGGTGGTGGAATTAACTGCAAAGGTGCATGAGAGAACTTTTTAGAAAGTTGTGATGGTTCCAAGATCGTATGTATGTACTTGTCTGAACTTCGTGATCTATACGTTTAAATAGATGAATTGTCATTTGCGAATTATCCCTTAAAATTCTTTACCTTGTTAGTGATGTCTGTAGGTATCAGATGGTGTGGAGGTTTGCAAAGCTAAGTTTTTAAGTTTTACTACATCTTGATCCTGTGTTTGTTACAAGCATTCTTTTGGCAATTTGGCAATAATTGTGCTTTTGTTGATTTTTGGAGTGAAGCAAGAAGCAAAACAAACAGAGACACCATAAAGTAATCCTACCATGACTATGTAGTGATCAAACAATGTATGTAAATCACACAAAAGGCAGTTATGTTAAGGTCAAATTACTCTGAGCTAGTACATACTAAAGTCTCTGGTTGCAAATATACTTTATAGTGGATACTTTAATTTTATTTTCACGGTACTTAGGGGTTGAACCCAGGGCCCTGCACATACTTTGCAAGTGCTCTACCACTGGGTGGCACCACTAGCCAATCCATCCATCCATCCATTCATTTGGGTCTCACTAAATTACGCAGGCTGTCTCTGGCTTGGAATTTGCAATCCCCCTGCCTCAAACTCCAAAGTCACTGGGATTACAGGCATGCGCTACAATGCCCACCCATGATGGAAGCTTTGAATGGCATTTTTGATCAGGATATTTTTAATTTTGAACAGAAAGTGGTGAGTGAAGCTTGCTGTCTATCAGAAATCAAAATACTGACTTTATAACTTTTTAGACTATGGTTACTGAAAAGAGTTCTGTTATTAAATAAATCTATGTTTCTATTGACACAGGATGTGGCATAGTTTTAACTGGATACCTCTGGTGAATCTTAAGATACTGAATTATGTCAAAGTAAACTTCCTGTTCAACAGTGATTTTATTTCACTCTGGTAACTTCATTTTTTAAAAAATTAACTATTTCATATAAATGGAGAAAGATTGAAAGTGACCATAACTCCCATTAAACAAATGTTAACATTCTGAAAAATGTTAATACCAAATTTTACAACAGACTATTGCCTTACATAGTCTTTAGCCTTTAAGTTTTTAGTTTTTAAAGCATCATAGTATAATAAAATGTTAGTTATACTCTATTTATGAATATTATTGCTGTTGCTCCTTCGTTTTTGTTTAATCTTGCTTTGAATTAGGATTAGTTTCACATGGATAACCTAATTTGGGAGTTGTGGGCCTAGTGAAAAAGTTGGAGGGGGAGTGGAAACCTGAGGCAGGCATTTTCTGGAGAAGGGACCACATAGTACCTATTTTGAATTAGAAACTTTTCTAAAGTGAATCGTACTGGCTTAAAGGATATGCTGGATATAATTTTACCCCTTTCCATGGCTGTAGTTAAAGATAATTGCACTGTGATACAGTGGTTCTTATTTATTGGGAGGGTGTTATGTACCATTTTACATAGATTTTGCTCCCAGATTCAGAATGCTTTGCTGTTAATGTTGGAAAATTCTTAGGTTCTATTGAGTTTAGTACTAATCTCCATGGCCATTTTATGTATGATGATGTTTTAGTTCCCACTTAGTCATTTTGTAGACCTGTGGTCACTTTTCACTGGTGTGTCCTTGAATATACATAATCTTCCCCTCTTCTAATTGTTTGTGGGCTTGGAAATGCTCATTAGTTTAATAGCTCATATATTCACCAAAGAGAGAGCTCTGAGTTTGTAACATGAGTCTTGAGTAAAATGTGTGTGTTAGATCAGATGCCTTGACCATTATTTTGACTAAAAAACTGAATTTTTTTGCTAGTCTGTGCTCAACAATGATTTTGCTGAAGAGCTGAATTCCAGGTGGTATGTATATGCTTTTTCGGAGTGCCCCTATATGTGCTGAAAGGAATTCCTCACAGGATGTCAGTTTTCTGTATGTTATTTAAAGGGAGTGTTTTGGATAGATGGGTCCTCCTAAATAATTCTTGGAAAGCCAACTTTTTTTTACTTAAATTTTTATCTTGCCAAATTTTAACTTTTCTTTTAGAACAAATTCTGTACAACATAAAACAGGAGTATAAACGGATGCAGAAGAGAAGACATTTAGAAACTAGTTTCCAACAGACAGATCCAGGTTGTAGTTCTGATGCACAGCCACACGCATTTCTCCTCAGTGGACCAGCTTCACCAGGTAATAATAAACTTCAATAAATGCAAAGAAATGTTATTCATTATGGAAAAAGTGTAATACAGGTGCCTTCAACAGTTAAGCTCTTATTTCTCCCCAGTATTTAAAATAAAAATTTTAATGCACAGTATCTTTAAAATTTGGTGCACAATGTTGTTGTTGTTGTTGTTGTTGTTAGGTGCCGTTGAGTCGGTATCCGACTCAGAGCGACCCTCTGTACAACAGGGGAAACACTATTGTCAGTGCTTCTCTGCTGTTCATAGGGTTTTCAATGGCAGATTGGTTTTTGGGAGTGGGTTGCCGGGTCCTTCTCCCAAGCCTGCAGCACCTGGTGTTCCCAGGTGGTCTCCCATCCAAGTCCTAACCAGTCCTGACCCTGCTTAGCTTCCGAGATCTGAGGGGATCGGATGCCACAGGGCTATGGCTGCAGGCTTGGTGCACAACAGCCATCTGGATTTCCATAAGCCAGAGAAAACCATCTTCATATAGTGTCCCCAAAGTGGACATCACATAAGTATTATTATGGTTTTTAAAGTTTGTGGAAGGAGAGATGGGGAGGGGAAATAATACAGAAAGTTAATGCAGGGAGAGGACAGTCTCAAGTAACATGGTACAACTACATGAATATAAGGGGAAAAATGGGAATATAACCCATAATTCCATATGATTTTTACCACATATTAATCAAAGGGTTTCATAAATTATGTAAGTTGATGTGAGTGTAACCAAAAGCCATATGAGGTGCACAATGGAAATAGCAAAAGCCTTACTACTCTGTACCCCATTAATGTAATAATTTTAAAAAACTTAACAATATACCATATCTTTCTTTGTTATGTATAGATTTACCTTGCATGGCCGAACACTGCCATTTTATTAATTTCCTGTGATTACTCTCTCAATTAGACTCAGAAGTTCTACTATTAGAGGATTTATTGATCTACTATTGGAGGATTTATTGAAATATCTGTACACGTAACTCATCCTATTAGGCTACATTCCTAAAAGTGGATTTTTTTTGGATCCTGTATGCTTAGCTACTTTTTGGACAGAATGGCTAGTAAATAGCCCTTTGTTTCTTCTTTTAAAGATAAAAATGAGGTTTAACAGAAGTAAAGGGGAAGCTGAAGCCTCTTGCCTGAAAAAGAGCCATGAGAAGTGGCTCTTACCTTTAGTAAATCCCTCAGCAAAATAGTTTTTCTTGTGGTAGTAGTTGCTCCCCACGCCCCCAGCAGGGATAGGAAAACCTGGCAAAATGAAAAAAACAATTGAATGCCATGAAATAGTCAAGTCAGATTAAATCAGGCAACATGAAATTGTGCAAAACTATATACTCTTGCCAATTTGGGAGGCCAGGTGTAAGTGGGTGAAACATGATAAGAGGAGGAGACTAGATCAGGATACCAAAATCAATATATGTCATTATTAGTTTAATTCTTCAAAGGTCAGTTAACTGGCAGTCTTAACAAAGCTGGGCATTTGAAATATAGCCGTATTAGTTACGGACTAAAGCTGGTATACTTTATTCTTGTGGTAGACATAGTTCTAATAAGCCCAGTTAACTGGTCCCAGCTATGCAGGTTATAAAGAGCAAATGAAAAGAGGAATAGGAGTTTTAGAGGCACATACATCAAGCAAGATGAAGAAATAATTGATAGCAAATGAGTTGTGTGCTTGTAGGTATATAAAATACTCGTAGCAGTGTTGTAATGGATAGCTATCATAATTTGAATTCTCAAAAAGATTAATGTCACATATACTTCTTATGTTGAGAATGAAGTTTTTGGAAGCTGTTTAAAGTACCTTAAGTGATCCTTGAAAGGGAATGCATTTCTGAAGAAATCTTTTATATAAAGTATCTATCTCATAATATCACGTGGCTCTTACAACAATCTTTAGGGACTCTGAACCATACAATTTAAATACAGAGTATTAGGTCTTTATTGGCAAGATTTATTTTTTGCAAAGTGGTTTCCCAGTAGATATTAATTTAAAAAAAACTGATAGAAAAAAAGCATTGGAATTCAGATAAGCAAGAACTAAATACAATTAGTGCTCCCTCATTTAAGAGATCACAGAAATGAACTTTTCTCTGAGTGTTTGCTCTTGAATCAGCGTGTACAGTAATGGTTGGCATTCTGTTCTCCAATAAAGCATTTCTTAATATGGACCTGTGCTTAGTGTCTTAAAAGGTATTACTGTAAAATGGTATTAAAACTTCTACATATAAAAGTACTGAAGGAACATTCATGCTAATTTAATGACACTGACAGAGGTGTTGTCACTTTTGGGTATAGTTGCTTTAGGACACTTAGTGTGATGACAGTATAGTAATATGTTGCAGTTTTGAGTGTACATCAGCTTGAGCTTGCTTTTCCAGGTGAGTTAGATTATACTAACTTAGTGGGAATTACGTTCCCTGTGACTAAAAAAAACTTTAGAATTAATTACACTTTTTCAGCCAGGTGTGTGTCTAGATTCCAGAAAGTTCTTTGGAGTAAATCTCTTTTTAAAAAGTTCATGTTGGGTTTCTTCTTTATTTATTTATTTTTAACATAAAAGTTTTTTTCAGTCAATGAGAAATCTGTTTTTCCCTTTTTTAATGATGGAAAACACTCTGAGGGATTTGGAAAATGAGTGGAATATTGTAGTGAAATGTTAGGATAATTCCCTATTTGTTGGGAGGTAAGACATCTACTATATGGCTTTGAAATAAACAAGTGTCTTTTTACAACATAATATTTGTTGCTTTGTTACTAAACAATATGAAGCTTTACACCAGAGAGTCTTATAGTTCTTGTGTAAGAAAGTTTGTAAACTAGTCCTTAAAACATTTTATGGTAGAGTATTTGCTAGAATGGATATAAAGTTTTGCAGTGGGTCCATTATTGTAATGTTATTAAAGTTTTCTCTACTCAGACTTTTTTCCTAAATACTTGATTTCAACTTGCAGTGTTTTTTCCAGAGTGATGGGATGATAGGATTATTATTTAAACCTGTTTTAGGATTCTGAGGAAATCCTCTGCTAACAACTGATTTAAAAAAAATGGTTTATATATCAACATTGAAAAGATCCAAATGGAGCCTTCAGTTAGAAGCAGCTTTCTGTCATGGTTCTAAATCAGGTGCTATTTTTTGTTCATGTTATACATAGGGACTTCATCTGCAACATCTTCACCATTAAAAAAAGAACAACCCTTATTTACGCTACGGCAGGTTGGGATGATCTGTGAACGTTTGTTGAAAGAACGTGAAGAGAAAGTTCGAGAAGAGTATGAAGAAATACTGAATACAAAACTTGCAGGTAAGAGTTTTAGAGTCTTCCAGAAACTCATTGCAAGAAATGTATTATTTCCCATATGTACTTTATATCAATTAAATTACTCTTTCTACTCAATGGTACAATATTTTCTAAGAACCAGAGAATTTTAGTTTAATAAAGGAAATCTGCTCTCTGGAAGCTTACACTCCACCTTTGTTACCCCAGGAAAAGACAGCCGTGTAGATCAGTAGTAATATTAGTGAATTCGATTTTTCTTTTCATGTCAGGATCCTGTGCTAAAAACTGACTTCAGCTATTTACCTCAAATTGGTTGTTGATTTTTGGACTTTATATCTTTTTGATATCCTTGCCATCACTGTAGACATTTGAAATATCTAACTGGTTGGCGTTGTGCACATCATTTTAGAGCATCAAGCTGTGAACTTTGTGACTGTTAAAACTAGGTAAAACTTGTTCATTTAAATCCATGATAATCTGATTACAATTTTTTTCTAATTTAAGACAGATTTCACTGTATGAAACTAATGTAAATTTTTGATAAAGATTTAAATAAAACAAGGTTAATGAAAGCAAGAGAATTTAGTTATGTAAGATTTGTGTCTGACATTTGATTAGGGTACAGGTAGATGGTTTTTATTAAGGTTTTCTTGAACCATTTCCTCATTACAGTAAATTGCCCATAGACCACTTACAGTAAACTTTCAGAGCTGAAAGATAACTTTGTTTTCAATCATTAAGAAATAATAGGAATCATAGGAAAACATATGATGTATCCTGACTAAACTCATTGCTCTTTCCATTTGATACTGTACTCTTGCTGAGATTATATGAGTGATTAAGGTATCAACTTAGAATTGTTTCACTATCTACTTTATAATTTCAGATTATCTGGTTCTAATAGAAAGTATTTTGTGAGTGATATAACTGACATATACCTTTATTTGTAGAACAATATGATGCATTTGTGAAGTTTACACATGATCAGATAATGCGACGATATGGAGAACAGCCTGCTAGTTGTAAGTATTTGACCTCTGAGTTATAAGATGAAAACAAGACCATCTTTTAAGGAGGAAACATTTTCATATTCAAGAAGATAGTTTAACTGAATTACAGAGAAAAGCCCTGCAGGAAATAAACAGTAAATTTTGCAAGGCTTATTTTTGGTTACTTAAGTATTTAGGAGCAATATTGGGAGTGAATATTTTGTATGTTTGAATTTGGTTCTGAAGATGTTTGGGTTTTGACCTGTTTTTGTGTGCTAATTTTCCTTTTCTTTCCTTTTAGATGTTTCATGAATCACGTTTTCTGCATTTATGGGCTGCCTTGTTCCTTGTTGAGTTGTTACAGGAGGTCCCAATTACGATGTGCAGCAATGCCTATACCCTCTGTGAATACAGGTTATTTCAAGCTTTCATCAGTGGCAACCACTCTTAGGCAGCAGCAACTGGTTTTGAATATTTCCTTGATGTCAGGACCATCTGGATGTGGACTTTTGCTACCTGTATTAATACCAGTGGCCTCATTTTGCTGTATCATTACAATTTGGCTTCTTATATTAATGTTTGAAAAGGATTAAAGCTGGTATTCTAGAACATGCCCTTTACTGGTTGTGTAAATAAAACTGTAGAATGACACTTCAGATGAAGTTAGTGTGATTTTAATTGTGCACTACAACCAAACTGTAACCAGTTATTAATAATTTAGAATGTAATCCCAGGACAATATTAAGCAAATAGCCTACAGTGCTTCCTGTGAAATAGTAAAGGAGGAGGGCATTTCTGTATTCCAGGACTTCTTGGGGTTTGAGAATGGGTCTATATGATTTTCTTTTTTTGGTAGTTTTATTTATTCTATCAGTCTTTTTAACAAATGTTTATTGCTGCATTTTTTCCCCCAGTGTATCATTGTTTTACTGCCCTTGTAGTACTGGAATTTAGTTGGAAGAATAAAACATTTACTTCTATTCTGCTTGTTTTTAAAATGGGTAATATTTGAATAAAGCCAGTGTTCTAAATGCGAGTATTTTCCAGGAATCAATGAAGTTAATTTTTGGTTAAGATTTCTGATTTGAGTGCTGTTTTCAAAAACTAAGTTCTGATTTTCCAATGTGAAATGGCTTCTTCTGTAACCTGCTGCATGATAGAATGTTATGTAATATGACAGCTATAGAATTCTTTCCTCAAAGTTATCAATAGAATGCAGTCCTGTCCATCTGCTTCCTGCCCCTCAGGACTTGCTATGTGAAAACACAAGTCAGCAAATTTAACTGACTTTCCATGCATTCCAGACAGCATTTTTTTTTTTTTTTTACGATGAAGTGAGCAAAAACAAATGTGACAGTGAGTTCTTGTTGAATTTTGATAGCATATTTCCATATTACACCAACCCTAAATATCCTGGGAGATAATTGACCCAATTAGGGGAAGTAACTTGGGTAATTGTACTTCTTCACTAACTATTTAGGTCCCAAAAGTGATGAAAGGTTTTCACAAGATCCCTAGGCAATTTATAATTTATTAGTGTTTGATAAACATTGGTTATAGCACAGGGTAGCCCTATAAGGAAACAATCTACCTGTTTTTAATGTTAAGTACAGAGATTTTCAATCTCAACATGATTGGCACTTTGGGCCAAATGGGTGTTAAGCAGCATCTGTGGTCTCTACAATTAAATGTCAGTTACATCCCCACCCCAGTTGTGATAACCAGCTTCTCCATACATCCTTCAAATTATTCTTCCCCTCAACATTTCAGCAACTTGTTTAGGCACAAAAAAATTCACAGAAAAGTTGAAAGAATATTCTAATCACTTAAATTGAAGTTAATTTTTGCCATGTTTGTATACAAAAACTGTTTGAAAGTTATACTTTTTAATACTTAAACTATCTCTCCTAAGAATAATATACCTCTGCATAACATCAATACCATTGTTGTTGTTAGGTACTGTCTAGTCATGTCTGGTACCTGCATAGGTTTTTCAAGTGGCTTACTGTTTGGGGATTGCCATGTCCTTCTCCCATTTTTGCAGTGCTGGGAATGGAATCCAGGACCTCAAGACTACAAGGCGGTGTGCTCTACCAACTGAGCTAAATCCCAGCCCCCTCAATACCATTTGTTGTTGTTGTTAGGTGCTGTCGAGTCGGTATCCGACTCATAGCGACCCTCTGTACAACAGGGGAAACACTATTATCAGTGCTTCTCTGCCGTTCATAGGGTTTTCAATGGCAGATTGATTTTTGGGAGGGGGTTGCCAGGTCCTTCTCCCAAGCCTACAGCTTCTGGTGTTCCCAGGCGGTCTCCCATCCAGGTACTAACCTGGCCTGACCCTGCTTAGCTTCTGAGATCTGACAGGATCGGATGCCACAGGGCTACAGCTGCAGGCTCTCAATACCATTAGCCCACTTAAAATACTTCCCTACTTAGCATTAAGTCCATTTGTCATTGAAGTGTTTTTTACAGTTCCCCTGCCCTTGGAATTCAATCAAGAATCTAATTTTCTGGAAAGACCCAGGCCTATTGTTTTGCTTAGTATTTCTTGGTGCTGTCATTAATGTTACCTCTTCTATTTTTTTGAATTTCTTGAAAACTGGAAGTTAGGTCTAAAGTTTTCATTTTCAGGTTAAATCTTTTGTGCAACAGTACAAGGTGATGCTGTTTTCTACGTCATAATACACAATGTATGGCTTTTCCAGGATTGATGTTAAACATGGACACTTGGTAAACATGGACACTTGGTTAGGTCATTTGGTAGGTCATACCTGTTACTTTGTCCTCACTACTCCATTATTCTATTAAAGTTCTCAAAGATTTCTACATTGTTAAATCCAATCAATAGCATCTGACCTTAAGTCTTGAGTTGTCTTGTAAGACTTGCCTGCTTTTCTTCCTTCATTGACTATACCTTCTCAGTCTTGGTTTTTTTGCTTCTGGCCCAAATCTTCAGGCCCCAGAACTTGACCTTGGGTTCCTTACTGCCTTTTTCATACTCACTTTGGTGATCTCATCTTTATAATGATACAGATTATATTCACCTGTCTATATGACATCTACATTTTGATATCTGACAAGACATCACAAAATTTATACCCAAAATCAAAATTACAGTTGTCTTTTAAATGTTTCCTCCTGTCATCCATGTTTTAGCTTTCTGTCACTGAAACAAAATACCTTAGATAATTAACTTAGAAAAAAATTTGACTCACAGTTTTTGAGGTTTTCAGTTTATGATCAATAGTCCTCATAGTTCTGGTCCTGTCGTGAGGCAACACATCATGGCAACACTGTGTGGTGGAGCAATACTGCTTACCTCATCAGCCAGGAAGCAAAAAGGAAGGACTGGCTGGAATCCCACAGTCCCCTCTTTGAGGGTACACCCTCAATGACCCAAGAACCTCCCATTACATTCCACTACCTCTCAAAACCACCACCCTGGGGATCAATCCTTTAATATGTGGACCCCAAAGAGAAAGCCGCAATGCTATGTTTCTAGTTTTTTGAGCTGAGATTAGAGTTGCACTCTTCACATCCAATACCAGTTCACCTAAAATGTCATCTCTACGCTGTTACCCTAGTCCAAGACATTATGGCTGGCTTGATTCTTTGTTTTGCTTCACTTGTGCCACCTCACCCATCTCATTCTACTCTCATAGCAGTCAGAGTAATCACTTAAAGATTTAAATCTTTTAGATGGCTTCCTACCCAAGAAAAAATCAGACTAACAATGGTCTACATAGCCTTATTTACCTGCACTCTGGCCCAGCTCATTCAGTTCCTATTGAATTATTTTTGCTAGCTTTGCCTTATCCACACTCACCATCTCCGCTGTGCCTCCAATCTGGCTGGCCTACTCCTCCCAAAAGACATTTGCTTTCTCTGCCTATAAAACATGGGTAATTTTCACCACTTGAGTTTTTGCTGAAATGTCATTTCAGGCCTGCTGTGACCAGTGTTCAAATTGCAAGGTGATATCCTGCTTCTCCTTACCATTTTTATTTTCTCCTCTGTAACAGTTCTACTCTGCTAGAATACAATGATGACAAGGATCTTTGTACCCTGAAGTACTCAAGTGCCTAGAGTACTGCCTGGCACATGGTGGTTGTTAGGTGCTGTCAAGATGGCATCTGACTCATACCCTACACACAACAGGCGAAACACTTGTTGTGCTTCTCTGCTGTTCACAGGGTTTTCAATGGTTAATGGTTTTTGGGGAGTGGGTTGCCAGGTCCTTCTCCCAAGCCTACAGCAGGTAGTGTTCACAGGCGGTTTCCCATCCAAGTACTAACCAGGCCCGGCCCTGCTTAGCTTCCAAGATCTGACAGGGATCAGACGCCATAGTGATACAGCTGCAAGCTTGGCACATGGTTGTTGTTCTTGTTGTTAGGTGCCGTCGAGTCCGTATCTGACTTATAGTGACCCTCATAGGGTTTTCAATGGCTGGCTGTTTCGGGATTGCTTTGGGCGTGGATTGCCAGGCTCTTCTCCCATTTTTGCGGTGCTGGGAATTGAACTCGGGACCTCAGAGACTGCAGCGCAGCATTCTACTAACTGAGCTAAATCCCAGCCCCTGGCACATGGTACAGGCTCAATATTTTTTGAATGAATTTCTGTGGGACATCGCCCTGCTGCTGGACTCGCTCCCGCCGTGAGCAGGAACTGGCTCATCGTCTGGTGAGGGGTAGCCAGGTTCCCTGGAGCCGCGCCGCCCAGAAAGAAGGCTTACACCCACGGCTGCCCTGAGAAGCCTTGAAAAAGGCAGGCTCAGAGGCTTCGGCCCATGGCGGCTCCTTGCTTCTTTTCTTCCCAAGGAAGACTTTGACTCCAAATGCTCTTCTGTAACAGCTCTTTATTTCTTCCTCCTCTGTCCTTGTCGATAGAGTGGACCAGACTGCCCCAAGTACCGCCCTTATATACTCTTCTGGGGCTGGGGGGGGGGGGGGGTGCGGGAACCAGAGGCAGTCACCCCATACAGGTTTCAGCCAATCAGAGGGTGGTTCCAGAACGCTCCAATCAGGAGCTGTTCTGGGGTTTGTAAACAGCCAATCGGTGTTCAGGGGGTGAGGCAAGGGAATAGATGCCAGTGCCATCTTGGGGAGTTCAAGGACCCTGAGTTCCCCCATGCAGGGCAAAGGCTGCCTGGGGAACAAGCCTCAGTCCTCCAAGGGAGCCTAGATAGGCCCCAGGGTGAACTGCCTGTCTAGGCAGTGCCCTACAAATTTCCAACTACTACAGGGTTTAAGGGGCTGGGATTTGGCTCAGTTGGTAGAGTGCTGCGCTGCAGTCTCTGAGGTCCTCAGTTCAATTCCCAGCACCGCAAAAATGGGAGAAGGGCCTGGCAATCCACTCCCAAGGCAATCCCAAAGAAAACAGTCAGCCATTGAAAACCCTATGAGGGTCACTATGAGTCGGATATTGACTCGACGGCACCTAACAACAACAACAGGGTTTAAGATTAGGATTTGATTAAGCAGGATTAAGTGAATCAGAAAACCCCTTTTTGTAATTCTATTTGAGGAATCCATTTTCCTGGATTAAAGAGTGGACAGAGATTTGAACTGATAGTTTATGGGCTCCACAAGTGATTACCACAAAAAAGCTTCATGTTTCAGTTTTATACCTTTTCTGGGTATTCACTAAAAATAGGATGGTTTCCATTGTGCTGCTCTTACCGAATCTTTAGGTAGAGAGGAAAATCAGTTTGGTTCGGTGTACAACATGCACCAAAGGTTATATAAGTTCAGTGAAGTGCCCAGGAAAAGAAAAGCAAGCATGACTAGTTACTCAACTCAGGGAACCTGTGCCTTAGTTGGATGTGAATCTGCTGGTCTGAGGCCAGTTCTTCCATACCTTGTATTATAAGTATCTTGCTGTATAAGTACTAAAGAAATAGTTTCTAAGCAATTTTATCTGGTGCTCACCTATGTCATTTGAAAGCTGGGGTAAACAATATTGTACTTTGTAATGGTGCCCTCATTAATATCACATGGAGTATTGGAAAACCTTCCCCATGGTTGCCTGACTTAAATAGCCAATAGATGGAAAATCTTTACTTATAATTATGCACGTGTTTGTCTCCTAGATTTTTGCCAACAGCTGTAAAAAGTGAAATACATGACTGAGGACACATTTCACTGAAAGGGAATAAACAGAATGTTGAGAAAAAATACTGAGGTATTTGCTGTGAAGGTAAATCATGAAATCTCACTGATTTCACATCCCAAGTTTGTTCTTTGATCATTTCCATTTGGCAGAGGATCTGCTTCATGGCCTCACTCAAGGACCCTACATCTAACATTTCTGTGTAGTCAAAGGTAGATGGGAGCACGACTTATTCATTAGTGCCACCTAAGCCCATCATGTTGCCAGAGGTCTAAGGTATTTATTATTTTAAATCCATATGAATACTTCTTTTTGCAGTCTAGAAGTAATAAGATTTACTTGTATACTAAAAATTGTCCCTCCCTTCCTCCCCACAATTACAGTTAATGCTGAGGTTTGCTAACAAAAAAGAGTTTTCTGGATGGACCTTTTGTGGGTTTGGGGGGCAGCACGGAAGCTAAACCTAGGGCCTCGCTCTTATCTTGCAAGTGATCTACCAATGAGAGGTACCGCCAGGCCTCTTTTTATTTTTTATTTTGAGACAGGGTCTCACTGAGTTAAACAGGCTGCCTCTGGGCTTGAACTTGAAATCAGGCCTCTGCCACCTAAGAAGCTGGTATTAGAGGTGTGCACCACCATACCCTGCTGGACATGGACCTTTTTACCAGCCGTATTTACATGGTATTTTTGGTAAGCTAGTGATTAAAGATAAGTCCTAAAATTCTCTTTGGGAAAGAAGATAATTATAAATTTTTATTGTTGTTGTTAGGTGCCGTCGAGTGGGGGTCTGCCTCATAGTGACCCTATGTATACCACATGCGAAACAGTATTGTTAGTGCCTCTCTGCTATTCATACGGTTTTCAATGGCTAATTGTTTTTTGGGAGTGGATTGCCAAGTGTGTCTCCCAAGCCTACAGCACCTGGTGTTGCCAGGTGGTCTCCCATCCAAGTACTAACCAGGCCTGACCCTGCTTAGCTTCCAAGATCTGACGGGATCAGATGCCACAGTAGTATGACTGCAGGCTTATGAACTTTGTTGTTGTTGTTGTTGTTAGGTGACATTGAGTCATGTCGGACTCATAGCAACCCTTATAGGGTTTTCAATGACTGATTGTTTCGGGATTGCATCGGGAGTGGATTGCCAAGTCCTTCTCCCATTTCTGCGGTGCTGGGAATTGAACTCGGGACCTCAGAGACTGCAGAGCAGTGTTCTACCAACTGAGCTAAATCCCTTTAGGTATCTTTTATTTCCTTATGTCTTATGTCTTCTTGAGTCCTTGCCACAGAAAAGTCCCAGATGTCATTTCAACTGGGACTTTCCTTATCCAAGTTTGAGATGTAATTTGTCAAGGTCTTTCTTACTGGCTCTAACACTCCATGATTAGTCATTCATAGGTTGAATATTATTACTTGTAAGCATAAAGCCAAACAGCTTGGGACTTTGTAAGTTCTGAAACTAAAGGAAATGATTGGGCAGAGGCACTGTTAGAACCTTTGAAATCACCAGAAGAAACAAACCTGTAGGACATTCATATTATATAATACACTAAAATGAGGAGTGCCAGTATAATTAGGAGAAGAGGAATAAGTACTGCTAGACCCATTACAAATAATTTGTACTCCTGGATAAAGAAATTTATTACATTTATACACTATATATATGCAAGAATGCTTTACTCATCATTTAGTAATGACTATGAAAAGTACAATGATGTAAGACAGGTTTTGGTTACAATGTAAGCATTATTATTTGTTGGATTCTAAAGTACTCAAAAGATGTTTTAATATAAACTTGTTTGGAGTTCGCAGTGTATTTTCTTATTAAACACGACAGGAGGATTACACATTACACTTCTCACCAGAAATCTCCTCTAGTGGTATATAAATATGACTGGTTTTTTTTCTCTTAAGCTAGAGGTGATAACTTCTGTCTTCACTCATTTGCTTTCTAGCAGCCTCCCCATGTTAGCCTTGCCACATGGTCGGTCTTCTGCTTGGTAGGTTTTATAAAGCCTAGAAGTTCTAGTTCAGAAACAGCTCTAATAAACCGAGCACTGGAGAATATAGCTAAGGATATTAACTATTATATTTTTGACAAAAAATGTTAAAATTTCAATGTTAAAATATTAGTTGGTAAGCCAGGTAACTGAAAAACTGGAAAATACTAAATGTAATTAGAATACACTCTCAATAAGACACTAATGGAAAAGTGCTAAACACTTACCTAAATGTAACTGCCCCTCTCTCCCTCCCTCCCTCTTCTCTCTCTCCCTGCCTTCTCTCTTTCTTTTTCTTGCATTACTGGGTGGCTAAACTCAGGGCCTTGTGTATACTTTGTAAGCACTCTACCACTGACCTGCACCCCCAGTTCCTTTTTACTTTTTAATGTTGAGATAGGGTCTTGCTAAGTTACATACATAGGCTGCCTCTGGCCTTGAACTCAAAATCCTCCTGCCTCTGCCTCCCAAGTTGCTGGGATTATAGGCATGCACTAGGGCCCCTCCCTAAATGTAAATTTTCACAGTTTAAAAATCATGCCCAGCCCCACAACTTCTAAAAGTACATTACAAATAGAGTTCAAAAATGATAATTTCATTTTTGGTTAATTTTGGAATGTTATCCTGGTATAAATATGTGATCAAATCTTTTAGCTTTGATCTCATTTTAGATTAAATTCAGAATATTTAGAAATTTAAAGCTGGGCATGGTGGTACATGCCTGTAATCCCAGGATTCAGGAGGTTGAAGCAGTAAGACTGCCTTCAGTTAGAGGCCAGCCTGGGAGTTCCAAACCAACGTGGGCCAGAAAGTGAAACCTTGCCTCAAAAAGCCTAAATAAATATATAAATTATAATAATAATAATAATTATTATTATTTTTTTTTTTGGTGGTACTGGAGGTTGAAACTAAGGCCTCGCACTTTGACGCTGTGCAAGTGCTGGGCCACTGAGCTGCCGCCTCCAGCCCATCTTTTTACTTTTTGAGACAGGGTCTCGCTAAATTACGCACACAGACTGCCTCTGGTCTCGAACTTGCAATCCTCCAACCTCCACCTCCCAAGCTGCTGGAATTATTGGTGTGCACCACTGAGCCCAGCTAAAATAATTATGTTTTAAAAAGACTATTTAGAAATTTACTAGGACAGCAGGGTTAATATTAACAAGTAATAATGCCTTTATGACACTAATGTAGATCTAGAGAAACTATAAGATTTTGACTTTCTTTTTTGGTATTGGGAATTGAACCCAGGGTGTTGTATATGCTGAACATGTGCTCTACCACTAAGGTACACAACCCAACCTAAGAAAGTATAAATTTAACTATACTCTATAGCTGGACATTGTAGAACTGGCTTTTAAAGGATACTGGATAATTTCGTTCATTTCTTCTGAGGTTGCAGAATTTGCATCCATATTTTCAGCAGCTGTCACAACTGTTGCAAAAGCCTTTTCAGTATACAAAACAGACGAAAACAAAAATTCTATAGTTGCCAAACATATTTCACTACACTACTTTCTATATTTAAGCTAGGTTTAATACTGCTGCTGCTGATAGTTGGCACTTTTTTTATTATATCAGATTTCAAATCTCAAAACTAAACTGATGATCATTTTAAACCAGTGAGACAGACATTAAAAGAGAACACAATGGTTCCTAAGTAACCTTATTTCAGTGAATTAAGTATACAGACAGAAGCAAGAAACAAAGCTAGGCAAAGTTAAAAAGGCAAAGAAATCCCTGTATCCTCTACTCTCAATCTCCCTTACCTCAGGAAAATGCCTATTTTTCTTAGAAGCAGCTAATTAGGGATAGTATTTTTTAATGATGACAAGACATCAGTCAAGTAGGGCCTTTGACAAAGTTCCCTGTAATACTACTCTGAGGGAATATTTATTTTAAAGAATAACAACAGTTGTCCATTCCTTGCCAAGTATTCCTTGTACTTCTTGATTGCTGAATCTGTGTGTAGTCATTCCAGTTTCTTTTTTTTTTTTTTTGTCTTTTACATAAGAAGGGAGATGCTAGTTAATAATACACTTTATTTTGTAGACTATCACAGAACTGACCTAAATTGTTTAGCTTTTGCTTAATGCTAACTATTAGGTCACACCACATACTTATGTGACCTAGCATGAACAAAGAATTGGCTTGGTTAAGGAATGCAGACCAGAGAGCAAGAGATGGGGAGTCAGGATTGTTGGGCTGCTATTTCCTAAGGATCTTGTGAAGTATGAGGCAACTTATGCTTTCCAAATAAAAAAATGGGTTCAAAAGTAAGTAGTTCGAGAAACACGTAGTTTGCTCTTCCTGACCTACCTCTGACCAGTCCACAAGGTTGATTAGCCTGCTACACTCCAGGTGCAATTTATACGCTATGCAGATGTCAGGGGCAATATTTGGAATGCAGCCTTCTTCACTTTTCAGTGCTTCATTCTGAAAAATAAGTAGACTAAAGTTTACTTGGCACATGCCTGTAATCCCAGGATTCAGGAGGTTGAAGAAATAAGATTGCCTTCAGTTAGAGGCCAGCCTGGGAGTTCTAAACCAATGTGGGCCAGAAAGTGAAATCTTGCCTCAAAAAGCCTAAATATATAAATTATAATAATAATTATTATTTTTTTTTTTGGTGGTACTGGGGGTTGAAACCAAGGCCTCGCACTTTGATGCTGTGCAAGTGCTGGGCCACTGAGCTGCCGCCTCCAGCCCATCTTTTTACTTTTTGAGACAGGATCTCGCTAAATTACGCACACAGACTGCCTCTGGTTTCGAACTTGCGATCCTCCAACCTCCACCTCCCAAGCTGCTGGAATTACAGGTGTGCACCACTGCACCCAGCTAAAATAATTATGTTTTAAAAAGACTATTTAGAAATTTACTGGGACAGCAGGGTTAATATTAATAAGTAATAATGCCTTTATGACTCTAATATAGATCTAGAGAAACTATAAGATTTTACTTATTGATTTTCTTTTTTGGTGCTGGGAATTGAACCCAGGGTGTTGTATATGCTGAACATGTGCTCTACTACTAAGCACCTCTTCGAAATTGATTAGGAACAAAAAGACATTGATAAACCCTTCCTCATCTGAATTTAGTAAAACAGTAAGTGGAATCTTGGTTTCCTTTCTTTAGTGAATCAACTCTTTGATAGCTGGTTTTTTGTTTTTTGTAGTACATGGGGGTGAACCCAAGGCCTCACACATGCTGGGCAAGCACTCTTACCACTGAGCTGCACCCCAACCCCACCCCTTTTTTATTTTTTATTTTGACATGGTGACTCACTAAGTTATGCAGACTGCCTCTGGCCTTGCACTTGTGATCATCCTGCCTGAGCCTCCAGAGTTGGTGGGATTACAGGTGTGCACTACCACACTCTGCAATTAGCTAGAGTTCTTATTTAGATGTAAGTCTAGCTCCTACTCACTAAAACTGAATACAAGCATATTTTAAATTTTTAATCATAAGTTATTACTTTCTGAGACTATGATACACTTCTGATTGCTTTAAGAAGCTTACTGAATTCTTTGGGAGTATTCCAACAATTATTAGCCAGATTCTACTAGTTATTACACCATATTAGAAAATACTAGCATCTCACTACTAGGGGTATAAGTTACCTCTTAAAGAAAAGACTATGTTGTCAACACTGCAGATCTTAAGCCCTATAGAAACCACTAGTAGCTTTTCAACGTATTTGAAATCCATGGTTCTTACTGTTATTGTTGATGTTAGGTGCCGAGTCGGTGTCCAACTCATAGCGACCCTACCTACAACAGGCGAAACAGTACTGTTTTTGTTTCTCTGCTGTTCATAGGGGTTTCAATGGCTGATTGTTTTTTGGGGAGTAGATTGCTGGGTCTTTCTCCCAAGCCTACAACACCTGGTGTTCCCAGGCAGTCTCCCATCCATGTACTAATCAGGCCTGACCCTGTTTAGCTTCTGAGATCTGATGGGACTGGACGACACAGTGGTACAGCTGCAGGCGTGGTTCTTACTAAGAAACACAAAATCACATACACAACCTGCATTAGAATATTATAGCCCCTGAGAGACTTGAAATAATGTTATTTTTTTTCTATGATCCCACAACTAGCCAAGAAGATAAAATTTTATAAGAGTTTTAATGTGTGGTTTACATATTAAAAGTACTTGTGTTTTTGTTGTTCTTTATAAATGAAATTATTCAAGCTCCCTACTACCATTATTGAAAACTACTGACTTATATTTTCCTATTCCTGATTATCTTCTAATATGTAGAATGTTTGTGTGCCATTCTGCAATGGAAACCAGCACTTTGGGATATTTTCCATAGGTTTTATGGAGTCATTTTTTTTTTTTTTTGGCAGCACTAGGGGGTTGAACCCAGGGCCTCATGCATACTATGCAAGTGCTCTGCCACTGGGCTCCACCCCCTGCCCCCTTTTTATTTGTTAATCTTGAGATAGGGTCCAAGTTATGCAAGCTACCTCAAACTCATGATCCTCTTGCCTCAGCATTCCAAGTTGCTGGGATTATAGGCATGCGGCATGCACCATGGCACCAGGCTTAGAATCAGTTCTTATGCATCTTTAGCAAATTCTTCCTAGGTACTTAACTGAGTTGATAACTTAATTTGTAACTCTTCCCAAATTATACATATATGTATAATTATATGTGTATATATATTTGAAATATATATAGACAATGCCAAAAATATATACATATTTTATGTATTAAAATTATAATACTCAATATATGCTAATATCAGTAGATGAATATAAGTCACATTTGATTCCTGTAATTAGAAGAGGTGCTCAAAGTAGTTACTACCATAATTCAATTCAACTTTGAAAAATAATACATAGGTAACATCTCTTAAAATGTATATAAATTTTTTGGCTCCACTGGTGTGTGCGGGTGTGTGTGTGTGTGTGTGTGTGTGTGTGTGTGTGTGTGTGTGTGTGTGTGTCTTCCTGAATGTTTACAATGATCATTTTGTTAGATGCCACAGAAACAGGAAAGCTGAAGGCTACTTCCTCTCAAGATCACTCTTTAAATCCAATCTGCTCTTTTCTATAGCCCAGGTGGCCCAAGGTGATATTTGCTTCTGTGTTCCAGAGACTATAACTCTGGTGGGACATCAGGGCCTGTGCCTGCCCCTCCCCATGGCTGCTTAGCTGGGGACATGGAAGCCTGGAATGGGGTCACTTTCCCAAACTCCCACAGCTGAGACCTTTCTCCCTCACTCTTTTATCCCCAGTTGGCTGAAAGAAGTCCACTCAGTGGCAGTATTATATGGGGTCTGACTTCTGCCAGAGTCATGGAAGGCTCATGGATTCCAGTTAATTGTTTCACAGCTGAAGAAGGATGAAATAAGCCAAACAGAGTGGGGATCATCATCATCAGCCCAAAGAATTTCCTGGGGAAACATATGATGCAGACCACAGAAACCTAAACCATTTCCGTCCACCATTCCTCTGCAACACAGACCAGAGGCATCCAGGGGCATGCCCGTCTGCCATCTTTCCTTCCTAAACTATGACCTTAACTAAACATGCTCCCGTAGTTTATAAACTAAGCATGCTCAGAAAATGTACCTGTCCTGAATTGCCTCCCCTTTCAAATATGTAATAGGCTTTCCTAATAAGATCCCCAAACTTACTCTGGGGAGAGTAGCACTTTGGGAATCATACTAAGGTTCTCTACCTGCAGACATAAAACCTTCACTCTTTATTTGGGTTGTGCTTGTTTTGATTTTGCACCTACCAAGATGCAAACCCTTTGTGTTAATTACAATTTCACCCATTGTAATAGAATGATAGTTTAAAAAATCCTAAGCTGTCTCATCTCTCTTAAGGAGTTGACAGGAATTGGTAACTGTAGTTGGACTTTAGGCAAGTGGCTATGCTGTAGTGTGTTGCCCCAGAAGATTTCACGGCAGCCAGCTGGCCATATTCAACATTCAGCTCTACGGAAACTCTCAGAATAGATTTTTCTTCCATTTAAGATCCAAGATGAAATCCCAAAGTATTTATTTCTATTAGGAAGAACCATTTGGATCTTTAAGTGATTTCATTAGGCCACATTGTTTTGGCCATTGACCATTTGTTGTCATGTCTTTAGGAAATATTTCTTTTATTCTCACAAAAGTAAGGAGCATATTATTCTTAGGCTTGTACTAGTGATCTGGTTTTGTCACATGGAAGGTAGACAGTTTATGTAGCATTAAAAATATGCAAGCTCAGATGACTACATATTGGTATTTTTGCTGAATTAGAGCATTTCTCTAAAGAGTTTTTAAAAATATATGAGAGATGCAACCTTGACTTACCAACTTTCTGCTCATTACAACAGAGTTGCAAACTTATAATATTTTTGTGATAATGAAGCCCATGGCCTGGGCTAAACTGTCAGAAAATGGAATATACTTCTTACCTTTAGATAATAATAAGGATTGTTGAGTGCAGTATGGAGGGCAATTCGTGGGGCAGCATTTAAGTGCTCACGAAGGGTGTGGGCAGCACTGAAGTATACCACCTCATGCAGAGGCTGGGTCTCAGGGGCCAGAAGGTATTCTCTGAAACAGTCAAAGCCAGGTATCAGATTTCAAATATATACAGATTCATTTTCAATACAACCCTTTTGTGAATCACATGGAGGTCTGAAAATTTATTTAGCAAAATCAACAACAATTAAATGAAACAAAATCTAAATATTGGATCCAGTAGTTTCACTCAGAATTGCATCTCATCCATGTAATATTTTTGAAGCATCTTCTACATTCTTTATATAAAGTACAAGGAACTATTTCAGTTCTCAGTCAAACCTTTAGGAAACAATGTGTGTGTATGTATGTATGTGTGTGTATATATATATATATATATGTATGTATATAACATTTCTGCTCAGAATAATTTCTTAAAGTCTTAATGACTTTCTTAAAGTAAATTACTCAGAAAACCAAGATATCCACCTTCTCTACTATAGCAAACATTCTACTTTCTTGACAGTGTTAAATACAGACATTATGACTTGAATTTAGAGCTTAGAAAATTCTTTTTGGATCATAAAAAAATGTTTCAGTTGCTATTTATCACAGAAATAATACCTCAGGAGTTTTGTTTTTTTTTTAATACACTAGAATTACTTTTTCCTTTAGAAGGGAAGAAAGGCTAAATTTTAGTTTCAGAGTATTAAAAAACATTGTTCATCAGCAAAATTTCAATTATGAAAAAAACTGTATGACTTAGAATTCTTCACCTATGAGCTAGATGGCAAACCAATTTTAATGAACTCTAAACTTAAAAAATAAGGCATTAAAAAGTTCCCTTGGATCTATAATGAGTCAGCCAGCTGGCCCATACCATGGGTGACATCACCCTTCAGTGGTGGGTGGGGCAGTAACTGGAAAAGAGTCTTTGGCCCACACAAACCAAATTCATAGTAGTAAGTTACTAACTAGGCTAAAGTGGTTAACTCATATGTCTTCATAAAGAAGATTTCTGGGGTTTAGTTCACTCATGAGCTTAGTTTGTTAGCTCCATAACTGACTGTGTAGCTCCTTTCCCTATCAGTGTAGGTGGAGCAGAGCAGCTAAATTAGGCTAGATACCAGAGACATTCTTCTTTCAGATGTCCTGACTTTCTCATCTTCTAGAGAGGATACCACTTCCTAGAAAAGCAAGCCCCATACACTTGCTCTACCCCAGAGTAGTCAGTAGCTTTGAAGAAGAGATGAGGTAAAAAGGGTATTCAACATGCACATTACTCATCATCTTCCTCCTCCCATCTCAAGAGCCCCTGATCCCCTTACTCCTTCCAGTTCTACAGTCCACTGGGGGGGGAAAAAAAACCATTTACAAACAGTATGAGAGTTTGATTTGACCCTCACTAAGGAACAGCATTCTGCTATTACCTCAATTACTTAAAACTGGGCTAGTTTAGCTCTTGCCTCAGGAAATGGTTTCTGTGATGCTGACTGCCTCTCTGGATGGGTGGCTACCAATGTGTACTTTCTGTTCATTAATTCTTCCTCTATTAACTTCATGCAGCTGCTCTCCACCCATTATCATGGCTATCATTAAAAGAACTTGTTGAAGTCCCACTATGCAAGGAAGACTGGATATCTAATAAGATAACAATGACAAAGAGTCCGTTACAGAAATTCAAACTATTGCCTCACATAAATGTCGTTACATTTAATGTATAGAAATTCAGACAAACCCCAAGGCAAAAGGCAATTTTTTGGGGGGGTATCTTCAAAGAATCTCCATCAGAGGCAAAACAAAATATCTGCCTTTTACTTGGTTGCTACTGGGCTACATTCCTTGAGCAACACTGACAAAACAGCATCAGACATTGTAATTTTTGTCCACCTGTAGACTTAGGGAGGGCTGGGGTTTAACTCAGTTGGTAGAGTGCCACTCTGCACTCTCCAGTGACCCCAGTTTGATCCCTAGCAGGGCAAAAATGGGAAAAGAACATGGCAATCCATTCCCAAAGCAATCCCTACCCCAAATCAGCCATTGAAAACCCTATTAAGGTTGTTATGAGTTAGACCTGACTCAAAGGCACCTAATAACAACATAGACTTAGGGAGTAGCATAAAAATATACTTCTGCAACTTACTTGCTGTTAAAGCAAATAAGCAATGAGTGTGGTACCAGAGTACTGAATGATGCTTATTTTGAATTCAGATCAGAGTTTATAAAAAATGACAGACCCTCTCCCAAAGGGATGGCTTGAGAGAACTGGTAGGATTCGTATCAACAAGGGCTACAAAGCTGAAGCCTGATTTTGGGAAAAACAGTAACTTTGAAAGTGACAACCTCTTCTTGGCTCTCGAGATTTGATAATTTACTCTTACTTGTCAGTATTTTTGCAAAGTGCTGTTCATGGTATACTGTGAACTCTGCCTTCTGCTTGTATTTATTTTTAAAAGACATCTTCCTCCAGACCTCTAAGCTCTGTTCAAACATTTGTACTGTGGCACTCGAGAGAAGTGTATAGAAATGGAAAGGGCCTTTTGATAGATGTCAGAAGACTAGAACTATGTGACACTGGCAGAATCATGGCCTCTCTCTGGGCCTTAGCAGCTTTATGTCCACTTTAGCTTTTTTCTTTTCTCCTTCCTTCCTTTTCTTCTCCCCTCCTTCATCCCTCCCTCTCTGCCTCCTTTTTCCATCTTCTCTCTTAGCTTTAACATGCTACAATCCTCTTCTCTCTTGGGACAGATAATCCCAGTAAAGATACTAAATTCTAGTATGCGAGATAATATGATTTCATATTTCAATCATGCTAAGAATTATTTTGGGGCTAGGATTTAGCTCAGTTGGTAAAGCGATGCTCTGCAGTCTCTCAAGTCCTGGGTTTGATTCCTAGCACCAAAAAATGGGAGAAGGATCTGGCAATCCAATCCCAAAGCAATCCTGAAACAATCAGCCATTGAAAACCTTATGAGGGTCGCTATGAGTAGGACACAACTTGACGGCACCTAACAACCACAAGTGTTATTTCACTAACTGCTCAAAAAAGTTAGAAAGTCAGATATATTAGGTCAAAGATCATGAAAGTAGAATGGTTGGTGTGGTTTCCAACTGAATTAGTATTCTTTAGAATTAGAAATTTTTTACTCAGTACAAAATGGAACAGTAAAGCTAGAGGGCTTTGTCTGTTTTCTGGGCTTGGCCCTTTACTCCTAGCAAAGGAAAAACAATGATAAAGTATAATGTACATAATTTGTTATTAGAAAGGAAAAAAAATACTTTCTAACTCCCTGTCTTTCTTCACCTGGCCTAGTGAACTAAGACCAGATTTAAATACGCATTCTTAAACAGACAATAAAAGAATGAACTGAGTGTTGATTAGACATCTTAATCAGGACAGAAAAGGAATTAAAAACAATAATTCTAAGTTGGAGGGAGGAAAACGAAACGTTAGGAGAAAATGTCCTGTACTGGCAATGGATGGCTATTACACCAGTGTTATTTAGAAAAACAGGATGAGCTGGACACAATGATCTCGCCTGTAATCCAAGCAATTTTGGAGGCAGAGGCGGTAGGATCACCAGTTCGAGGCCAGAGGCAGTCTGCATAACTTGATGTTGTTAGGTGCCATCAAGTCAGTGTCTGAGTCATAGAGACTCTACATACAACAGGCGAGACACTGTTGTCATGCTGCTCTGCTATTAGTGGGGCTTTCAATGGCTGATTATTTTGGGGGAGTGGGTTGCTTTACTGTTCCATTTTGTCCTGAGTAAAGAATTTTTAATTCTAAAGAATACCAACTCAGTTGGTACACTGCTGCTTCTCCCCTGCACAACTTAGTGAGACCCTTTTCCAAGATAAAAAATAAGAAACAGGCTCGGGGTACAGCTCAGTAGTATAATACCTGCAAAGCATGCATAAGGCCCAGGGTTCAATCCTCAAGTACTGAAGGTAGGGCGGGGTGCGGAAAAAAGAAAGAAAAACAGGATGGCTTTTTATCTATAATGAGTAACAGACTCACCTCACCAGACAGTCAATGAAGTTCACAACTTTTTCTCTGAGTACTTCAAACTTGGTTTGCTTCTTACTTGTTCTTCTTAACTCCTTCATTTCCAGTAAGGACTATGGGTGAAAGAACATACCTTTTCTGTTGATTCTGAGACAAAAACACTTTCACAGGGAGCTATTACTCAGAGACAGCTGATGCCCTTACTATAAGTAGGACATACAGAGAAAGAACCAGATCAAAATGGGTTTTGTTTGTTATTTTTAAAGTATGGCAAGAATCTCACCTCTTAGATATTTTGTTTTAACCACACATCAAGTGAATTTTCAGGAAGAGAGGAAAAGGGCACATTACTTCATGGCTAAGTTATAAAGCAGAGTGCTTATTATTCAGAATCCATTAGTTCATTTAAGAGCAGTAAGGAGAAAAGGAGGAAAGCAGGAGGTGGAAGAGGAAGAGGAAGAGAAGGACAACCATCAATGACACTTACCACTACTGCCTTACACTTTTTGCCATGCTAACAGAATGGACTTCATATGTTTTGTTCCATTCAGATTGAGATTTTTATGCTACGTTTATCATAACTTGGGTGCTAAAACAAAGATAGCTCTTCATTTTAATAATCAAGAGCCAGAAATTTGATCTGAAAAAAGAATATGTTGGACATATTTTGGCTCAATTTTTGTTCTCTGAGAATGTACAATTAGAAATCAAGAAAAGTATCTAAAACTGATCATTTAGGCTCTTTTGACTAAGTTTAATCAACTAGAAAAGATCATCAGATAAATAACCAAGTTTTTTTTTTTTTTTGGCAACCATGTATGTTGTCCCTCAGTGTTAATTAATTCTGTTTTGCTCTCTGAGCCTACATAAACAATTTCCACTTATGTTGTCCAGTAATTTGCATTCTGCATACATTGAGGATGGCAGTGGGATAAACAGGATGTTTGATTTGTAAGTGAGTTACAGAGTCCGCATTGTTTCTGGTTGTGGCTTAAAAATGAAAGCAAAAACATCCAGGCAGAGCTAATAGAAACCACAAACTGGAAAAAGAGATCATCACATGATGTACTTGGATGTAAAAGAAATAGACTTGACCTTCTGAAGATGATAGAGGTCTGTCTTCTGAAGCCCCTGTGGCTGTGACCCAGAAGCTTTCTCTTCCTCTTTGGCATCTGTTTTTAATATAAAACCAAAACATAGCAATTAGGGTAAATCTAAATCAAGAAAACAAATATTTGCACTAATCCAAAGGAAGTAAAAGTTGCACTTTTTTTTTCTTTTTAATGTGGCAAGGGATCAAGGTTCTATCAGATAAATGATACTTCTTCCAGAAGGTAAAAGTCATTAAACACATAATTTATGATGTCATGAGGTCTTCAAAAGCCATCTATTAAAATTTAAGTGTTACCAAAAGGAAAGCAGAACAAAACATAACCAAATTCCCCTCAAACCAACAGGAAAAAGCCTAAAATATTTGTTAATCAATAGTTTTTAGGTTTTTTTAAATCATATAAACTATATGATTAATCAATAGTTTAATCAATAGTTTTAGGTTTTATTCAATAGTTTTAATCAATAGTTATTAATCAATAGTTTTATTGGTTAATCAATAGTTAATCAATATTATTAATCAATAGTTTTTAGGTTTTTTTAAATCATATAAACTAACTTAAACTGTTTTCCTTTGACTATGCTAAGATTGTAAACAACACGATCTACACCCTGGCAAACCTGGTCTCAATTTTCCAATTCACTATTTTGACATAACACTATTTGAGTATGAAGAGGGTAGTATGTAAAAGTTGTGAAGTAATCCACTAAAACATAAAGTATACCATGGTTCTTTAGCAAAGGGAACAGAAAACTAACTGGCAAAACGTATAGCTGTGCTGCTTCTGGCGAGCACAAAGCTCTAATTCCCACTGTCCTTAAAGTACAGGGTGCATCTTGGGAACTTAACATTCACATGGTTTATTTGGCCCAAACCTAAGATAGAAGGATGAAGCTGGAGAATACACATTATTCTTAAAGGATGAATTTCGTTTTAGGTATAGGTAATTCCTGGCTCAAGAAACACATCACTTAAAGTTAACATACCTACTAAATTCTTCACTTTATTTCACTAACTTGTAGAAGACCCTTAAAAGTAATTCTAATATGACAATCTACCCTACTTAGCCCTCCCCAAATGTAATTTTAAGCTCAAACTGGAATGTATAATTAGTGCTTAAGAATCAGAAGTAACATAGTCAAATATTTCTACTTATCCAATGTGGGAAGTTTTAAATACACTTTGTTATTAACAATATATTTGAAAAATTGATACTGATTTTTGAAATTTGAGAAATACAGCAGTTCTTCAGGACAGTAGTTTTACTTTAATTTTTAAAATTCTTTATTTTGTATGGTGTTAATCATCTTAATCTTCCACTTTCTCATTTGAAAAAGCTGCATTACTTTATTTAAAGCTAGTATATAACTGAATTTGTTCACTAATTCAAGTTACATGAACTCTAATTAAAATTTCTATATTCGCAGTTTCTTTTTACAGAAATCCCTAAATCCAATTTTGGAACATTGAAATTTACCCAATTTATCTTATATTCTTCTAAACCTTTGACCTGTTAATGTCAAGAGTGGCCCGCTCATTGGTCCAATGAACACAACTGTGAACTAACAACAAAGAGGTGGTAGCTGAGAGGTGGGCTATACCCTAGGTGCTAACCACCAGCTAGTTGTGCAATCTCAGATAAGTTACTTTCTTTTCCTGGACTTGGGTTTCTAGTTGTAGCTGGACTCAAAGATCCCAATTTCTAGTTCTTTAACATTTTGATATTCTAAAAAGTGCATCAAGTCAGGCTGTGGAGGCAAAAGAACACTCACACATAACCTGGAAGGATACACCCTTAGTGCCTATGGAGAACTTCATTCTACCTTTTTGCTTTCATCTTCCATAACTGAGCACTCATCAGGTAGGTGCCCTGCACTGGAGCTAAGGAAAAATATGGAAAGATTTCTGCAAAAGCAGTTTCCTAAATCCAAAGGATTTTTAAGACAAAGGAATACTTGCCAAACATAGAAGGATTAAAATGGACATTCCAAATGACATATTTTCACCACGCTATGTCTAATTCTATATGCTTACGTACCAAACTGCCTCCTTTCCTAAACTCCATTAAAACTCTCTTAAATCAGGGAAAAGTACAAAAGAAACATGTTGATTTTTGTTTTAACCAAAAGAATACCATACTTTGGTGCTAGAAACAGAGCCAAGAGAAGAACCCATGAAAAGTTAATGATCAATACTAATCAGGGTGTACCATCAGAACACAGAAGACCTGGAGCATTAAGGAACAGAATATGACTACCTACACACCATTAGGCACCCCTAGCATTCAGCAAATAAAAATGAGCCTGTGGAGATCATACAGGAATCTATAATCTCTCAATCCTGAGGAGTGCCAGGCTTCTTCAGTTCACTTAGGACTGAGAGATTCAAGCTTTTGTAAATCTGATTAAAACAAGCCTCGTGCATATTTTGGCAATCAGCATACTAATGAGCCTCAATGCTGTGGAAACAGTTTACAGCTATTAATTTTGCAGGCTTAAAAATGATTTATGCAGTTTTTGAAATCCATAAAGAACTTGATGAAATGCTTAAGAAAAAAACATCTAAAAGGAGTCCTTAATTATGATGCTCTTCTAATCTTTTTTCTTTCTGTTGCCTTTTTCTTAGGTAATTAAAACAAGCCTAGAAAAGAAGCATTTAGCTTATTTGTGATTAAGACATTCTGAGGTGTGGCAAACTCATTGATCATTAACTACTTTCTCTCTTCATCTCTCAGCCCATCAGAATGAGGAGTTTTCCATGTCATTTCGATTAACTATCTGCCACTGCCAGCAGAACTGGCAGGATATTATACTCTCACCATCAAGGCTCTGGAACTGGGCCAGGAATTCCTCTATTCTCTTTGCTGTGCTGCCAAGCTGCTTTTCAGAAGAGGAATTAAAAACCTTGAAACATTTCTGAAGTATGGTCATCAGTTCGTCCTTTGCCAACATTCTAGAAAAGAATCAGTGACAGGAGATATAATATAACTGGAAATTAAATATATTTAAAAATACTTTCTACCTATTAAATGCTTCTGTTCAGAAGAAGATGGTATAAATTCTTCATTCACAGCTACCACTTTTTTTGGAGAGATTTTCCTCAATATATGTAACATTCAGAAGTATTCCTGAAGAGTTTTCAGCATAAACTTTAGCTTAAAAAATATACAAAGACTGGGTTCATAGCCTGGCTGTGATACTGACTGTACATGTAATATGAACTTTACTGATTCACGATTCCTTTGTCTGTAAAATGAAGATCATAACTCGCATATTTCACAGGTTAGATGGAGACTTAAAAATTAAATAAGCAAGGACGTGACATGCTAAATGCAAGCTTGTTTGAAAGAACCAAAAACATTAAGTATCGTAATCATTTTTCTAATTATTATCACTTAAGCTATGCTTTCCATCTCCTAAGGACTTTATAAATATCACTCAGTAAATCCACTGAACTTTTAAACAGAGTAGGAAATTCTACTTCTTATTTACAAGACGTAGAGTGCTTGAGTAACTCAGTCAAGGCCACCAAGAAAATCTTTGTTGAAATGGATAGAAAACACAGATATTCTCATATTAGGATCCCATTCTCATAGACATTACTTAAAGGATCTCTCCACTAAAATCATAAGCAATAACAGCATCAAATGGAATCAGGGTCAATATTAATAATTATTAAGTGGTGGCATTATGTAGGTATATAAGCTATTTAAGACGACAATGACTAAAAATTCTAATACTAATCATGAAGAAACAGTCAAGTGCTGGGCGTGGGGACCCAAGCCTGTCATCCCAGCTACTCAGGAGGCAGAGGAAGGATTGCAGGTTTGAGGCCAGAGGTAGCCTGCATAACTTCATGAGACTCTGTCTCAAGATAAAAAGTATTTTTTTTTAGTGGACTAAGGGTGCAAAGTATGTGTGAGACCCTGGGTTCAACTCTCAAGTACTGAGGGGAAAAAAAGGAAAAAAAAAAAAAAAAGAATGAAAAGAAAAAAAAATCAGTCAAATTAGAAAGTGGGGCATTCTGTAAGACTAACATATTTGACATTGTTTTATAATAAGAAATTTACTCATAAATACTAATATAACTAAGTTAGTAAAGAAAAGACAATAAAGTAGATTAAGATCACCAAGAAAATAACTGGTTACTTCAACCAAAATTTAAACAAAAAGAAATGTGTACAATCAATACATACATAAATGGGTGGGTAGACAAAAAGTAAAATTTCCCCTAATGTTAAGAGAAAGTATAAAATTCTTCTCTTCCTCTTTGCATGAAATTATCTAAAGTGTAATTTTTTTTAGATGGACTCTCACTCTATAGTAGAGGCTGACCTGGGACCCGCTATGTACCCCAGGTTGGCCTTGGATTCATGGTGATCCCCCTGCCTCAGCCTCCCGAGTCTTGTGAATTACAGGTGTGCAACCACCACACACAGCTTTAAAATACAATCTTTTATCTGTGAATGAAAGGCAGCTAACAAGTCAAAGTAAACTAAGCTAAGACATTTCATTATTGATTAAATTTTTGGACTTTCTATTGTCCAGATAGAATTAAACCACTAAAGGAAAAGAGTTAACTCAAAGTCAGACACACTTGTATAATCTATTATATTAAGCCCCAACCTTACTCAAGTACACAAGATCAGCTTTTCCAGTGTCCGAGGTATCACAGGCACTGGCTTGCTTGGAGGAAAGAGGCTGAGGTCATGGTGGTGGGAGGTCTAACCCACATTAGCAGCACACTAAGGATTGGCTTCCTAGCTCCAGGCAGCCACACTTCACATCCATTTTGATCTCCAAAGAACAGGGTATCAAGGAATGTCATGCCCAGTCTATTATTCGTTGGTGTGCTCCCCCCAAAATAGCATTACATCATACAATTTTAAAAACAAACTTTTATTAACTTTTAATGTGGCATTTTATGGAGAAGGTAGATCTTTCACCTCAGATATAAACATCAAGGGACTCCTCTTATTCTTAGCCAAAGGTTATCTTCTTACTGTTTCCAGAGTAGTCAAAGATTTTACACTTTCCCAAGTATTCTTAGGTTTCAGATAAAACAATAAGCCTTGAGGTAAAAATGATTAAAAATAAAAACTTAACCCAATAAAGTAATTTAACTTTTTTCCATTAAAATTATACACAGACTATCATTATTCCGGGCTGGGATTTAGCTCAGTTGGTAGAGTGCTGCTCTGCAGTCTCTAAGGTCCCGAGTTTGATTCCCAGCACCACAAAAATGGGAGAAGGACCTGGCAATCCACTCCCAAGACAATCCCAAAACAATCTGCCATTGAAAACCCTATGAGGGTCGCTATGAGTCGGACACAACTCATGGCATCTAACAACAACAACAACAATCATTATTCAACATCATTCCAGATTCTATTCATGACAATAAATTTTTTAAAAAAGAAGATAATCCCAGCACTTGGGAGGCTGAGATGGGAGGATCATAAAGCCTGAGCTACATAGTGAGCTCTTCTCTCAAAGTAAAAAAAATCCCCACCCCACCAACAAAAACAAAAAAAGAAGCAAGTGGTATAACATTAGAAAGGAATATGAAATTTAGTACTTGGACATGATGTGACTATAAAAGTTACAAAATCTAAGAGCTCTAATAATGTTAAAGGAGCATGTAAATATAAGATAAAACGTGTGAGTGTGTACATGACCATAGATATGTAATCAATTCCTTATATTAAGCTATATAATGGAAAAATCAGCCTGTTCACAAATGGCAACAAAAGCAGAACTGTGCCGGGGGAGTATGTCTTGATTATTTCTACAGTTTTCATTCCTTCTCACTGACTGAGACTTATCCATGTAAAATGACTAAGCAAGTAAAATCAGCATCTAAATCTAAAGAAGAGATGAACAAGAATCTTCGTGGCCTGCTGATCCTGTGGTTGCTCAGCAGTCTAATGATAAACTCAATAAGAGAAACCACTAACTGAAAAGTGAGGATACTATATATAGGCAGGAAAGAGAAGAAAGAGAATATGAGGTTCAAGCATCTGACCTGGAAGCTAAATTTCCTGTCTCAGCCAAAAACAAGGAGACGATCTTGATGTCAAGGGAGAGTCTGTATGAGATCTAGAGGCTGCTAAACTGTCAGAAGCCAGTGAAGAGCAATGAGAGGTTTAAATGAAGGCAAGCTTAGGTATTTGAGAGGTAATTCTCTCGATAAACTTTTACAGTTTTCTCCACAAAAGGTGGTAGGGAGGGCAACAAAAACTACACAATACTCAACAATACATTTTAACAAAACTGCATAAGACACATTTGTAAGACAAGTCATTCCAAATTAATCTATAATTTTAACAAAGTGTAAAAAAATTATTCTAAAATGTATCTTAAAAAGTAACAGTTTTTGAAAAAGAGAAACTGTGTGTATCCTTGAGTGTATGTAACAGAGCTGTTATATATCAACAGGCATAAGCTACAGTGGTTAAAATCAGATGGTACTTATTTAGAAAGGGATAGGAAGGTCAATACCAAAGAATAAAAATCCAGTAACAGATCAAGGTGGTATGCATGGGAATTTGATATATACCAGAAGTAGCATTTCAAGCAGGTGGAGGAAAAGATGTTAGGCACAACAGTCTTCATATTTTAGGTTCAGAAGTCTACATCTACACATTTATTTTGTGGAAATAATTATACAAATGTGTAAACACATATGCTTGTGATTACATTTGTAATAGTGACTTATCAGAAGCAACCTGAATATATATCAAGTAAGGGGACTGATTAAATAAAATGTTACACTTTCAAACTCAGTATATTTTATAGTGGTGATAAACAATGAGGTTGGACAATATATAATACTAATGATGACAGCTAATATATGCATCAAATATTATATGATATTTACAACTAAGCCTCAGGGTAATGTAGCACTAGGACACTGGAGAGTAGAGAAAGCATCATAGAGACTGAGAAGAACCATGCGCTAAGGAAGGAGGAAAATAAGAAGAATCTGAGTCCTGGCCATTAAGGAGGAAGTAATAAACTATGTCAAATGCTGATAAATTGCTAGAAATGAAGATAAGAGAACTGAGTACTAGGTTCAGGAACATGTAGGTCACTGGTAACTTCAACAAATCTACTCCTGATAGAATGTAAAAGCCTAATTGTAATCAGTTTAAGAAAGAAAGGAGGAGAGGAACTGGAGACAGTGAGACAATGCTTTCTAATTTTGGTATATTCTAATAGTAATTTGTTTCTAAAAAATAGGATAAAATGAAAAGAAAATGCTAAAATTTAAAAGTTTGAAAGCCATCACACAAAGTTAAACAGAAAGGAAGAAAACAAGGCTGTTGTGGTAGAACATATCTAATCTCAATACTTGGGAGCCTGGGGTAGGAGGATTGCAAGTTCAAGGCCAGCCTGGGCCACATAGTGATGTCTTACCTGAAAAAAGAGAGAAGAGAAGAAAACATGTTTAAGACATGTCACATGAATGCTACAAAGGAGCTATTTATCTTTAACAACTTGATTAAGAAATGATTATTCCACTATCAGTAGATGGTTCAAAAAGATCTTAATACATTAAAAGCTTTATCATTATAAAAAATTTCCTTAACTAAGACAGAAAGAGAAATATTTAGCAATCATTAAAAGCAATCATCCTTCAGGGCAAAGAAGTGTTCTGCTTCTTCATGTAGAAAACTAATCATTTCTGATTAGGACTAATTATATAAAAGTATGATTAGGAGAACAGTCTATAAGGAGAAACTGCCCAACCCATGGCTAATGCAAGATATTCTGACTAATGATTCTCAAGTTCCAAACAGACATCACCATTATAAAGCAGCTTTGAAAAATATTCAAAACTCAAGTCTAAAAATGTATTATACTAAAGACTAGAAGTTCAAAAAAAAAAAAAAATTAAAAAAGGCCAGTGAAAACAACCTATTCAGACAGATCGTCTTCAAAGACTAATACAAGAAAGCAATCAAATATGATTGTTAACAATGAAACAGAAACCAAAAATACGTGTAACTTCCCTAAATCTTTACATTTTATATTAGATGCTACTTCCTAGAAGCTGTCTAACCTCACAAATGGGTTAACCATCTAGACTATTGGTTCCTTACCATCTAAGTAAGACTTCACGCATTACAGCAGCTCTTAACTATTCTACTGTAGCTACATGTCTACTTGTCCACCAGAATCTCTCACTTGATCCAAATCGTATGTCAGTAAGGACCAAATCAGTGGCTTGAAAAATCAAGCATGAAACAAAACATTTTGAATGGATGAACAAGGCAATGACCATGTAATGGTAAAGAATCTCATAATCCCAGGCCTTAGTGAAGAAGAGATTAGCTGAAATGAATGGTCATGAATTGATTCATCTGCAGGAACACCTGGAAGTTAGCGTGCCTTTTGGGGGCAACGTGCTCTTTTTAGGAACATTGTGTGTCAAAATAAATAAACTTAATTTCATCTGATGGTTAGAAACAACTTTAGTAACATAAAATATACACATATTTTTTGGCATATTTTAAAAAGTATAACCTTGAGTTTACAAGACTGAAAACTGCTATCAAATGTAAGTTTGATCAGTTTTTTCTGAGTTTTAAAAATTAATACTTCATACCTATATATTCATCTTATTAGCAAAAAAGTGATGGTAATATTAAATTTTTGTTTTGTTCTGTTTGCTTTTGAGAGAGGGTCTACCTAGACAGCTTAAGCTGGCCTACCTTCTCCCATGGATAAAGAATTCTTTGATGATTCATTTTTTAACTCATGTTTATTTTTAATTTTTATTATTTATTATGTTTTATTTTGACCATTCTTTATACTCCTTTATTTTCTACAATAGTGTTTCTCAAAGCATGGTCCCTGGACCATCTATCTGAATATGCTAGAATGTTTGTTAAAGGCAGATTCCCGCTGACAACTTCTATTAGTTCTTTTACCATTACTGTAACAAAATACCTTAACTCAAGTGCTTTTAAAAGAAAGAGGTTTACTTAGATCATAGTTTTGCAGAATGAAAGTCCAAGATTAGACAGCTCCAATGGTTTGGCCTCTGGTGAGGGTACACTCAGCTATGTGGCATCATAGTGGAGTATGTGTGAGAGGGAGAGAGATCACATGGCCAAGACAGGAAGCCAGACTATGGGGAAGTGCCAATCTTGCCCTTTTATAGCAACCCACTTTCAAGAGAACTCAGTCTGGCATTAATCCCTCGTAAGGTCAGTGCCCTGATGACCTAATTACCGTGTACTATACCCCAATCTCAAAGGTTCCACCATCTCTGAATAATGCCACACTGGGGCCCAAACTTAAAACACAGGAATCTTTGGGAAACAAACTATAGTTCTACCACAGGTGAGTCCTCAACAATCTGATTCACAATCCTGGGGGAGATCGCAGAAATCTATATGTTTAATACACTTCAGTTGCTTCTTATATACACTAAAGCCTGAAAACCATTACTCACAAAACAATGACTCTTGAAATTTTTTTTCAGTACTAGGGGTTGGAACCCAAGGCCTCATGCATGCTTTCCAAGTGTTCTACTGAGCTGCACCTCAGCCCCTTTTGAAATTTTTTATTTTGAGACAGAGTCTCACTAAATTGTGCAGACTGTCTCTGGCCTTGAACTTGCCAATCTGCTTGCCGCAGCCTCCTGAGTGCAAACTCAGGAAGGGCAATCCCTGTTCTAAAGAAAACGATCTTTTGATGATACACTCTCATATAGCTCCTGAACGGATAAATTGAGAATACTATAAGATTACTATTTGGGAAGCATATCATAGATTGTGAAGCTGTATCATTTTTCATAAATAGATCTTTATCATGAAAAGTTATCTGCAGAGTTAGGCAATAGTGTATTATTTAAATTCCAAATTTCTTGTGTCTTTGAATTAAGTTGAAATGATCAAAAAAGTTAGTAATATTTTTCAAGTCATGTTTGTTTGTCTTAGTGCGGTTTCTGTTTTTTGAGATGGCGTCTCACTGTGTAACCCGTGCTGTCCCTGGAACTCACTATGTAGACCAGGTTGGCCTCAAACTCACACTGACGCTTCTGCCTCCACCTCTGAAGTGCTGGGATTACAAGCATGTGCCAACACACCCAGCCTAGGGTTTTTGTTGGTTGGTTGGTTTTCTTAACTCAGTGAAAGCTGAGCTACTTGCTCATATATTAGTATTTAAGTCAAGGTTTCTTAGAAACTAGAATAATTCCATTCAGTCTAAAGTAAATTCCTTCAGCTATCCATCAGCTTCACAGTATAAGTTTGTATCTGCAGCAAGTTCATAAAGTTACACTTGGGATAAACATATTAAACACTGTGGCTCCTTTTATTTATATGTCTGCACCTTGTACTGAGATGACTAGTGTCGAAGTGAGGGTGAGGTGTTTGAGCTCACAGAAGCTTGCTTTCCTGGCTGTTTCATCTTTAGGTATGTATATTTCATAGGTGCCAAAGGGCATTTTTTTATTTGGGTACAAAGGGTTTTCTTTATGACATTTCTATAAAGCATATAATGTACTTTGATCACATTCATCCTCTCTATTATTCTTTATCTCCTTCCTGGCTCATTTCAAAATTGTAAACATCCTCTGCATGTGGACTACTGTCCAAAATCCCATATATTTTCTTTTATTATTGCTCAAATAATTGGGATAGAGCTGAAAAATGTGCTAGACTTTGACGATTTAGATTTAAGATTCTGCTCTGCCAACTAGAAATAAGTCAATGTTTCTGGCCTTGGCTACTTCATTTGAAAAAAACTGAGATAACTCTAGATGATTAATCCTCAACTGCTAGGGACAGGGAACAGAGTAAATTTCCCTAAGAAGTAGAGCAAACTTTTCACTCTCCCCAAGCCAAAAATCCACTACTGCTGATACCAAAGTGCAGTGTTCTTCAGGTTCAGCTGACCTGTCATGTTTCTATAAGTTGAGGACTCAATGAGTTACATGAACCCTTAAAACTTTATCATTGCCCAGGCATGGCAGAGCACACCTATAATCCCAGTGATTTGAAAGGTGAAGGCAGATTGATTTCGAGTTCAGGGCCAAAGGCAGCTTCATAACTTAGCAAGATCATCTCAAGAGGTAAAAAATAAGAAGGCTGGGGGGTGTAGCTCAGGAGTACAGCACTTACAAAGTATATGAGAGATCTTGGGTTCAGCTTCCCCAGTACCACAAAACAAACAAATAAAAAACCAAACCAACAATAAAACAATCATTCATGCAAGATTCTGTGAATTTTCTTGTTGTTGTTAGGTGCCATCGAGTCGTTTCCAACTCATAGTGACCCTTATAGGATTTTCAATGGCTGATTACTTCGGGATTGCCTCAGGAATGGATTGCCACATCCTTCTCCCGTTTTTGTGATGCTGGGAATTGAACTTGGGACCTCAGAGACAGCAGAGCAGTGCTCTACCAACTGAGCTAAATCCCAGCCCTGTGAATTTTAGAAGTCTTAAAAAATTCTTGGTCTAGTGTTTGACCTTTAGATGGGTGTTTAGAAATTCTCTCCAACAGAATAAATTTTTCCTCTTATTTCTTTCATAGCTGATCAGGAAAAGCAGCATATTCACCTGACTCACTGCTGGGTTAACATTACTTATTTATTACTTCCTAATGCTATATTAGGCTGGGATTTAGCTCAGTTGTAGAGCGCTATGCTGCAGTCTCTGAGGTCCTGAGTTCAATTCCCAGCACCGCAAAAATGGGAGAAGGACCTGGCAATCCACTCCCAAGGCAATCCAGAAACAGCCACTGAAAACCCTATGAAGGTCGCTATGAGTCGGACACCAACTCGAGGGCACCTAACAATAACAACAACAATCCTATATTGGGCTGACATTTAGCTCAGTTGGTAGAGAGCCACTCTGCAGTCTCTGAGGTCCTGAGTTTGATTCCCAGCACCACAAAAATGGGAGAAGGACGTGACAACCCACTCCCAAGGCAATCCTGAAACAATCTGCCATTGAAAACCCTATGAGCATCACTATGAGTCGGACAGGACTCGACAGCACCTAACAACAACAACAATCCTATATTGAACTTAGATATATCCTTATATAATAATAGATTTGACTAAAAAAATAACTAACTTATATCCCATATGAGGAGGAGGTCCTCATGCTCCAAAAATTGACTGAGGAAAAGTTACAGTAGATCTGCAAAATCACTACATTCATGTCAAATTAAGACATACAAACACAAACTTGCATGTCTCCCCACATTAATGTCTGCTACATATAGTTTAAAAATGACAAAAATCGTCTTTTTCACAAACATCTGCCATATTACAAATTCCTCATACTTTCTTCTCTTTTTCTCCTTCCTTCCTTCCTTCCTTCCTTCCTTCCTTCTCTCTCTCTCTCTCTCTCTTTCTTTCTCTCTCTCTCTCTCTCTCTCTCTCTCTCTCTCTCTCTTTCTTTCTTTCTTTCTTTCTTTCTCTTGAGACAGGGTTTCACTATATATCCATATCTTCCCGCCTCAGCCTCTGGTGTACTGGGATTCCAGGTGTGAACGACTATGTCTGGCTCTTTAAGACACTTTTTACAAAAAAAAATTTCAAACTGGAAATTCTATTAATAGTTGTTTCTAATAATATCTTAGTAGATTGCCTTTTCAAAGCAACATTCGGTGATTATTTTCATCTTATTTCCTCTTACGACTTGAATTTAAGTTTAAAGACAGGGAGTGAGATTTCCTGGTCTCCTAAATCCAGATAATTCTTATTAAGAATGACTAAACTGAAAAATGTCTCTGACTTTTCGTCCACATTTGATCTGAGCATGGGAAGAAAGACTAATTCTAGTCTGGAGGACTAATTCTAGTCTGGAGGATCCCAGATTCTCTTCCTCTTTTGTGGTGCCTAGACTCTTACCTGTCCTCATTATAGTTGCTGTATCTGATCCTCAGTACTTTTATTTTCTTCTTTAGTACTAAAGGTTTGAACCCAAGGCCTCGTACATGCTAGGCAAGTGTTCCACCACCGAACTTTACCCCCAGCCCCTTTTATTTTGAGACAAGGTCTCACTAAATTGCATAGATTGCCTCTGGCCTCAAACTTGTGATCCTCTGTCTCAGACTCCCAATGCGCTAGGACTACAGGCATGCACCACAGTGCCCAGCTCCTCAGTGCTTTTGAAATGCCTGTTTTTGAATGCCTACATTTCTGACATCAGCTTAACCAAATGACTGAAATTTCACTTCCTATTTATTATTTTTGCTTTGTTATTGTTATTCTTAGGTGCCGTTGAGTCGGTATCCGACTCATAGCGACCCTCATAGGGTTTTCAATGGCTGAGTGCCTCGGGATTGCCTTGGGAGTGGATTGCCAGGCACTTCTCCCATTTTTTGCGGTGCTGGGAATTGAACTCGGGGCCTCAGAGACTGCAGCACAGCACTCTACCCACTGAGCTAAATCCCAGCCCATTTTTGCTTTACACATCCCCAAACTCATATTTGATCTAGGCAAAGAACTGCTGAAGGTAAAAATATCCTTCAAGGCAGACCTGGATTAGAATTTTTGGTTCTATCAGCAGCTAAGTGATCTTAGCCAAGTCACTTCTAACCTTCAGTTTCCTCAGGAGTTATTGTTAGGTGTCATCGAGTCTGGTCCAACTCAGCAACCTCGCAACCTTAAGAACAAAAGATGAAACACTCCCCGACACTGTGTCATGCCTGGCACTATGGTCAGTGCTTCTCTGTTGTTCACAGGTTTGTCAATGGCAGATTGTTTCATGAGGGTGTGCCAGGTCTTTCTCCCTAGCCTGTAGCACCTAGTATTTTTCCAGGTGGTCTCCCATCCAAGGACTAACCAGGCTGACCCTGCTTAGCTTCCAAGAAAGGTGTAATGTATTAGACTGGAAAATGTCCTGCAAGGGCCTAACAGCCTGACTCATGGCAAGCCTTCAATAAATGGTGGTTACTGTTGTCATCATTACTATTATTGCCTATGTTTATTTACTCTAGTTTGGAAATGGCTCTCAATCCTTAAGTGTACCTTAAAATTAGCAGGTTAGAGAGGTTCAGAAGGAAAGAAGTTCTTCCCTAACAAAGGAATTTATGAATTTGGGAATACCTAACTAGAGAAGGAAGACAATCACTAATCATGAAATTAAAACAGAAAACCCAGCAAGAATCAACCTCTTGCTTAAGATAGTGATGTTTACTTGAATACAAAGCAAATCACAGAAATATTCTAGTTCCAGTTTATAATATATAGAAATAGTTTATTAGGATTTTTAAAAACAAAATAAAACACAGCTTTTCAGTGGCAATTAAGTTTGCATGGGGAATTTTTTCTAGATAGTATAAAATTATTTCCATATCTTATACTGTATCTGCTGTATCACTAATATTTGTATTATCAAGTTTCAGTGTGAATTTACCTCCTACTGTGCCCATCTGTTTGTTCTTTTCTTGTAGAAAAGAGGAAACTAAGGACTAAACAACTGAGGAAATTTTTTTAAAAACTGAGGAAACTAAAAAAAAAAAAATATATACAGTTTTCCTTCTTCTTATTATATACTCACATCAGCATTTATATCGACTGTGGAAAATCCTTAGATTGTGTGTAGAAACCTAGCTCATTATTATCCAAGTGGTCATTGTTTTTACAGAAGACTAAGACATCACCATACATAGAAGTAAAGCAAAAGCCAGGCACAGTGGCTCATGCCTGTAATCCCAGCACTTGGAAGACTGAGACAGGAGGATTGTGAGTTTTGAGCCCAGCCTGAGCAACACAGTAAAGCAAAGCTCTGTCTCAAAACAACAAAACAAAAAGAAGTAAAGCTAAGAATACAAATGATTATAACTTTATAAGGTATATTTGTCAGAGATGATAAGTGATCTTGAAAACCTGTAATAACATTAAGATATTTTATTTTATTTATATTATGTTGCAGCTGGGATTTAGCTCAATGGGTAGAGCACTGCGCTGCAGTCTCTGAGGTCCCGAGTTCAATTCCCAGCACCGCAAAAATGGGAGAAGGGCCTGGCAATCCACTCCCAAGGCAATCCCAAAAAAACTGTCCGCCATTGAAAACCCTATGAGGGTTGCTATGAGTCAGATACTGACTCGACGGCACCTAACAACAACAGCAACATAATATGTTGTTGTTGTTGTTAGGTGCCGCAGAGTCAGGTCAACTCATAGCAACCCTATGTATAACAGATGAAACATTCTCTGACACCGTGCCATGCCTGGCACTACTGTCAGTGCTTCTCTGTTACTCATAGGGTTTTCGATGGGTGATTGTTTTTTGGGAGTGGACCGCTAGGTCCTTCTCCCAAGCCTACTGCACCTGATGCTCCCATCCAAGTACTAACCAATCCTGACCCTGTTTAGCTTCTAAGATTTGATGGGATCGGATAGCAGGGTGGTATGGCCAAAGATATTTACATCATACTGGATATATAATTTATGAATTATATAATACTAATATGAACAGAACCAGGTTATAAGGGAGAAGGCATCAAGGCCACTGCCTGTTCTTCCGGCTGCTCAAAATCAAAGTCAACAGTGACCTCCTTCACAGGGTGTGAATAACCCAATGATGCTGGTCCTTTACCCAACCAAGTAGGAGTCACAAGCAGCTATTCTTCCATGATTTATTTTCTATGTCACAGAATGCCAAACTGACTGGATTCAAATAATCTATATCTAAGCTCTCCCTGTAAAGTGTCAATATTTGATGAAAGATCACAAGTTTTCCTTTAAAATTCTGACATTCAAGCCAGGCGCAGTAGTGCATGGCTGTAATTACAGCGACTTGGAAGGCTGAGGTAGGAGATGGTAGGTTCAAGGCCAGAGACTGCCTAAGCAACTTAGTAAAACTGTCTTAAAAAAAATAAAAAGGAGGCTGGGGGTGTAGGTCAGTGGTAGAGCATTTGCTTAGCATGTGTAAGACCCTGGGTTCAACCCCACAGTACTGCCAAAAAGAACAAAAAGAAAAACAAAAAAAAACCCCCAAAAACCTAGGTTTTAAAACAAAGACCAGAAATGAAATGGATGGTTGCTACATTAAAAGCACCATAAGCTACAAGCATAAATTCAATATACATACACAAATATTCTTAGATACAACATGGCTACTTATGAAACTTTTTGGCAGGCAGAGTTCTGGAGGAAGGTGTTACTTACTTGGCAGACTTAGAGAAGACCAAAAAAGAAACAAAAATCAAAAAATTACCTCAGCATCTGCAAGGCTGATGCATACTCTTCTGAATCCCATATGTTCTTTTCTAAACATGTGCAGTACAACTCTCTGATCTGTAAGTGAGCAACATATCTGTGAGGACCCAAAAGTCATATACAATGTTTATATCGTATATGGTTTGGCAGGATCATATATGGTCAACACAAAAAAAATTAATGATATTAAAAACAAGTATTTTCTTTAGATGAAAAGAGACTTCTTGGAATATTGTACATGGATCAGACACTACAAAATTATAATTTACAAAAAAATAAAATGAGACTGTATTGGGATTGGCTAATATCAAAAGTCACTCTGCAATAAGAAAACGATAAAAGTGAGGAAAAAGAGGCTGTTGAAGGCTCAATGTCAGAAATCATCTCAAAAACAAGTTCCTCTTAAATTCTTGTATTTATTCTCTAAAACATTGAGTTAGGATGTGAAAACTAGAAATTCTTCCATTTACATCTATTCGACAGATGAGTCACAGGATTAGGGTATGACACAGGTCAGCTGACCATAATTTTGCAAGGAGCACATGTACTATGTCAGTTTTAAAAATTTCTGGTGCAATGAAAGGTTAACCGTTAAGCATTCTCAAACAGATTCCTTTTCCAGTTCACCAAGAGTAGAGAACTAGCTTTCTGTACAGGGGAAAAAGAAGTGTTGAACAAGGGTTTATATGCTGTAGCACAAATATATTGTAGGGGAAACAAAACCACTGGGATTCATGTGGCAGTTTCTAGCTGTGGCTTCTAGAACAAAAACCACTGTTTCAATTACCAGCAATGTCAACATCTGGAATGGATTGTGCTCTTATTATAAGATTTGAATCAAATTCTAATGCCTGAATGCTTACAAAAATCAAGGCAAGAAAGTAGTATTTATTCCTACTTCGTAAATTGTAAATAAGGAAGCTTTATCTACCTGCCGACCCAGTGGGTACTTAGGAAGAGATGAGGTAAAATTATGCAGACATCTCAAAACCAGGAAGTAATTCATATGGTAAACATGCAGGTTTTCTAGTAATGATTGACTTTCCTCCTAAAAAAATCATAGAATACATTATTAATATGTAGTAGTAAAGTAGTAAAGTAGTAAAATAAAAGATGATAATAAAATCTATGTAAAGGAGACATACGGCGCACGCGCACACACACACGCGCACACACACACACATCTATATAATTATATGGGCTGGGATTTAGCTCAGTTGGTAGAGTGCTGCTCAACAGTCTCTGAGGTCCCGGGTTCGATTCCTAGCACCACAAAAATCAGAGTAGGACATGGCAATCCACTCCCAAGGCAATCCGGAAATAGCCACTGAAAACCCTATGAGGGTCGCTATGAGTTGGACATAACTCAACAGCACCTAACAACAACAACAACAACATATAATTATATATACAGATACATAATTTCTAATAAACTGACAAGAGAGTATTCAGAACTACAAATTAGCTTCTATAATACATGAAAAATTTAAATACACATCAAATCCAGGATAAAGGATGGGTACTTTTTATTTAATATCAAGCCTAGTGATATTTTACACACACCAGAATTGACAATGTAATTTAACCTCCCACAATATCTTGGCTTCCCAAATTACAAGTGTGCAACAGAGCACTTTACCACACTCCTGCCTGTATCACTCACCTGGTGTTCTATAAGAAGGACAGTCCATTGTCTTTTACCTCACTGGCATTAGAAGAGTGAGATCACCAGAAAGCACTGTACCAATATCATTAACAGTTTCTACAGGTCTGCTTATAATGTGTGATTTCCTAAAGTACTGCTCAAATTTATTTGGAAGAGACAGAAATTAGAAGAAATAACAAAGCTGATTCTGATAAATCCTTGCCTCTTGCTGAGAATCTCCAATACTGGTTTTACTCAATTTACTAATTGAGAAAAGAAAACTGAAAAAGAGAAACTTGAGATCAACAAGCTTTATATTTAGAATCTAGCAAGGGGCTGAGGTTTAGCTCAGTTGGTAGAGTGCTGCTCTGTACTCTCTGAGGCCCTGGGTTAGATCACCAGCATCCCAAAAATGGGAAAAGGACATGGCAGCCCACTCCGGAAGCAATCCTGAAACAATCAGCCACCGAAAACCCTATAAATAGCAAAGACGCACTGACGTAGGGCCAGGAATGGCACAGTGTCTGGGAGTGTTTCCTTTTGTTGTACATAGGGTCATGATGAGTTGGTCCTAACTCAAAGACACTTAACAACACGTATAATACAGATGACACTGTCTTTAAAAACCTATGGAAGAGGTCTCTCTACTTCCAGGGCACCATGAAGTGAGTAGGTATTCTCTTGCGTATGTTCCCCTCCATGGTGTTCTGCCACCTCATAGTCCAGGAACAACAGAACTAACAGACTGATGAAAAATGACTCATTGTTTGGTGAGGAGATATGTGGTAAAGCATCATTCTTCCCACAATCGAACATGGTCAGAAAATGTGGGAAATCACACCAATTCACTTTCCTATAGACAGAGCAATCACATACTATTAGAGTTCTAGCCATCAATTTAATCGGCGCTTTTTCTTCAAATTTTAATCTAAATTTTCATGGCCCACAAGCTACGTAAATATTGTACAGTCACTTAGAGATTATCCTTTGAACAGCAGTTTTGTGATTCTTTCCTGGATGCTATCACTTAGTGAATACCATATAACGTACTTTATCATTCAACAGAAAAAACATAATGAAGAGGATAAAATTAAATATCTTAGAATCACTTCAAATAAGTATCCATGATCATTTTATTGCCACTGAGAAATATCAGTTCAGCCTTTACCCAGCATTTACAGAAGGATTGGGAAAACCAAAGACAATCAATAGTTTCATGTAATACAATAGTGAAAAACAGCAGAATGATGCAGGTCTGTATGCAATTCTGCTGATAACTATTCCTCTTCTATCTTACTACTTGAAAAACTGTTAATATCACACCAAAGAATGCAAAAGCTGTCAGAGAATCTGTTCCAAACCTCATGAACTGTTCCTGGGCACAAGAACTTAATTTTCAGAAGCATGTTAATCTTTGACATCTCATCTGACAATCACTACGAAAATGGCTTTTACCTTTTACCAGGGTAAAGAAATGATCTGCCCCACATCAGTAAAATGCAGTGTGAACCTGCACCAAATGAATTTTTTCCCTTTTTGAGAAAATGCCTGGCACAAAGAACTACTAGAGAGATGTGACTGAATCAGTAAATGTTTGTAGATTATGTTAAGTGTTTCACTTAACACTAAGGATGCACATGATGCCATAGCAGGTCATTTGCCAGATATTATATACAAGCAAACTGAAATGTCACCAAATTCTTTCACATTCTAGTAAACTAAATAATACTAAAGAAGAAAAGACAAGTTTGTGTCTGTCACATGGTTTCATGTTTATATTACTGCTGTTTGTTTTTGCAACAGAGTATCACTATGTAGCTCAAGCTGGCCTTCAACTTACTATGTAGCCTATACTGGCCTCAAACTTATGATACACCTGCTTCAGTCTTCCAAGTGCTGGGATTCCAAGTGTGCACCACCAGGCCTGACTTATTTAAGTCTTTCATAGATAGAAAACCCCAGTATTTTCTGATGACAAAGCTAAGGCTCAGAGTAGTTACCAGGTAGCACAAGTAAAAATTTGGATTCAAACCCAAATCCATCTGAGTCAAACTGATATGCCCGCCATCAGTTCCATATTAGCAATGTATTCCTTTTTTTTTTTTTTTTTTTTTTTGCAGTACTGGGGGTTGAAACCAGGGCCTCGCACTTGCATGCTTTGCAAGTGCTGCACCAATGAGCTCCACCCCCAGAGCATTTTTTTTTTACTTTTTGAGACAGAGTCTCACTAAATTACCCAGACTGTCTGTGGTCTCAAACTTGTGATTCTCCTGCCACTGCCTCCTGAGTCACTGGAATTACAGGTGTGCACCACTGTGCCTGGCACAATATACTCCTTAATGTACTTAATACCACTAAGTTATATACTAAAAAAAGGTCACGCTGGGTGCCATGGCTAATCTTAGCAACTCAAGAAGATCCCAAGTTGGAGGCCAGAGGCAGCCTACACAACCTAATCAGACATTTTCTCAAAATAAAAACTAATAATAATAATAATAATAATGAAAATGGGGATATAGATGCAGCTTGGTGGCAGAACACTTGCCTAGCATGCACAAGGCCCTGGATTCAATCATCTAGTACTTAAAAAAAAAAAAAAAGAAAAAGGAAAAAAAATTTTTTTTTTTTTGGCGGTACTGGGTGTTGGACCCAGGGCCTTGCGCTTGCATGCTCTGCAAGTGCTGGACCACTGAGTTGCACCCCCAGCCCATTTTTTACTTTTGGAAACAAGGTCTCGCTAAGTTATGCAGACTGCCTCTGGTCTCAAACTTGCGATCCTCCTGTCTCTGCCTCCCGAGCTGCTGGGATTACAGGCGTGTGCCACCGAGCCCGGGTAGAAAAAGAAAATTTTAAAAAAACCTATGGATGACTAATCTTGCAAATCAGCATCAAAAGTTCCCTCCCCCCCTTGGGGCAGTTGTTATGTTTTCTAGAGCCTTCTGATATACTTTAGACATGATTTAAATCACTACATTAAACATTTTTCAGGCCTCAATTTTTTTCATAACTTTATTTCTGCAATGGGACTCAAATTTAGCTCAGTTGGTAAAGTGCTGCTCTGTACTCTCTGAGGACCCAGGTTCAATTATCAGCATTGCAAAAATGGGAGAAGGATGTGGCAATGCACTCCCAAAGCAATTCCACAACAATCAGTCATTGAAAACCTTTAGGGCTGACTTGACTGCCCCTAACAACAACAATTTCTGTAACATTTTCTAAAGAAGATTATAATCTCTGTTATGATCTTCAAATTTATTTTCTCTTCTAAGAAATCAAATGAAAGACTTTACTGGGCTGTCTCTTTCAGGAATATCTTGCAGATACCCATTATTTTTAGTGGTCAACATTGCAGCAGAAAATAACACTTCATATGTCAATAAATTCAAGCAAATCAGATACATTTTTCTAAACTCTAAATCACTTAGAAAACAACACCTTGGTGGACAATGTATATATTTTACTACCTGAAAGTACAAGGCAAAAGAAAGAAAAGCTTTTACTACTCAAATTATCACTCTTCTTATTATTTATTAATTAGCAATTTTTTTAAAATCTAGGTTTCCTATCATAAAAAATAGTCACAATAAAAGAGTACCTTTATTTTGTTTTTACTATAAGCCATAATATAGAGATTGCATAAGACAATCAGTTGTTTACCTTGATGTATGCTTAAACAGCTTTTAAACCAGGGGAGGGTATTCTGGAGAAGAAGAAATCTATTACTAAATAATAATCATACTTCATGCTATTTGTACTATTTTCTTTTTATTTATTGAATAATTGTATGCATAAGTAACTGGATGCTGCAATAGAACTAAATACCTTCACTGAATTTATTTGAAAGAGCAAGAAAAGAAATACTTTACACAGTATGGTACAATATCTCATACTCAAGGAATAATACCTTATAGCATGTTTTCCTTTTTAAATTAATTAATTAATTTTGAGACAGGGTCTTGCCATGTAGCCCAGGCTGGCCTTAAACTCATCCTCCTGCTTTGGCCTCCCCCAAGTGCTGGGTTACAGGTGTGCACTACCACGCCTGTTATGAATGTGTTTTTCTCTCAGGTACTCTTAGTTTCTTTATATTTCTCACTCTCTGGTATATCTCTATTTTATAAACTCTAAAACTGAAGAAAGATTCCACTGTTATTTATATGTATGTTCTTATCAGTTGCAGCAGAAAACACCACAAATGATTAACTTTTTCATGTAACATGTCCACTAAATTCTCCAGTCTTACTGAGACACATATCTGCTAATGTTTTCACTTACAGAGGACAGTACCTAATGTACTTTGTGGACATTGTTTTTTATAAATTCAAACCTGTAAAAGGTTTTGATGTTTGAGAAAATTTCGCATTTCATGTGTTCAAGCAGCATCACACTCCACACACACGAACACCTATTGAAATATTAATCGTACATTCTATTCATTCTTTTTCCCCTCCAGGCATCTTTTCTGTACACAGTCATTGTTCTCACCATTTTGTTTCATTAACCGTTTAGAATGATTGTTTTAAAGAGAAATACACTCTATCTAGGAATATTCATTATTTTCCAAAGAGACATGGTTCCTCTGTTATTGAAACATGAAGTCCCCTTTATTTTTACTGATTTCTGAGACCAATACAGGAACAAAAATATATCTCTGCTATAAAATAAACAGAAAATACATATCAGTCTCTTCACTCTTCCTCAAATGTGGCACACACATTCTGACCTTGGTCTTTTCTGTTTGCTGTCTTAGAATTCTTTTCCTCCAAATTCTTGTATGGCATGGCTAATTTCCTTTAGGTTATCACTAAAAATTTACCTTCTCCTAGTGAGGTCCTTGTCTAAAATTTCCACTTTGCTCCTCATGCATAATGAACTTCATATTCCCCTTCTGTTTCACTGTTTCCTTTGCAGCATTTATTACTAGCACAGATATTTTACTTATCTTGTTTGTCCATCTCCTGATAGAATATGAGCTCCATGAGACAGAGGTTTTGTCTATCCAGTTTGTTTCTATTTTCTCAGCACCTAAACTAATAACTGGCACATAACAGATTCCCGCGGGGCTAGGATTTAGCTCAGTGGGTAGAGCGCTGCGCTGCAGTGTCTGAGGCCCCGAGTTCAATTCCCAGCACCGCAAAAATGGGAGAAGGGCCTGGCAATCCACTCCCAAGGCAATCCCGAAGCACTCAGCCATTGAAAACCCTATGAGGGTCACTATGAGTCAGATACTGACTCGATGGCACCTAACAACAACAACAACAGATTCCCTCAAACTATCTGTTGAATGAAGAGGTATATTTATGAACAAAGGTCACCATTCAGTCTCTCTTCTAAATACAAGCAACCACTTGTCTTGCTGGATGTGGCCTGGATTCCCTACTTTTTCAATAAAGACAAAAGCCTGAATATGTAACATAAAATTTCTCAATTTCTAAAAGTTGGCTCTGAATTTTTAAAAAACGGTATGGACCTAAAACCACACTTATATTAGGCTGTGCATTGTAACTCAATGTGTAACATGCCCTTGTGAGTCTGTCATCTCCAACCTCATCAATTCTGTCTTCCATTCAAAAAGTATTCCTATATTAGGTTGTTTACTTATTATATGACAGGGCTCCTATCATCAAATTTTTTGGAGAAGTCAAGTATATACAAGGAAAGAAAAAACAATTAAGCAGAATTACATTTGCCACAATACATTGCTTTTGCATTTCTAATTTCCATTCTATTTATCACTTTTGTGTCTAGAATCGTATGGACAGAAATAAACAGTGATTTCAATAAGATCTAAAACAACTGTAAATCTTTACAATTTATTCTTTCAATTTATTGATCATTAAAAGCTCTTAAAGCAGATTATATTGAATTAAGACATACCAGCTCTTAGAATTAAAAGGTTTCAGCTAATCATACATTTTCTCATTTATCATCTTGTAATATAACTAAGCCTCATTTTTCTCATTAGTGAGAAATGTTGGCTACAATGCCTGCCAGATTTGACTTAACCTATTACAATTATCTAAGAGAGTACCAAATCATGGGTTTCTCCTAGCTCTCCTATGTGGATGAGTGCTAATCTTCTCATTGGTCTCTGCCTTTTGTTCTCTGTACTTCTACTCTGGCAGTTCATATCACAAGATGCATTTGATGAAGGGTTTGGGGTTAAATTGCCAATTCTTGAAAGACAAGGCTATTACACCTAGCTCATTTGATCATGTGTGGTAGATTACAGTTGTTTTCTTTGTCTTTTACATTTAATATATATTTTTAATAGCTTTCCCTTCTCCTTTTGCCCTTTATGTTTATCAAAAGCAGAAAGAAGAGGTGGGAGCAAAAGCGAAAGGCAAATCTCCACCAAGCTTAGGAATTAATTTTATGCCTTTTGTTCGAAAATCAACATGAGAAACATACTACATGGTGATAAGGAATGCTTGTTCCACCACTAACTTGCTCTGCGACCTCAGATAGTTCCCTTCATTTCTCTTGGTTGCAGTTCATTTGTAAAATGAAGGTGCTAATTTAGGTTATCTTTCTAACCATAACCTATTACATTTAAGAAGTTCAAAATTCATTTCCCTTTCACAATGGATTTAAAATCTGGTTGAGCAAATAAGCATAGAGACACTGAAACACTAACAAGTCAGAATAATAAAATTTGAACTGTCACCTGCAAGGGATTGAATCTAAGTTTTCTGCATAGCATAAAGTTTAATCTTTCATGTCTGAAACTATGCCAAACAACTTTAAGGAAGATTTGAATACATAAATTGACTTCCTTAAATAAAGTATACGGGTTAGTCATTCATTAAATATTTTGAGCATAATGTAACATCTTTTTGACAGGACACGATAAGACGAACAGCAAATTATTACTAGTAATATATACAGTGTACTTTGTAGAGAAAGCACAGCATTAAAATGGACCTAACCTTAGCTATGGTGTTGGAACTTGATTTTTTTGTATTGCTTAAAGTATGTGTATGCATACACATTAAGTATTTAATGACAAAACTATGTACGTTTGGTGGGAAAACAAGGGGTTGTCTCCTTTTATTTATTTTTTTAATTTTTGGCCTTTTTTTAGATAGATTTTTACTATATAGCCCAGGAAGGCCTCAAATTCACAATTTTCCTGCCTCAGCCTCCCATATGCTGGAACGACAGCTGTGTCCCATTACAACCCATGTCCTTTTTTTTTTTTATAGAGCAGCAGCTAGTGGAGCATGACACCTGGCCAGCTTCACAGGGCTACAAAGGTTGTAGCTGCCTCATACCAAGTGATTTCTAAGCCTTCTACAAATTACCTTCACTATTAACTTGCCACAATATGTGAAAATCCAATTTTTGACTTCTAAAACATTAATAAAGAACCTTAGACTGTGCACCACAGCACATGCCTGCAATCCTAGCAATTTGGGAGCGGCAGAAAGATCACAGGTTTGAAGCCAGAGGCAGCCTGTGCAACTTAGCAAGACCCTGTATCAAAATAATAAATCAAAAAGGGGCTGGAAGTGCAGATCAGTAGTGATAGAGCACTTGCCTAGCATACATGAGGCCCTGAGTTTAGTGCCCCTGTACAAGGGCAGCAAGGAAGACCCTTAGGCATCTTCTTTCCAGTTTGTACTAATCCTCAATGAATTACCAGTATTTTACAAAGTATATGGGACTTTGATGTCTGTCCTGGATATTACTGCCAGATTTTCCATTTACTAATTAGGAAACTTCAGACAGGCAAGTTACTTCTCATCTACACAAAGGGATTTAAGAAAACCTGTTTTATGTATGAGTTGTACCCCACAATGAGATTATCCATAAATACTACCCATGAATTGGGGCAAGCTGTTAATATCCTCCCCCTCAAAAAATCTGAACATGAGTTACAAAAGGAAAGGAGTTTTTCACTATTTAAAAAACTTTAAGCCTGGCATGATGGCACATGCCTGTAATCCCAGCGACTCATGTGGCTGAGGGAGTAGGATTATAAATTTGAGGCCAGAGATAGCCTGTGTAACTTAGTGGGCCCCTGAATCAAAACAAAAATAAAAAATGGGCAGCCTAATGGTAGAGTACTTGCAAAGTATGTTTGAAGCCCTGTGTTCAAACCCTAAGTACTGCAAAGAAAACAAAAAACAACTTTCTCTGTGTTTCAATACCTAGTATTTTTTTGTTATCAGATATCAATTATGCAAAGATGATGTGAGCCCACAATCTTCTTTGAAGTTCTCCTTAATATCTGACTTGAATCAAAAGTCGAGGCATGAAAAATAAAAATTACATCGTTGTTATTTACAGTGAATTTGAAAGTTTCAAATAAAACACTTTTGACAGCTTAATTTTTTTGAAATATTTTTACAAATTAAAGGTTTTAAAACTGAAAGAGAAAAAAGGGAAAAAGAAAGAAAGCAGGGGGAGAGGGAAGGAGAAAAGCTAGCTAGCTTGATTACCCTAGCAATATTAAGGGGCAAAAATATGGTAAAAATAGACCTAGCTTCTTATCTTCCTATTTCATTTAAAACCTTTAATTATCTAACACAATAACAAACCTGTCTTCATTTCAGCCTAATTTAGTGACAAGCTTAATTTGGCACCAAAATAAATTTTTAATGAGGAATATAAATGATTTAGCCAGTCAGAAAAATTATTACTAATGTATTTAATGAAAAGCAAATAAAACAGTACTCCAGAGCCAAAAAGAACCTTCAAAGATTATTTGGTTAAGTTTCTATTATAGGCTTCAAAAGCTATAGAACCACAGATGTATGAATTACTGGGAGCTTATGCAAATTTATTCTAAATGTAGAATGTGATTATTATTTGCCAGAGTATACTTTTGACCAATGTACTCAGCTGTACTGTACAATTATTTGAGAAAGACTACCCAGAAATGCTAAATTGCACAGAATCTTTAATATTTCGTCAGCTACACGTGATCTTTTGATGTCCCATCTTAGTGTGAAATTCCTAGTGAATCTTCTACAAATGTATATGGTTGAGTAAACTGAATTTTTAAATGTAAAAGTACACTTTTAAAAACCCAATTCCTAGCCAGGTGTGGTGGTGAATGCATGAAATACTGGCACTTGGGAGTCTGAGGCAGGAGGATCATAAGTTTGAGGCCAGCCTGACACATACATTGAGCTCAAGGCCAGCCTGGACCACATAGCAAGATCCTGTCTGAGAAAAACCAAAACCGAACGAACCAAATCAAACCAAAACAAAACACAAAAGCATTACAACATTTATTAAACACAAAACTGAGATGGGTGTGGTGGTACACTCTTATAATCCATGCACTCATGAGGCAGAGGTAGGAGGATTTCAAGTTCAAGGCTAGCCTGGGATACAGAGCAAGACTCTGTCAAGGCTCTGTCTCAACAAAATAAAACCAACCAACCAACCAGCCAAACAAACAAACAAAAAACCCAAAACAGCTGGGCACAGTGGCGCACACTTGTAACCCCAGTGACTCGGGAGGCAGAGGCAGGAAGATCACGAGATCGAGACCAGAGGCAATGTATGTAATTTAGCAAGACTGTCTCAAAAAAGTAAAAAAATGGGCTGGGGGTGCAGCTCAGTGGTATAGCATTTGCAAAGCATGAGGCCCTCAATTCAGCCCCAGTACTACAAAAAAAAACCCTAAACCAACAAAAACTCCCCACTAAGCCAGCATATCTTTTCGAAGCAATATCTATGAAACTTGCAGATGCATAACTGAGAGTTTTTCTTTTCTTTTTTTTTTTTTTTTTAACATTTGGAGCACAGTCAGAGGATAAAAAAGACGAATCATTTGTTTAGGTTAGGACTTAATAAATTAGTTCTACACTTAAGAAAATGAGGCACAGGGAAACAATAGTCTCAATGTTTCCTTTTTGGAATTCAGTCTAGTTCTATAGGCCTTAAAGAGTGGTTTCCAGACCATCAGCACCAATATTGAAGGGAACTTTGCAGAAAAGCAAAGTTTTGGGTCCTACCCTGAATTATGAAATCAGAAATTCTGGGTAAGGACCCCAGAAATCTGTTTTAATACTCCCTCTGGGTAATTCTGGTGCATGCTAAAGTTTGAGAATCACTGGATTAGTTCATCAGGGCAGAAAGCAAACCAGAATTTTAGGACAGAAACAGTGAAGAGTGAAAATGTCTCTGGAGTATACTTTGAGGTTCAGCTCTTAGAAATCTGAGTATAGAAAATGGATACAAAATGGAAAACTCTAATGGTAGGCTTCTCTATATAACTATATAACAGAGTATTTTATATATTGTTACATAGAGTACACACAACATAAAAATATAAAGAACTATGTATCAACATTGATGGCAACTTTTATAACAATGAAAAATATACAATATCTATAATATTATTTATACTATAAAAGTTTTGTTATATTGTTCAACTTTCACTTGCTGAATAAACTTTGACTATCACTAACCCTATGAGGAAATCAAACTAGGAATTATTATCCCATTTTATAAAGAAATTGACGCCTAAATAAAATAAGTGATTTTCTTAAGTATACATAGCTAATTAGTAGCTGGAGTTTAAACGGAGGATTACTGAGGTCAAGATCAGGATTTTGCTCTATATCATGTAGTGCTGTACTACTGATTATCATGTATTTTCATAAAACTATGTAGGAAGCACAGCATTGTAGGGAAAAGATTTCAGATACTTTTATTCTAAATAAAGTCAACAGGCACGTTGATTAGTTTCTTTCATAGACTTTTTTAAATTTAGTGGTAGCCTACAAATAACTTTTTTCAGGGTAAGGGCACAAATCTTTGTATTCCTTCATATTTCTCAATGTAAAAATATCCTCTAAAATATGCAATCTGAAAATGAATACAGTAGAGATAACAACCTCAGCTGACAGTGCAACAAGAATAAATACAGTATAAATAAATGCTTTTGTTGTTGTTGTTACATGTTGTCAAGTTGGTGTCCAACTCATAGCAACCCTGAGTACAACAGGTGAAGCACTATTGTCAGTGCTTCTCTGCTATTCACAAGGTTTTCAATGGCAGACTGTTTTTTGCGAGTGGGTTGCCTGGTCCTTCTCCCAAGCCTACAGCACCTGGTGTTCCTAGGTGGTCTCCCATCCAGGTACTAGCAAGGCCTGATCCTGCTTAGCTTCTAAGATCTGACAGGATCGCATGAGACAGTGGTAATGGCTGCAGGCAAATAAATACTTAGGAAATATATTAAAAGGCACTGAAAAAATACATGTCAGGCCATTTCTACAATAGATTACACATCCTCTCCCTTTGTCATGTCAATGGTTAAAGGATACTTTACAAAAAATTCTGTTCTTGGCTTCTGAGAAAACACCGATAGCAAGTTCTAGCAGGAAATGCACTTGGCAACTAGCTGACTCAGCAGAGTTTATCTAGCTAATCTGAAAAGACTCAGTAAACATACACATATCCTTTCTCACTGGTTCTTAAATTTCCTTTCTACTAAAATAATCTGCACTGTGGTCTAAGGACTTCCTTCTATTCTGATCTAAAAGAGTTACAGAGATTACTAACTTTTTGGAGCCAAACACAGTGGCACACGCCTGTAATCCCAGAAACTTGGGAGGCAGAGGCAGAAAGATCGCAGGTTTGAGGCCAGAGGCAGACTGTGTAATTTAGCAAGACCATGTCTGTCTCACAATAAAAAGTGAAAAATGGGCTGGGGTTACTGCTCAGTGGTAGAGCACCTGTAAAGCATGTGTGAGAAACTGGGTTAAAGCCCCTAGTACCACAAGAAAAAATAAAATAAAATGAATAAAAATAATAATTTTTATACCCAATTTGGAAGTAACTAGTATGGCCCAGTGTGAATTCTGCAATGGAAACAATGTTTAACAGAAACCATACTCAATATTTTTTGAGATTTTACAACACAGATAAATTAATATTTAGAATGATACAGAACATGTGTTCTCTAAGATCTAACATTTTTTTGTTCAAAATGTGAACAGTTATCAGCAAAACACACTTAACACATGGTTTACTTTCAAGCTCAATTTAATGTTATAACAATTTTTTTAGCAGTTTTCTTCTTAGAAAGACAAGAGGAGTATGAAAATAAAAGATATATATGTTTCTAAATGCCCCTCAGCAAGGGACTTATTAAAGATACATTCATTCAAAAGAATACTATGTCACTATTTAGAAATAATAATGATTTTCAAGATTAAGTGCAAAATAAAACAAGACGTAGAATAGTGTTACATTGAGTAGGGCACGGTGGCACATGCCTGTAATCTCAGCGGCTCAGGAGGCGGAGGCAAGAGGATCGCAAGTTCGAGACCAGAGGCAATCTGCGTAACTTAGCGAGACCCTGTCTCAAACAAAGTAAAAAACTGAGCTCAGGGTGCAGCTCAGTGGTCCAGCACTCATAGTGCATGCAAACGCAAGGCCCTAGGTTCAATCTCCAATATCGCAAAAAAAAAAAAAAAAAAAAAAAAGAAGAAGAATGTTATATTTATCTTCTATAAGGAGGGATCCCCAAAATATATATAATTACTAGTAATGGCTAGTATATATGGAGACTAACTCTAGAATGATACATAAGAAACTGGTAATACTGGCTACACCTAGAGAAAGAAAATATGTAGTTAAAAGACAAAAAGGAGCCTTTTCTCTATCTATTATATTTGCCTTTTGAATTATTTACCATGTCCAAGTATTACTTATTCAAGAAAGAAAAAACATCCCCTCCTGATAGTTCCTATGTTATATAGCTAAGCAAATTACTTCTTTGCTGGCATTATATTATCAATGCATAATAATGTATACTCAAATCAAATCAATACTCACTTAGCAGTAGGTGCCTAAGCTGCCAAGCTTCTATATGTTTTCATGTATAAAAGTCATTAAAACAACATCAAAAGATTACCTGCTGACTCCAAAATGCTATGTGGAAAAAAATCTACATAGCAGATCTCTATAGATATAAAAGTGCTTCTAAAATACACCATAAGAGAAATCCAGGGCTCTTATTTATGTTTCCTTGATAAGAAAAGTCCTTTCTTTTAGAGCTGAGGTTTTGTGTCATCTTTAATATTCACATTCCTAGCTAACTATCAAGACTTACTACCTTGTTGTGTAAATATTAGGATATACAGGGTTTTTTAATAACAATTAATGTAATAAATGTTTACACACATTCTTTTTCATGAAGAAAAAAATAAAAGAATGAAATGGAAACAAACATATTCATAGTCCTACCTTCAAAAATCTCTCATTGGTCAACAGTGCAACCTGCTTTTCTGAAGTTTGCTTTTCCACATACCTAAAATTTTTACCATTCCATACAGAAAAGGAGAAAATTAAACATTTTACATATTTGAATAGCATATGAGGAAAAATAACAGATTGGTAGCCATGTGTTTTCATTTCTTCTCAAAATTATATTGAGCCATGGTTTAATGTAATTTAATGTAATTTCAAGCACCTTAAATCAGCTACACTTAATAAAACAATCATAAGCAAAGGCCATACACCCCAGAAATTATCTCAATTATGCCTCTTTGTAAAAATATTTTTCCGTCATGCCAAATTTTCAAATCCAATAAAGAAACCCCATCACTAAAAACAGAATGGTTTTATATTGCTCTCAACAAAATAAAAAAATTATTCCATTCCTTGCTTCAAAACCAACTGGATCTGAGGCCCTTATTTTGTCTCAATGTCTAGTATAAGAGGTGCTAAATACATATTCCTTGTTACCTCCTAAATGATGGAAGACGTCGGACGTTTTCACATTGATTAACTGATAAAAAATTTATTCTTCTCTTGGCTTCCAAGAGATCGCAGCACAGAACACTTAGGGGCTGAGAATAAAAATGCTCTAATAGAGAAAGCTGAAAGAAATATGAAAATTAAATGTATTTGTTATATTTTGGCAATCAATCTTTTGCCCTGTATCTGCTCAATTTCAAGATTTTTTTAGGGGCATAAGTATTTATAGCACTACAGCCATACCACCCTGTCATCCAATCAAGTCTGATCTTGGAAGCTAAGCAAGGTTGAGCCTGGTTAGTCCCTGGATTGGAGACAGCCTGGGAATACTAGGGGTTGCAGGCTTGGGAGAAGGACGTAGCAGCCCATTTCTGAAATAATCAGCCATCAAAAACCTTAGGAATAGCAGAGAAGCACTGTCAGGCATAGCACTAGGCATGGCACAATGTCAGGTAGTGTTTTGTTCTATTTTACATAGGGTCACTATGAGTTGGACCCAACTTGATGGCACATAACAACAAGAACAAGTATATTTAATGTCACGATAACACTACAAACAACACATAAATAGGTATAAACTTCTAATTTTTTTTGTGGTACTGGGGTTTGAACCCAGGGCCTTGTGCTTGCATGCTTTTCAAGTACTGTACCACTGAGCTGCACCCTCAGCCCCTTTTTTAGCTTTTTGAGACAGGGTCTCGCTAAGTTAAGCAGACTGCCTCTGGTCTCAAACTTGCGATCCTCCTGCCTCCGCCTCTCAAGCCACTGAGATTACAGGAGTGCGCCACCACGCCCAGCTAAACTTCTAATTTTTTAAGGTTTAATTTTGTAGGCAAGGTCAGAAAATGGTAATGTCATAAATACAAATGAAAAGAAACTAATATAAATGGACAAATTAACTATCTGCAGAAGCAACTCACAATGGTTGTAAATGTAGTTTGGATAGGACTAGAGTGTGACCTAAAGGTCTAATAGATGCTCCAGTACTAAGAAGAAGATAACAATCTAAAATTAGTGTAAAATCTACTCTGTTACAATAGTTAAAAATGCCATAATGGGAGAAGATGCGCCTACAGATTTTTAAAAAGTTATCTTTATTCCATGGAAAAACATGGTATAATATCTATTAGATAAGTATTCTAATAATAAAATGCTGTGGTCTTCACAGTACAAAGAGGAATAATTTTCCAAATTCTAACATAACTTGCAAGATGTATCTCCTGACTATCAAAATGTTCATTATTCTGATACCAAGCAACCTTCTCCTAACTAGTTTTATTTTTCCAGAAAACATTGTTAATGGAGAGAGAGTTCCTTAAATAGTGGAGAAAATACATTCTGATCACTAGAAAACAGCATTCCCCATAAGAAATCAATAAATTAGCATGGTAGGTTATGTATCAATCTTAATGTGTTGGGTTGACATGAATCAGTAATTTTGACTTGATCTTTCTTAAGTGACATATTCCTCAACTGAGAATGAGAAAGGTAAGTCTAACATAAATCTTCCACAATAGCCTATTCTCTAGAGCTGTAAGGTAAAGAGTCAGTCTAACTCAGAAACAAGTACAAAGCAGAAAGTAGCTATTTATGTCCAATGCTAAATTGATTTTGCATGTATTAACATATAATTACATTAATGTGATAGTATTTATTCAAATGTCTGTACAATTTTTTTTAACATAATAAAAATAAAAACCAAATAGCATAAGGGACTTGCTGGGGAGGAGGAATAATATATCTATAAATACGATAAGAAGCCAATGTTGCTGTTGTTGTTGTTAGGTGCCGTTGAGTCATGTCTGACTCATAGCGACCCTCATGGGTTTTCAATGGCTGACTGTTTCAGGATTGCCTCAGGAGTGGATTGTTACGTCCTTCTCCCATGTTTGGGGTGCTGGGAATCGAACTTGGGACATCAGAGACTGCAGAGCAGTGCTCTACCAATTGAGCTAAATCCCAGCCCAAGAAATCAATATCACCTATTTTGTCCAATATCTGTGTCAATTAACAAGTTGGTTAACATATCTGCCTAATAGGGGAGTACCTATACATGTACAGAATGATTACATGTCCTGTTATACTTCCTGCTAGGACTTATTGGGACTTACAAATACTTTCCACTGATGATTAGAAAAATGTGCAAACAATCCCAAGTCAAAAGGCTGCCACGGGGACTGGGATTTAGCTCAGTTAGTAGAGTGCTGCTCTATAGTCTCTGAGGTCCTGGGTTCAAATCTCAGCACCACAAAAAACAGGAGGAGGACATGGCAATCCACTCCCGAGGTAATTCTAAAACAATCAGCCATTGAAAACCCTATGAGGGTCACTATGAGTTGGACACGACTTGACAGCACCTAACAACAACAACAAAGGCTGCCACTTACTAACTACAAGACTTTAGCCATGCTACTTAACCTAAATCTCAGTTTCTTCAAGTGCAAAACTAGTCATAATAATGCACATTAATAAGACAATAGAAATACTTAGCATACTGTCTGGTACTAAAGATGTGCTTAGGAAATTATCTTGAATCTATAAACCATCTAATCTGATCTCCTAATTTACAGATGAGAAAATTGAGACTGAAAGATATTAAGTTGGTTAACATCCTTTTCTTTACTCACTTTCTCAAGGTACTTGAAACTACAGATTATATTTCCTGCAACTCTTTCCCCCCTTAACTTCAGTAGTATTCCACCTTCTATTGGTTTTGCTTTTTATGTCATTTTCTACTGCTTAGTCTTACATGTTGCTTGCCTTAGGTTTCTACTTTTAACTTTTCCTCATTCTCTGAGTGATGCTTCAACCTCATCACACCACTTTTAATGATAACTTCATTTTTCTGTGTGTGGTACTGAGGATTGAACCCAGGGCCCACACTTGCATGCTTTGTAAGTGCTAGACCACTGAGCTGCCCCCTCAGCCCATTTTTTTACTTTGAGACAGGGTCTTGCTAAATTACGCAGACCACCTCTGGTCTCAAACTTGGGATCTTCCTGCTTCCACCTCCATAGTTGCTGGGGTTACAGGCATGTGCCACTGTGCCCGGCTGACAAATAAGATATCTCTAGTCCTAGTCTTTCATCTGAGCACATCTTTATATCTAATACACTCCTAAATCAGTCATACACAAAAAGAAACATGCTTTTCTTATACTTGCTGTTCACTCTATATTAACATGGACAATTAATAAATGGTATCAACCTCTACTCCATCTGCCAGGCTAAAGCTTGTGTGTCCCGTTGGTCCTCTCGTACATACCCTATCACCCACTTAGTCACTAGGTTCTGTTGATTCTGTCATCCTCAGATTTGTTTTTTCCTTTCTGGTTCCACTGTAACAACCTTAGTTTAGGTCTTTGTTATAACTTGTCTAGATTACTACAATAGCTTTCTGATGTAACAGATCTCCTTTCCTTTACTATTGTGTTTGCTTGAAATGCTCTTCCAATTTTGACCTGGCTAGCTCCTATTTCTTAGGATACACTTGTATTCTTCTATGGAACCCCAAGGCATGTTTTGTTCATAGCACTGATTATTTACTCAGAACTATAATTATGGGTTTACTCTTCTACCTCCTTCACTAGATAATAAGCAATTTGAAGGTAGAGATTCATTATCCTCTGTATACCTAGGGGTCAGCATAGTGACCACCTCACTGTAGGCTCCTGATAAATATTTATGAGTAAAAGAAGGTTATTATATCTCAGTATCATTTAAATTCATATATTACTAAAGTTTTCTGTCTTTTTTCCCCCTTTTCCTTCTTGGGGTATTTGAGGGTTGAACCCAGGGCCCACACACACTTTGTAAGTGTGCTACCGCTGGGCTGCACCCCTAGTCCATTTTTTATTTTGTGACAAGGTCTCACTAAGTTACACAGGCTGCCCCTGGCCTTGAACTCATGATCCTCCAAACTCAGCCTCCCAACTAGCTAGAATTAAAGGCATACACCATTGTGCCAGGCTTGTAAGGTTTTCTTGATTTAAAATACTCCTTTTAAAGGTCAATATTGAAAAGTCACACATTAGCCATAAGAAACTACCACATGAACACAGAATATATAAGACAACTCATAACTTCAAACCACTACACAAAGATAAGTATTTCATATCACACTTTTGTACTAAATGTTACTGATACAGATCTTACTGAATTTGACAACTGGCATGTGCTCACAATAGCTATATTTTGCTAATGTAGGTAGTAGCTAAAAAAAAGGAATTAATATTAACTTTTAAACAACTGGAGAAATGAGTCTTTTTTAGGTTAGAGTAAATGTTACCAAGCTAAATTCAAGAATTAGCTTCTGGAAACTTAGGGAAGCCTAATGAAAATACATTCCTAACATATAAGAATAAATATAGGTGAACATGCATACACACACAGATATGTGCAGCAGATATCAAACTACAGCATACAACCTATTTTTGTATGGCCCAGGAACTAAAAATGGTTTTTATATCTTGAAAGAGTTATTAAAGAAGCAGGAGCAGCAGCAAGTGCATGTGGCATGCGAAGCTAAAAATGTTATTCTCTGGCCCATTTATAGAAGTGTACTGACCCTTATTTCTTAGGCAGAAAGTCCACAAATTTTCATCAAGTTCTAAGAAAAAAAGTTCTTTCCTTTCCACCTCCCAATTGTTAAGAATCACTGGAATTAAGAGAGCCCTTTTTTCCATTATTGATATTCTGATTAATGTATTCTCTGCCTTTAGTTGCAAACTAACAAAGGAATGGTAGAATCTAGAAAAAAAAACTTGAATTTACTTATTCCTCATTTTACCACTTAAAATGCCTTTACTATCAACACTAAACAGTCTGAAATAACATGCAAATTATTTAAAGCAGCTTATGAATTTTCAAACCCATTAGTGTCATCTTACCTGAAGTCCTTTTATAAAGTTTTGAATTGAGAAATCATGATACAAAAAGATGTTGGTCAGAACCTGTAACACTTTTTCACTTATTTTAAAGGGAAACTGAGTTGTAAGAAGTAGCTGAAATAAATCAAAAGAGGGGAGGGGAGACACATTAGTCACATTAGTCTTGACTCTTCATAAATACGAAGCATGAACAATGAGACCAAGAATGACACTATGACATTAGTCACATTAGTCACATTAGTCTTGACTCTTCATAAATACGAAGCATGAACAATGAGACCAAGAATGACACTATGACATAGTATATGAGAAAGCAACAGGAACGAGATTTCCTTTAAGTTAAATATCAGCCAAAATTTTAACTTAATTTATACAAAAGTAAAAACAACAAAAAAATTCATACTAGATTCTCAGATCTCATCCTCCATCTAATTTTTAATTTTTAGCAGGATATGGTGGGACATGCCTATATTCCAATGACTCGGGAGGCAGAGGCAAGAGGACTGGGAGTTTGAGGCCAGAAACAGCCTGCATAGCTTATCAAGACCCTGACTCAAAAACAAACAAACAAACAAAAAAAAAAAAACATTTCAGGGTGCAGCCCAGTGTAGAGCACTTGCACACCAAACACCACAAAAAAGTTCTAATTTTTATAAAACTGCCTATTAACTTTGTTGTTGTCAGGTGCTGTCAAGTCGTGTCCAACTCATAGCGACCCTCATAGGGTTTTCAATGGCAGATTGTTTCAGGATTGCCTTAGGCGTGGATTGCCAGGTCCTTCTCCCATTTTTGTGGTGCTGGGAATTGAACTCGGGACCTCAGAGACTGCAGTGCAGCGCTCTACCAACTGAGCTAAATCCCAGCTGCCTATTAACTACATAATGTTTTAACTATATAATGTTTTTTCTTACACCAGAAGCCACTAAAGAAGCTACAGGCCTTAGTAATTCTTATCATCATATAAAAGTTTCTTTTTTTATCCCTATTGATTTAAATTAATGAAGAATAAAAGAATATGTACTATTGAATGAGAAACACAAAATTAAAAGATTTTTATTTTAAAAATACAAACTAGCTCAATTTGTATTATTTGGTTAATTTTCAACAGCCGAAAGTGATGTTTTACACATTAAAATGAAAAGTCATACTATGGTTTTTAAACAAAGCCAAATGAATTTGGCTACAACCAAGCAACTTTATATTGTGGTTGAAAAAAATTTCCCTAAATTGTCAGTAAATCAAATGGATACCACTTTTGTAGAAAGAAATGAACAAGTGGTTATTAAATAAGTGCACAGCTTGTCATTAGTTTACTTACACAAGCAACTTCAAATGAATTTATATAAAACATAAGATCATATTATTTCTAAGTGTATAAATTCTGTAAAAATTTATTTTAAAAGCCTATACTTTTCTGCTGAGTAATAATATATAAATACAGATATTTATGTATAGACATATAATTCTTTTCATAAAGCTTGTATTTTATCTGAAGAGGCGATGCCATACAACAGCACTACAAAACTATAAAAATAATTAAATAAAAATATTAAAATATGTGAAGGAATATTTTGAATATAGTATTCTGAGAGGTATAGAGATTTATCATTAACATTTGTATCAACAATCTATGCCTGGCAGTTTTCCTTTCATTTTAAGTCACTGGTGAAACTTTTTCTCCTTACCTTATCAAGGATGGTAGTCAGATGCTCCTTGCAAGACAAAGACTGGAAAAGTTCTATACACAATAGAGATGATACTGCATGAGGGAGTAATCGGTGGATTATAATAGGAGATGTGGCAATTCCAAAAATTAGTATTAGTGGAAATTCATGTCGATGTTGACTAATTTTCAAAGAAAAACATAAAAATGAAATTTCTTTAGTAAATATATTTCACTACATATTTCAAGATAAGATTAGCTTTGACGCTTAGTTTATAAAACACTGCTAACAAATATCATTCCAAATATTAAAATTTTCTTGTTAAAGAAATATAGAAATAGCTATTTACCAGACATTCTAGCTTTGAAATCAATCTATTAATATATTCTTTCATTTTATAAATAAGAATACAGAAATCCAGAAAGATCAAGTATCGCCTCCCAAGATTATTGTTGTTAGGCGCTGTCGAGTAGTACCCAACTCATGGCAACCCTCATAGGGTTTCCAATGGCTGATTGTGTCGCGATTGCCTTGGGAGTGGATTGCCATGTCCTTCTCCCATTTTTGTGGTGCTGGGAATTGAACCCAGGACCTCAGAGAATACAGAGTGGTACTCTACCAAATGAGCTAAATCCCAGCCCCCTCCTAAGATTAGACAATCTCAATTGTCCAAAGATGTGTTAAATAGTGCTCAATTTAACCTCTCCACTCAAAGTTGGAGCTTCACCTATAGACTTCCTCACAGTTGGCCACCCAATACCATGCTTTCAGAGTTCAGTAACACGAAGCTCATTAATATTCAGGGACCTCACTCTATTTATGGACATTTCTAACAGACAATATTTTACCCACCCATAACAGCCAAGAATCAGAAAACTTTTCTTACACATTTCCTTTCCTTACACATTCCCTTTCCTCACAGGTCTTTACCCATATATAAGACATCTTTTTAATGGATATCATTAAGAGATGTTACATTTTTCCTTGCATTCTTATCTCAACCACATTGAACTTTATTCTTTGCATTACCAGAGTGAACACAAACGGCTTCTACAGAATAAAACCGCACTATTTTTGAGGGCTACTGCAAGGTGGAGGCCTCTGTATCTTGGCTGATGATTTTGTCTGTTCTGTTCTATCAGCTACTGCTTTTCAGTATTGTAGTTATATGCAATTTATCTTCATAGGAGTAAAGTGTCTAAATTCTCTTACTGCTGTTGTAAGTTTTTCTTCTTTATTTTTGATAGTAAAAGTAGTAGAAAGTCTGAGCCCCAAGAAGAGCTTTTTTGTCACTATGCTATACAATATGCTTTCCTAGCATGGTAAGCAGTTCAATGCTAGCATTAAGAAAAGACCTAGGACAGGCTTGGGGATACAGCTCAGTGACAGAGTGCTTGGCTAGCATGCATGAGGCCCTGGGTTCTATCCCAAGCATGAAAAAAAAAAGCACTTAAATTTAAGATCTAGAACTTTTATAGTCAAGGGAGGAAAAATACACAACAAAAAGGAATTTTGAGTATGTTAGTAAATTATAATTCAATATAGCATTAGGCAATTGCAGCCATAACTACATAGGCATACAGAAGATGCAAAAGTAAATTATATCCTAAAAAATATACTATGGGAAATACATGTCATAAGATTGTTAAATACGCTTAGTTACATCAATTCTGAATCTTACAGGATTGCATGAAGACCGCCCACCATCATGAAAGCAGTTTCTCATTAGAAATATTGTGTAAATATAAGATAATGTGATTTAGAAAACATTCTTGGTCAGTAAAGCTATACGCAATTCAAAGCCTCTAAAGATTGTTGTTGTTGTTAGGTGCTGTCGAGTCAGGTCCAACTCATAGTGACCCTAAGTAGAGCAGAATAAAAGACTCCCTGACACTGTGTAATGTCCAGCCCTATGTCAGTGCTTCTCTGCTAGTCACAGAGTTTTCAATGGTATACTGTTTCAGGATTGTTTCAGGAGTTGCCAGGACTTTCTCTCATTTTTGTGGTACTGGGGATGAACCCAGGGCCTCAGAGAGTGCAGAGCAGCACTCTATCAACTGAGCTAAACCCCAGCCCCAAGTAAAAATAGGTATCAGAAAATAAGGCTTGAAAAAATATTTCAACCTGGAATAGTTTTGCCATTTAACAAGGAAGTAAGAGTCAGATAACCTTGGTAACATAAACTACAGTGTATACTCCTGCACGTTAATTAAAAACAGGCTAGCTTGGGTATGGTGGTGCTTGCCTATAATCCCAGCGATTAGGGAAGCCAAGGCAAGAGGATCGTAAGTTTGAGGTCAGGGGCAGTCTGTGTAACTTAGTACAAAATAAAAAATAAAAAATGGGCTTGAGATGCAGCTCAGTAATAGAGCACTTGCAAAAGTATGTACGAGGTCTTGGGTTCAACCCTCAAGTACCACAAAACAAACATACAAACACATGCTAAATTCACCCCAGTGAGTCTGACATAGCCATCCAAGCAAAACACATGTGCTTAAATTTTTCCTTGATTCACACTCTCAGGTCAAAAAGCAAACAAAAAGTCTGACAGAAGGCCTTTGAACACTCAATTATAAAAAACTTGAAATCACTTTAAATTCCACTAAGTTGGTCTTAAAATTAAGATTATGCTTTTTAAAAGCTAAAAATAATGTTTTCTTAACAAAAAGAAAATGTTGCACGAAAGTCAAGTGATACACCATCTACCTGCTGATAATTATGAAGTCTTGGAGTACTTTTGTGGTGAAGCTTTCCATATCCTTTAAGATAAGCACAATAGGAGGAGACTGCCATTGGCTAGAAGTAGTCCTCTTTTTGCTTGGCATTTTTGAACCTGTCTTCTTTTAAGCCATTGTGGAAATAAGGAGTTAAGAGTAAGTCTTACCACCCAAACAATGCTATAATGCTACATGTTAATGTACCGTATGTTCATGAATCTAATCAGCACCCAAAACTACTCCACGTTATTGCATTATACTGTTTATATAACATGTATAGTGGTTCTATAATTTTCTCCCAAACCAGCTCTCAACTGAGAATCTAATCTGCACACAATTCTAATCCATATCTAATTTTTTAGCCCTCTAAAACTGTTGCAAATGGGAGATAGATGTGACAATCCACTCCCAAAACAATTAGCCATTGCAAACTCTGTGAGGCTCGCTATGAGTCAGACCCAACTCAACAGCACTAACAACAACAACAAAACTCTTAAAAGGGTGCAAATTAGATTCAAGAATATACAGTACTTCCCTTTGTATTTCACAAGTACTTCTTACATTTTTCCCACGTAATAAATAGAAACTTATTCCAAAATTTATGGCAGAATCTTTCTGCCAATCTTTCTGGGAATAATACCCAAGAAAAAAAAGGTTCAGTAAAATCTATAACACATATGAGATATACTTTTTGCTGAAAAAAATGGCAGAAAAATCATACAAAAGACAGAAACTTTTCTACACATTTATTTTTCTGATAGAAAGTTATGTTTTACTTTGCCTTAAGGTGAGAACTAGTATTTTTTATTAAAAGGCATAATGAATGCTCTGCTTCTGTAAAATTTCAAGCTTGAAATGGGCCGTAATTATCATTTGGTCCAATTCTAATTTTTAAAATATCAGATATAAGTGAGGTACCATGGTACATGCCTGTAATCCCAGAGAATCAGGAGGCTAGGGCAGGAGGATTGTGACCTCAAAGCTAGAGGCAGCCTGCACAATTTACCAAGACCCTGTCTCAAAATGAAAAACAAAAAAGGGGTCAGAGGTGCAGCTCAGTAGTGAAGTACTAGCCTAACATGTGCAAGACCCATGGTTCAACCCTCCAGTAGTGCAAAATTAAAAAAACCCCTAAGATATAAATTAGAAGTAGAATTTGGTTTCTAAAAATTCTAAAATTAACGTCTTAGAGTAAGCGTTAGACCTAGTTTAGTCATTACATAAATCAAAATAAAACCACCTACATTAGCAAAAATATTGATTAAAAAATACCACCATACTATTCTGTCTGGTTACACAGCATTATAAACTGTGGCTGTGATTTTATAGTTAACTTACCCAGGAATTACTGGGTTATTAATTTCCAGCAGAGACAGAGGCACTCATAGGAAAATGGAATTTATTTTTAGAAGTCTGTTTTGTTGAATATATTTTACTTATAGAATACTGATTCCCCAAGAACTCCAAGCATGGAACAAATTACATTTTTTTAAAAATTATATATCATTATTCTTCATAGGACTAAACTGACAATCGGAATTGGCCGCATAGTTCTATTGCACAAAAGCAAATACGGAGGAACCTAAGAGATAATATATTAAAGTTGCACCCATTGTTATAGTAAGAGAATCTGCAACAGAACCCAACTCCTGATGCTCTTTTTGTCACTAGATGACATTCTCCCACAAACATAATGTCCTTGGAAGAACCTAGGCACTTAACCTAAGTAACAGAACCAATTTCTGATGACCTTTTTGTCACTTGATGACACTCTCCCACAAATACAATGTCCTTGAAAGAACATAACACTTACCAGAAAGTACGCTGTATACTAAGAACACTTAAATTCTAGTAGCTTCAAAGAAAATAAATAGCTACTATTAACACTTAATATTGCCTAAACATATGCTTATCAAGACAAAAAAGTACTATGTCTAATATAATTCCAAGCCCCATCAACCATATGCCAATTTTCTGGCAGAAAATCATCAGTTTATGTTTACCTGTGTGACAGTCGTATACCAACAGGCAAGAGAATCCATTGAACAATGTGTCTTTTTCTGGGTGACATAAACACTTTCCTTCTCTTTGAGGTTTGTATCTGCACAGCAGTCCATTAACTGTGAGTGTAACTTTTGCAAAAAATGTTTCATATCTGCAGAATATGAAAAAAAAGAAAAAGCTTATCACCTCTTAAAATTAAAGCCCTTGAAACTTTTTGGTCAATATATGACATTATTTGGGTAGAATGTGTTTTCCTATACTTACCATCAATACAGCAACATTAACATTTACCATATTAATGCTCATTACTACCCTGTCCTTAATATTTAAATTTCTTTAGTTCATGCTAAGACTAGACCAAAATTTATGTGTATTATCTTTAATATAAGTGTTATCTAGTAAATCTGGAAAACATGGAAAGTACAAATTTTAGGAATATCTGGGCACAGTGGCACATACCTTTAATCCCAGCAACTTGCAACTGTTTTTTTTGTTTGTTTGTTTGTTTTTTATGGTATTGGGGGTTGACCCAGGGCTTTGCAAGAGCTACCCTACTGAGCTCTACCCTCAGCCCATTTTACTTTTTTGAGACAGGGTCTCGCTAAATTATGCAGACTGCCTCTGGTCTCGAACTTGCAATCCTCCTGCCTCCGCCTCCCGAGTCACTGGGATTATAGGCGTGTACCACTGCACCCAGCTCAATCCCAGCAACTTCTGAGGTGGAGGCAGAGGATCTCAGGTCTGAGGCCATAGGCAGCCTGTGTAACTTAATGAGACCCTGACCCAAGATAAAAAATAAAAAAGGGGTTGGGGGTGCAGCACAGTGATAGAGCATTTGCAAAAAGTATGCATGAGGCCCTGGATTTAGTACCTCAGGATCGCAACAAAAGAAAAATATTTTAGGAACAATACATATTTAAACTATTTTATATTTAAAATTAAATTAGTGAACAACATAAAGATTTCAAGGTTCCTAAAAAACTATCAAGTGTTATTTATATGCATTACCTTACTGATTACAAATCTTCCTTTTTAATTATTTTTTATTTTGAAACAGAGTTTTACTAAGCTGTGCAGGTGCCTCTGACCTAGAACTCATGATCCTTCTGCCTCAACTTCCTGAGTTGTCGGGATTATAGGCATGCACCATTGAGTCCAGCTCTATAATCACTTTATTTTTATTATATTTTATTTTTGAAACAAGAGTCTTGCTAAGCTGCACAGGCTGCTTGCTTTTGGCCTCAAACACAGTCCTACTGCCTCAGCATCCCAAGTAGCATGAGCCACAGTGTCTGGGCTCTATAATCATTTTAAAGGATATCTGTAGGGCTTTTATTTAATTTCAATCAATTTATGAATATGAAAATAATGCAACTACATAAAAGTCTTATATCAGTACAAATACAAATTTTACCATATTAGTGTACACACCCTTTATGGTTCAATGGCTTCAGAGACTCATTTGGCTACGGACTATTTTTTACCACTGGTGGCCCTTATTTAAAGTGGGACAATAACATGGTTTATGGCTTTAAATATGAACCTATGGAGTCTAGTCTCTGTTGGGCAAAGTGAGAGTTCACCAATTCACCAATTTTCAACTTTCTATTCCAAACTTTCCTACTTATTAAAAGTTTTATTGGTTAAGGAGTAGAGCTTGCAAAACATATGGACTACTACTGGCAGTGAAGCAGATATGGTAGAAATGGGACCAGAGTAAAAGATGCGAAGTTGTCAAAGAGTCAAGATTATTCTGGGTGCTACTAAACCTCACCCTCCAATGATGGAGCACTGTGCCCTTCCTGCAAATAACAATAGATTAAGAAAGTGACAGCAAAAGTAAGAGAAAAATAGAAACAATTCTGTAACATCTCACCAAGAAATTACAGTCTTTATATTTTACCTGGACAATCTTTAGCTTGCAATGAGACTACATAAGGTGTGACATTATTCTGAAGGGCCTCTGTTAGACTTCTGAATATTAAGTCATGATCTGTAACATTCACACCTATGGGATAATACATCAATATTACATCATCATTTTATCAATAATTTAACAATAACAAAAGGCATTTTAAATATATCAAGCAAACTACTAATTAAAAATATTTTAAGATCATGATTCATAAAAAAACCCAAGAAAATGTACCACATTAATGAAGAGATATCCATTAATATCAGATTACCTGAATCATCTAATTTGGTTCCTGAATGTCTCCAAAATGCCCAGGTGTCAAAGGCTTGGTCCTTAACTTGTGATGCTTATTGGGAGGTGATGGAACCTTAATGAAGTGGGGTGTACTATAAGGAAGTGAGGTCATTGTGGATGTGCCTCTAAAGGGGATACTGGGCCCAAAGCCCCTTCCTATCTCTCTTTGCTTCCTGGTTGCCATGCTGTGAGCAGCTTTGCTCCACTACACACTCCCCACCATGATGTATTACTTTGACACATACCCAAAGGCAAGAAGCCAACCATGGACTGAAAGCTCTGAAACCATGAGCCAAAGTAAACCTTTTCTCCTTACAAGGTGATTATCTTGAGTATCAGAAAACTCACTAACACAACTGATTTGTCCAGATAGTTAATGCAATTCTTCTTTCAAAAAAATTGCTGAAAACGGCTAGGCATGGTGGCACATGTCTATAATACCCACAACTCAGGAGGCAGAGGCAGCCTATGTAACTTAGTGAGACCATGTCTCAAGATAAAAAATTTAAAACAGGGGTTAGGGGTAGAGTTCAGTTGTAGAGCACTTGCAAAAGTATGTGTGAGACCCTGGATTCAACTCCCCAGTAGTACAAAAATATATAAATATTAAAAAATAAATAAATAAAAATTAAAAATAAATTACTGAACATGTATAGCTGACCTTTGAACAGCTTAGGCGAATAATTTCATTCCTTGTCAAATTCATAAAGGGCTCTTTAGTCATTTAGAAACAAAGGACTATGAAATCCAGCCTTATTCAACTCTGCTTAACAACTGATGAGAATCCAATAGTTATATTATTAAAATTATAGCACTAGATAAATAGGCAAAATATATATTAAGTTGATTTCAGAGGGAAGTGCCTACAACAAAATCATATGGGTTTTTGGTATTTATCAAAACCATGGTTTTCACTTCTGTAAATCACTTTTAGTGCACTACATATAGTTAATCAGCTGGGTAAAAATTCCCCCACTACTTTAGGAATAATTCTGTTAAGTGACACTTTTACTAACTGAATAATCTCTGATTGACACTTAGGCAGATAACCAGTTGCACATTTTTCAAACTGCTTGAGATCTGCTGTAAAACTTCCACTACTTGCCAAAAAAATAAAAATAAAAACAAGCAAAACAAAACAAAACACTCAGAATCATTCATGCCAGCAAAAAGCTGGTCTCTCATACCCCAGGAAAACCTAAAAATAAAAATATTAGTAGACTGTTCTCTTTCACATGTTTTTTCCCTATTTTTAGCCAACTATTTTTTATAAAGATATATGAACCGTTTTGAAAACAGAAAATGGGCAACTGTGCTTTAAGCTCTCTGTATCATACTATTCCTATTGTTGCTGTTCTTAGGAGTTGTGGAGTCAGGTCCAATTTACAGCACCCCTATGTACAACAGAACAGAATACTCCCTGTGACTGTGCCATGCCCTGCACTATTGTCAGTGCTTCTCAGCTATTCATAGGGTTTTCAATGGCGGATTGTGTGGGGAGTGGATTGCCAGTTCCTTCTCCCTAGCCTGCAGCACCTGGTATTCCCAGGTGATATCTCATCTAAGGACTAATCAGGCCAACCCTGTTTAGCTTCAGGAGGGACCAGATGCCAGGGTGCTATGGATGTAAACATACTACTGCTAGCATGCACCAAAGCCTATGGTTGTAATAACACATCTCTGAACAAATCTGGGTCTTCAGAAAAACACTAGCTTATCTTGTCTTTCACTAACCTACTTATAAACATTATTTAACATTACATTTCTTAAAAACAATGGACCTATCTATTATGACAAGATAAACAACATTTTTAATTGGGAAAATGTTCTCAGATTGTATTTTTGGAAATTGTAATTTTCATTAGGTGCTTTTTTTCCTTTTTGGCAGTTGGCAGGGCAGGAGCTTAAACCTCTCACAATAGTCTACCAGGATATCCCTCTTGATCATGCCGCCTCTCTTTACCTCCAATTGCTATAATCTGGCAGTAGAGAAACAAACCAACAGTACAAATGGGACATCACTGGGCCAAAGTTTCCCATTCATAAATACAAGGAGTTTTAAAATTAGATGCCAGATTGCATTAGAAAGTTGGTCCACAGTATTATAAAAATCACTCCATTGCCTCTTATTACTTAAGGTGGTTCTGCAATCAAAAGTATGGGCAATAGCTGGAAGCCTATTAGAAAAGCAAGATTTAAGGCCTCACCCTCAGATCTATTAATAAAAATCTGCATTTTACTTGTGCCTATTTGCCTGTTTTTAGTTTGCTTTGTTTTGAGACAGGGTCTCCTATGTAGCCCAGACTGGCCTTGAACTCTTGATCCTACTGCTACCACCTCCTGAGTGTTGGGATTATAGGCTTGGGCCACCATGCTTGGCTTGTTTCATGGTTATTTGTACATACATTATAATTTGAGAAATATTGTCCTGAATATCAGAAACAAGATTTGGGCATGAAAAGTATTAAAAGTAATATTAAATAAGAGAATTCATTTCTTATCTCAGAGTCTACTAGTTAGCAAACCCTAAATAAATAAGAAATGTGAAGTAAAATGAAAAACATGTTTGGAATCCACATACGTTCTATTTTGATTTCAAAATGGGTAAATGAAATTTGTGGGGCAGGGATGTAGTTCAGAGGAACAGCACAAAGAAGCTCAGCATGTGTGAGGCCCTGTGTTCTATCCCCAGCACCAAAAAAATAAAAAAAGGTTCAAGAAAAAACTCAGAAAAGAAAGGAAGAAAGGAAGAAAGGATAAAATTTGCCAATATTTCAGATAATCTTTTTCAGTTTTCCTGGAATCCAAGTGTTTGGTAAAATGGGCTATTAGTGATGGATATTTTAAAGATTTGCAACCTGTAATCCGAAAACAATTTATACACAATTTACCCAAATCCCTTCCTAGGCAATTAATATTAATATAATACAATGTGAAATTGAAAAATTGTTGTTAGGGGCCATCGAGTTCAACGCATAGCGACCCTATGGGAAAGAGATGAAACACTACCCAACACTGCAATGTCTGGCACTATTGTCAGTACTTCTTTGCCATTCACAGAGTTTTCAACGGCTGATTATTTTTGGGATTGGGCTGACAGGTCCTCCTCCCAACACACAAAAACTAAGCACAAAGAAATAAAACTAATGTTATAGATTAATTCCATTGAAGATGGGACTCTTTTTAAAAGATACGAAAATCAAATCTCCTAATGCATTTGTACTTTCTTTATTACTGAAACCAAATCTCAACATATATAAGAAAGAATAAAATAAATGTAGTTCCTTTTCTGACAATCAATTGAAGAGAGCACTAGCTGGATCACTGTAACTTACAGATGTATGGTCAGTACACAGAACTTTTATTAGTTTTGAAAGTATACAAAGTAAACTATAGTTGGTTTAATTCTATAATTAAAGAGAACAGTTATCAGAACAAGTTATCTCCCACTTTTCTCAACAATAAAACCAATTTAAAAAATAGATACATGCATGAATGAATATACATACCAAGAATAAGAGCAGCAGTTGGAATTTCTTTGAGTTTTATTTGACAGCTCCAGTCTCTTGAATTTTTCTGGAATCCAGAATGGGACTTTTGCAGAAATTCAATTAGATTGTCAAACAGATTTTTATTTAATTCCTCCTGTAGTCGCTACAAAGAAAATGCAAAACTTTATGAATTACTAGTAGCAATCTGATGTGTCTTTCCTGGGGTAGGGAAATTTTAAATTTTCTTTACTCTTTGAATGTTCAATAATTTTAGTCTATGAAATAAAATGACAATAGACTAGCATGGAGAAAAAGCATATAAATGTACCAGCATACAATGTAACACACAAAAAGTATGAAACTCTAAGAAAGGGCAAAGTTAAAGTTAAGCTGCATTTTGAATTACAAAAAGAAATAGGGAAGCTGGCCGCTATGGTACACACCTATAATCCCAGCAACTCAGGAGGCTGAGGCAAAAGGATTGCATGTTTGAGAAGAGAGGCAGCCTATGCAACTTAGCAAGAACTTGTCTCAAAATAAATAAAAAAGGGTTAGGGATACAGCTCAGCGCTTGCCTAGTAGGCACAAGGCCTTTGGTTGAAACCCCAAGTACTGCTAAAAGGAAAAAGAAAAGAAAAGAAAAGAAAAAAGAATGGAAAGGAAAGAAAAAGAAAAGGAAAAGAAACGAAGAAAGAAAAAGAAAGAAACAGGGGTTCGGGGCTGCTAGGGGTGCAATGTGTGACGGGAGGTGAGGGTAGGGCTAGGTATGGCAACAGTTTATAGAATGGTGGAAGGAAAATGCACCAAACAAAGGTTGTGTCATTATACACACAAAGTCTCACAAGAAACAGTCATTAGAAGGCCAACTGTGGTAATCTCTATCTGGGACAAGTATCAGATCTTCAATTTCTTCTTCATGAGAAAAGATCTTTCCTCAGATAGGGGGATATCGGATAAAGAAGTCACTACCTGAACCCACTTTACTAAGGTAGATAGGTGTAAATTTATTTTTACAAAAATGATACCTTATCAGAGCCATTCCTGTGTCTGAAAACTCTTGGAATAGCTATCTGGAAATATGCTAAAGAAGTGTACTCTGGGGTGGACTATTTTCATCTCCCTCACTGGCTTTAGAAATAAGGTAGTCATGTTCAAAGATTACATGAAAATGATTAAAAAATGGATGAAACAAAAAAGTTTTTTTACTTAAATCTCTACTGATTAGTGTTTTGGATTCTCCCATTAAAAAATTCCTCTCATGTATTCATTCAACAAACATTTACTAATTGTTTTATAAATAAAAGATAGTTTCTACCCTAAAAAAGTGAAGAAACTAGACAACAAAATTTACAATTAAAATACATGATAATACAGGAGGCCAGAGCAGGACCATATTTAAGCCAAAGAGGAAATATGTTTGAACCAAGGCATTAGCAGGTGATGGAGGAAGTGACAGAAGGCAAAAGAAAGTCAAAAGGAATAAGTTAGGGAGGCAAGAGAGGAAGAAAGCACCAAACATCTGAAGAAACAGGTATAACTGAGCATAAAAAAAAATGACAAGTAATAAGAAGTCAAACTGGACAAATAAACAGAAGTCTAGATCAAGGAAAAAATATATAACATTAAAGGATTCAGATTTTATCCTGTGGGGAGCACTGCTGATGGGACATGAATGAAGAGTTAAGACTAATTAACCTGGCAGCAATGTGAATACCAGGTTATAGGATTAGGGAGGCAGTACTGGCAAGGGTCTGTATGAAAACCTCCTGTAGGGTGGCATAGGGCTGTATTTGGCTGAAACAGGGACTTTTCTAGTATGACTAATGGTACCAAAAGAGCTAGTGTCATATTTGAAGGGTTTGATATCGGTCAGGGACAATGGTCAGGGGATAGAGGACAATCCAAGTTAAGAAATGAAGAGGGCATAAACTGGAAACCACAAACTCAAATACCTTCAAGGACTACACAGAATACACGAATGAGCAAAACTACCAGATATAAATCAATAAACACTGGCCGGGAAACAGTCACAAGCTAGAAAGTGCAAAAGTGTGAAACTCTAATTTTTCAAAAACAAAAAACTATAACAATGTCTCCATCAAAGGAAACAAGTTGTTGCCTCAAGATGTTGGCCCTTAGAACTATGAATTTGCTATACTGGAGACATTTTTCATAGGTGGAACATAAAGAACATGGTAACTGGATACAAGCATGAAGAAGTGAAGGAGTTTGGAGACAGTGTGATTTCTGACTTGTATAACTTAACTGAATGGACAATTTAAGAGCGCCACCATATGAAAGTTCCTTGCCTTAGCAGCTATCATATGCCAGTCGCTGATGCATGCTATGTTTAATATTAGGAGCATGAGGGCTTTTTTTCCCTTAGGATATATAGATTATGTTTGACCAATATTTCCTACATTTCAACAATATTCTTGTAAATGGGTAGAAAGATAGAAAGCAAAAAATATGAGATTTACAATATTAGTATTAGAAAAATGTGAACAAAAATACTCACCTCAGTTTCAGATTTCATACGTTGCCACATCAAGTGGTAAGTTTCAAACCGAAGCTTACCATCCTCAGACTCATTTTTTCCTTCATTAAAATAGTCCTCTAAAAACAAAAGGAAGTTAGTTTCTTTTTTATACACTAAGAGTTAAAAACTATGTGCAAAGCAACACAGTAAGTGATGGGGTGGAAGTTTCTTCTATATATCAAGTATATACGCATATATACATATTTGGAGACAATATTCCGTATCATTTGTATTTACTTTTATGTCTTATTTTTTAACCATATTAACTGTATTTTTATGATTAAAATGTTTTAAATTTTAGATTATATTTCTATCATTTACTTTTGAATTTCTACATGGTTTTAGGTTTGAGGTATTTAACATTAGTGTTTTCATTATTTGCTCTTATCTTATGTCTGCATATACATTTGCTTTGGACTCCCATCTATTAAATGATTCTTCCTACAATTATATTTTTGTTCCATTGACATAGTTTAGTTCACTCTTTCATTTAGTCTGTATTATTTTATATACTTTTTGAATATTTTCTCCAAATGGTTAGTCATTTGTCAAAATATATTTTACTATAATGGTTTTCAAACTTTTAAAACCATTATCCTTATCAAGGAATACATTTTATATCATAATCTAACACCAGTACATAAAACGGAAACAAAAACAAAAATTCCACAGCACAATCCTTATCCTTATCATGAAATACCAAATGTTTTCTTTTCTGTTTCATGGTCCACTACGTTGGTTTCATAAATCACGTATGGGTTATGACTTCCAATTTGAAACAACAACAAAAAAAACCACATTTATTGAATAATCCATCCTTTCTCCCACTGATTTGAGATGTCCTTTCAGTCTAAATATTTATATACAGTATACTTTGAACTATTTTTGAACTTTATCTTTTGTTCTACTGAATCCAGCTCTATTCCCATATCAATCATAAACTGTTTAAATTATTGTAGCTTTGTATATTGCTGCAGTTTATGAGAAACTAAATCCAGTCCTTCTTCCCACTGTCACCAAACAATGTTATTTGTTTACAAAAGAAAAAATTAGGCCACCCTATCAAATTAATTTTACAGTAATTTTGTAACTTCTAAAAAATAATCACATTGGTATTCTGACTAGATTAAATTTATAGATTAATTTGGGGAAAAATAACACTTTTTCCTGCGGTACTAGGGATTTAGCTCACTTGGTAGGGTGCTACTCTGCACTCTCTGAGGCCCTGGGTTTGATCTCCAGCACTGTAAAAAACAGGAAAAGGACCTGGCAGCCAACTCCTGAAACAATCCAAAAATAATCAGCCATTGAAAACACTGTGAACAGCAGAGAAGCACTGACATAGTGTCAGGCATGCACAGTGTCGGGGAGTGTTTCATTTTGTTGTACATAGGATTGCTATGAGTTGGACCCAACCCAACAGCACCTAACAACCACAACAGGAGATTGAAGCCAGAGTCTCACACAAGCTGGGAGTAGGGCCCAGGTTTTAGAATTTTTCAAAAGCTCCTCATAGGCTTATTGAGTGTTTACATTTACTAGTCAGCACTGTCAAAATTTATTCCAATGGAATAATTCTGATGTGGAATTAAGCATACCCATGGACTAGTTTTAAATACCATTGTTTAAGAAAATAAAGACCTTGTATATGTTGCATAGAATTTTTAAATTTTTATATTAATGAGATATCCAAATTATGTATATTTTAAATACAATTTTATGAGTACAAGTCAAGATCATAATAGAAAAATACAAAACCTGGGCCCTACTCCCAGAGATTCTGATTTTGTAGGTCTGGGTTGGGGGCTGGCATTGATGTTTTAAAAAGTTCCTCATATTAAAATCAGAATAAGGGTCATGGACTATATTGATGTCAGTTTTCTGGTTGTGAAATTGTATTATAATTATGCAAGACCTTACCACTGGGGATAATTGGGTGAAAGGTATAAGAGAACTCACTGTACTATTTCTTGCAGTCGCATGTGCATCTATAACTGTACTAAGATAAAAAATTTTTTACACGTTTCCCCGGCAATTCTAATGTGTAGGTATAACTGACAATCAGTGCAACAAACACTTTCTAATAGTAATATTGTCATTTGTTTGAAGTCTTCTTGATCACTAAACAGGTATCTAGAGATAAATGAAAAAAATGAAAGCAGTACCTTTTTTAAATAGTTTAATTTTACTGGAGTATAATTTAGAAAATAAAATATACTCATTGTAATAGCTTGATATGTTCTGATACAGTATACACTCACATAACCACCCCTTCAAGACACAGTTCAAGGTAGAGAACATTTCTATCACTCCAAAAAGTTTCCTCTGGCCTAACTGCAATCAATACTCCCTACCTCAACCAAGGAAACTACTGAGACTTGAAAGAAAATCTGGTCTTTGTTTTTTGTAAACAAATTAATACCTTGCTTTTCAAACCCACTTAGGTACCTAAGTGATTAAAATCCACCCCAAAATATGACTGTGTATATCTGTGGGCAATTAAAAGCCATTAATAAGCTTATTCTAGTTGAAATAAACAGTAAGAAGATCCTGTGGCATAAGAAGCAGCAGAACACAAAGTAGTGGAAAGGGTATAAAGATTAATAGGCAGAGAATCTGAGCCACTTGTAAATATACAGAAGATCTGAGTGCAGAATGGCTTCTGCTGTTCATTCTCAGCTTTTCCCTTCCCTCAGGCTAATGAGAGTTTAGAGTCTTGGAACATGAACTACAAGACTGAGGTGGTGACAATCCGGGATAACAGAAGATTTTTATTATTATTCCACAAAATCCTGCATGTTAGCTTTTATAGGTAGAGAATGAGAACAGGAAAAAAATCTTACAAAGGCAATCTAGCTCCTCAATTGACAGAGGAGGAGGCCTAGGGAAAGGTTAAACATCAAGACCAAAGCCCACAGAGCTTGTTAGGGTCAGGACCATACTACAAGTTCCTTTAATTCTAATCCAGATTGTTCCGTAACCTGGCAGAATTACTTTAAGAGACCTTGGGTTTTCATCTCAATATATATTGATGCGCACAGGATTTACTGCTAAATTAAAATATGTAACATTCTATTTAGCACACATGAAGTTAGTAAGCCCAATACTATATGTTGCACACAGATGACTTTTCTTTCTTTACCTTTCCAAGTGTGTTAGTCTGACTTTTTTTGTCACTCTGACAAATACTCAAGAGAAACAATTTAAAAAAGGAAAGACTTATTTTAGTTCAAGTTCTCAGAGAATTCAGTTTAAGGTCTACCGACTCTATTACTTTGGGCCTGAGGCAAGGCAGAACCTCACAGAGGCAGGAGCATATGGAGGAAGAAGCTGCTCACTTCAGATGACTAGGAAGCAGAGAGCCACAGAGAAAGGGGCCAGAAACAAGATATACCCCTGAAAGGCATGACAGCAACAATCTACTTCCTCCAACTAGGCCCAACCTTCCACAGTTCCCAGCACTTCCCAATAGCACATTCAAATTTTGAAACCATGAATGAATTAAACCATTAAGTCAGAGCCTATATGATCCAGTCATATTGAAAATGCCCTCAAAGAAATACCCAGAACTGTGCTTTACTAATCTCATAGGCATCTCTTGATCCAACCAAGCTGAAAATCCAGATTAACCATCAAAAGTTTATTTATAAAATAGAATACCACATCAAGTTTTAAGCATGTTCAAGTCTCCCCACAAATACTTATATTTAACTTGGAAATAATTTTTGCCCAATTTTTACTAGAAAATGTACACATTTGTAGTCTTTTTCTTTTGCAGTTTTTCCATGTGTTACTAAATATTTCATTTTCTATGTCATACTTCCTTCATTGTTAGACATTTGTGTTGCTAATCAATGTTTATAACTTTTGATTTGATCAATGATCAAAATGCTTTTCTAGTAGAAAATGACTTTCATTTCATATCTAAAATTATAGATAAAGAAACAATGGCAGAGAAATCATCTAAAAGAATACTTTCCAATTTTCTTTGCCTTTTTAGGTACATTTATTTATATTTCTTTTTAAGTTACAACCTTGGCATGTATCTTCATCTCTCTGACCAATGCCTCAGAACATAACTTTTACTCAACATGGAAAATATCTAGGCTTAGAAAAGAAAATTACTAAATTCAATTATGCTTAGTTCTTAAAATTTAAGAAGACATGGAGAAAAACTAAAAAGCTTGATGTTAAGACACTTTACCTATTGGCACAGATATCTTTCTCTTCTTGATATTTGGTTTAAACACAAAACAGCCCTAATAAAAAAAAGAAAGAAAAAAGAATATGGTCAAAGTAGGATATGAAACAGACAAATCTGATTATTCAAATACTTTATAACTAAGCAGATTTTAAAAAGGGTGAGTGATATTTCTTTTAATTTCTAGGAAATCACATCACTTTGAATTACCGAAGGAAAAAATTTAAGTGACTATTTCTTCCCATATATCCCATAGGTTGCTCTCATAGATCTTTGAGTTTACTCTTTGGGAACTGCTCTAAGAGGTAGACAAAGCAAATAAAAGCTGGTGAAGTTTAACTCCATGGAGGTTACATTTTTATAAAAGTGTTGTTGTTACATACTGTCCAGTCGGTCTGACTCACAACAACCCTAAGTACAGCAGGACAAAACATTAGCCAACACTGTGCCCTTTTATCTTTTTATGTTTGAGTCCACTGCTGGTTTCTTCTCGTGTTTTGAGTCATGCCACATTAGCAAAAGCAGGTCCCAGGGCCTTTACTCCACTCTCATAATTAAGGTGGACACTACTTTCAGGAGGCAACTCTTCCCCAGTCATTTCTTAAATGCCTTCCAGCCTGAGGGGTTCATTTTCCAGCACTATATTTGACAGTACTTCTCTGCTATTCATAGGATTTTCAATGGCTCATTGTTTTGGGAGTGGGCTGCTAGGTCCTTCTCCCTAGTCTCTCTTAGTCTGGAAGCTCAGCTGAAACCTGTCCATCATGCGTGGCCCTGCTGGTATCTGAGAAACCAGCTTTCAGCATCACAGCAACTTGCAGGCCCCATCAGCATGATAAGCTGAAAGATTGATGGGTGTTATAAAACTTAGAGGAGATATAATATTAGTACCACACATTAAAATGAGAAGGTTGAAAATAGGGACATTTTCCTGTTCTAATTAAACTCCAAGTATCTAGAACCTTAACAGAAAAGAGATAATCTAGGCTTTCTTCAACTGATAAACTCTTATTTATCTTTTAAAGTTTGACCCAAAACACACCTACTTTGGGAACCTTCCCCCAATTCTCTAGTCAGAAATGCTTCTTCCCCTGACCTCACAGCACTTGACCATCTTTATTTTGCCTTGTCTTAAATCACTTCCATTATGTACCGTTATCTATTTATGGGTCTGTCTCCCCAAGTAGATTGTGAGAATCTTTAGGGCATAGATGTATTTTATTTATAATTGTTTCCCAATGTTTAGGTGAATGCTAACATACATTTGGCAGAGACCGCCTGGGAACACCGGAAGCTGTAGGCTTGGGAGAAGGACCTGGCAACCCCCTCCCAAAAATCAATCTGCCATTGAAAACCCTATGAACAGCAGAGAAGCACTGACAATAGTGTTTCCCCTGTTGTACAGAGGGTCGCTATGAGTCGGATACCGACTCGAGGACACCTAACAACAACAACAACAACAACATAAACAATGAATGAATGCTTGCAAATAATTTTCCTGGTAATTTCCTAGCCACATTTGTTGTTGTTGTTGTTGTTAGGTGCCGTCAAGTCGGTATCCGACTCATAGCGACCCTCTGTACAACAGGGGAAACACTATTGTCAGTGCTTCTCTGCTGTTCATAGGGTTTTCAATGGCAGATTGATTTTTGGGAGGGGGTTGCCAGGTCCTTCTCCCAGGCCTACAGCTTCTGGTGTTCCCAGGCGGTCTCGCATCCAGGTACTAACCAGGCCTGACCCTGCTTAGCTTCCGAGATCTGACAGGATCGGATGCCACAGGGCTACCGCTGCAGGCTTAGCCACATTTAGTTTCATATTATTATATTTGTCTAGTAGTACATAGCTCCTAAGGTAATGGCCCTGGTTTATTCTACCAATCCTAAAGCCAAATTTTATGGATAGAGTCTTAAAGATTTCCATTTATACAGAAAATGAAAGAAAGAATAAAAGAAATACACACACAAAAAGTCATCTTAGGAATAGTGTTAAAGACAGCTACACAAAACATAAAGTAGCCATTTGGATAATAGGCTCCAAAATTGAGAATTGTTCCTTATATTCTTTTTTTTTTTTTTTCCGTACTGGGGGTTGAACCCAGGGCTTCATGCTTCCATGCTTTGCAAGTGCTGGACCACTGAGCTGCACCTCCAGTCCATTTTTTTTTTTTCACTTTTTTGAGACAGGATCTCGCCAAATTACGCAGACTGCCTCTGATCTCAAACTTGCGATCATCCTGTCTCCGCCTCCTGAGCCGCTGAGATTACAGGCATGCACCACCATGTCTAGCTCCTTATATTCTTGTATCTGCAACTAATGGAACTATATGAAATACACATTCATATTTAGAAAACTCATGTGGTCTTATGACAAATTTGTTATTGCATACTTTCCGTGTGGACTTGCAATTCACTAAAGGAAAAGGAGCACTGAAGGAGCAAGATAAGAGTGTCCAGAATGGATCTAATATAAGGCAGTGGTAGCAACAGGGTTAACCAGTTTGAACTGGCCAAGTGATGGTGTTCAAAATGAAGGAAAAACATCTAGAAAAGCCAAGAGCCAAAAAATATGAAGAAAGAGAAGTGCCAATGTTTGGATAAATTTGGAGGGGGAGAGGAGCTGGCAGTTCCACGAATTCCTGAAATAGTCCTTAATGTCTACTTCATAATTATCCTAACACAGGCATTTCTGTTATGATACCAAAAATGTTTTCCTGAAAAAATGCTCATTTTCTGAAAAATACACAGAAATAAGTGTCATGCAATGATTGGGATTAGAAGATAGATCACTCAAAACCAATGGAACTTTATACCCAAGAAAAAAACAAAAACAGTCATAATTCTAATAAAAATACTGGTACAATTAAATCTCTTCTAGCCTTTGCAGTTGGCATCACATTCAGTCAGTCCTTTGAATCTTAAAACCTGGGGTTTGTATTTCCTCCTTGAGATGTAGTCTTGGAAAGCATTACTTCTCATACACCATTTTAATCAAAATTAAAAATTAGATCCTTGATTTAACTTCCACCATTAATTCACTGCTTTAATATAGGAAGAAATGTCTTTACAACTTCATCTGTACTTTCAGCTCCAGATAGCTTAACTTTAGGGGTTTCCCAATGCACTTACAACAAAAATAAACATCAATACTTTACAGTCCAGAACAGCACAGTCCAACAGAACTTTCTGTAATGATGGAAATATCGTGTATCTGCTGTCTGATAGGGTAGCAATGGCCACACGTGGTTATTAAGAACTTAAAATGTGGTTAGTGCTACTGAGAAACTAAATTTTAAATTCATTCTCATTTTTCCTCATACGATTCTTTCTACTCTGATTACATTTTTTCAATTTTTTAATATACCACCTTATTCCTATATCTTAAAACAAAGAACACGTTATTCTCTCTGCTTTTCTTCTTCAAATCCTGTGCCTGCCAAACTTCATTTTTCAAGTCTCACCTACAATGGCAATTTCTCCCAAAGGCCTCCTCTGACCTCCTATCCTTTATATTAGGTTCTTCCTTTTTTTCCCTCACTTTGAATTTTTTTCTTGCTAACATTTAACACAATTTATGGCCAATATTAATGTCATTCTGAGTGCAGAAAGAGTGTATTTTGTTCATCTCTATCTCGGTACCTAACGAAATGCTTGGCGCACAGTAAATATTTATGAGAGAGAAAAAAGAGGGGACAATAGCGCACATTCTCGGAGCAGTCGGCCTCCACAAATCAGAACTTAGAAGTCCCTCAGGTCTCACAATAAGGCAGATCTGAGTACTCGGTCCCCAAGTTAAGCTGGCTTCAACTGGACCTGGGGCAAAGACGCCTGAGCTTTGTCCATCGCTTTTCCCCTTGAGCCAGGGAACCGAGACCTGCCCAATCGCCAATTTATCACTTCTTCAAAGAGGAAAGAGGAGGCAATGGTGCCGCAGTCGCCCGCCCCCACGTACCTTGGACACTGAAGAGGTGGCCATGGTCTTGTTGGCCTGTTGGTTTCCAGACGCACTGAAGATTTCCCGCGCACCCTCGCGGCAGCAGGGCAAAGGTTAGTGGAGGACCGTTCAGCTCCTTGATTGGCTGGCATCACCCTCCCGGGAGTGCTTCCGGCGTGCGAAGGCGGGGCGCACAGAGGAAGGCGGAGCTAGGCCCGGGACCTATTGGTAGGGGAGAGCTTCCCAGAACCTGAGATGGCGTGCAGCTTTCGCAGGGCAATTGCCAGCCAGGTAGTTATCCCGGAGCCAGGGACCCAAAATCCCATTCGCCTAGTCTTCACTCAGCGGGAGGGTCGGTTCCGCACAATGTTGTTTCTTTCTGCTCCCTTCTCATTTGCAGCTGCATAGGCAAGCTATATGGAGGGTCGGGAATGCTGCAGAAATCTTTCTCAGGGTGAAAAGTAAACCTCCGAAGGCACTTGTTTCCCTCGCTTCTCCTTAACCCATAGTTTTGCATGCTTTAATCTGGGAGAAATGTCTTTGGGCCATGAGTAGACCCTGTGGATATTAGTGTTCCTCACTTAGGGAAGTTTGTCGTGGCCGTTGAGTCGGGTCTGATAATGGCTCTGAATTGCCATTTGAAAGGATCCAACTTAACAAGCCAGTTGTTTTTCTTTCACTCTCTTCAGCAGCCTAGTCTATAGTTATTTTTGGTAAATCCTAAAGGTGCAACCCTATGACGGTCATTAGGAGTCGGACCCGACTCGACTGCGTTTAACCACTACAACGATACACGAGATAGTTTTTCTCGATTCAAAGTCATATTTGAACAGCTCCGTGAGGAGGAAATGAGTAAATACTGCAGAATAGATCCAGAATTCATCAAAAAGAATTTTTAAAGTTCACTGGCCACCCGTGAAATTTTGTAAGGAAGCTTCCTATTGTGGAATTGGTAAACCTATTTCCTTTTTATAGTGGACATATTTTGCCTAGTATTTAGTTTATCTTGTTGTTAGATGTCTTCGAGGTAAGTCCAACTCGTAGCGACCCTCATAGGATTTTCAATGGCTGATTGTTTCGGGATTGCTTCTAGAGAGGATTGCCATGTCTTTCTCCCATTTTTTCAGTGCAGGGCATGGAACCTGGGTCTTCAGAGAGTGCAGCGTGGCACTCTACCAACTGATCTAAACCCCCACCACTAACTTACCTAAGCTCATTTTTACCGTTTCTTGGCATTTGCTAGTAAATTCCTCTGCTTTGTCTATCAGTGTGCTGCTGTGTCTAATCTAGCTCCTCAAATGTCATTAGCATCACCTTTTGATGAGATGAAACTGAGTTTATTGCTTACTGGAGAAAAGGCAGACACCACCTCATCAGAGTTCTGATAGTGCCTCAACTTGGGAAAGCAAGGTCCAGTTTATTCGGAATTTGAAGTATGGTTAAGGCTGATCTTACAGTGACAGGGTGGGAGGGGATTGGGAGTGATGGCTGGATTAGGATTGAACACATCATGCCATAACAGTTTATGATTGATGGGAAGAGTATGGAAAGGAATCTTAAGGCATAAACTGTTGATTCTTTGCTTACTTTTGAAAAACTGATGAGTTTTTCCAGAAGTTCATATAATGAACAGTCAAGCTATTTGTCCAGGCAGGTATCTGCAAAAATTGTAAGATTATGCTGATAAAGACAGAAATAATGTAGTCATGTTACATAGACAGTAGATTATGTCTGGGTTAGGTAGTTATGGACCTCAGTGTTCAGTAGATTGTTTACATTCTCAGCCTTAGGTCAAGAGTGATCAGAAACATGTGTTTAGTTTGGTAAGGGCTATACACTTCCTTGTTAAGAAGGTAAATTGTAGAAACAGGAACTAATATTTATTGAGTATATATTTGTGCCAGTGACTTTATATTCACACTTAATCCCCATGGCAGCCCTATAGTAGAGTTCACATAATTTATTATTATGCAATTGAGAAAATTGAGATCTAGAGAGATTAAATAAACTACCCATTGCCACATGGTTAGTAAATTGAAGAGTTGGTTTATGAACAGAGCTCTAATTTCCAAATCATCTCTTTCCCATGATCTGTGCTCTTTCCACCATATGTCTGTTAGGTTGTCATGCTGTGGGGCTTGTGTGTTGCTACGATACTGAAAGCTATGCCATCACTTTGAGATACCAACAAGGCCACCCATGATGGACAGGTTTCAACTGAGCTTCCAGACTAAGAGAGACTAGGGAGAAGAACCCAGCAGCCCACTCCCAAAACAATGAGTCATTGAAAACCCTATGAATAGAAGAGAAACACTGTCACATATAATGCTGGAAAATGAACCCCCCCAGACTGGAAGGCATTCAAGAAATGTCTGGGAAAGAACTGCTTCCTCAAAGTAGTAGTTGTTGTTGTTAGGTGCCATCGAGTCCGTATCTGACTCATAGTGACCCTCATAGGGTTTTCAATGGCTAACTGTTTCGGGATTGCCTTGGGAGTGGATTGCCAGGCCCTTCTCCCATTTTTGCGGTGCTGGGAATTGAACTCGAGACCTCAGAGACTGCAGCACAGCGCTCTAGCAACTGAGCTAAATCCCAGAAGAGGAGTCAACCTTAATGATAGGAATGGAACAGAGCCCCTAGACCAGCTTTTGCTGATGTGGCATTACTCAAAATGAGAAGAAACATAGTGAGTGCAATAGTGAGCTCAAACATAAAAAAGATCCTGTGCATGGCATAGTCTTGGATAGTGTTTCTTTTAGTTATACATAGGGTCACTATGAGTCAGACATAACAGCACTTAACAATAATGCTGTGTAGTTTGTGGACAACAAAAAGCACAATCTGATCACTAAAAAGTATCTTATGGCTTTATATGGGGAAATAAATTGAGCAAATATATATTTCTTGGAATATGGTGTCATTGGAGGGCAATCTGAAACTTGAGGTTTTATAGAAATATATGCAATAAGTAGTACCTTTACAGATGAGGATACCTTTGTTAGTTTGCTCAGTGGTATAGCACGTGCCTAGAATGTTCAAGGCCCTGGGTTCAATTCCCAGCACCATACACACTTAAGAAAAGAAAAGAAAAATATTTTTTAAAAAAGGAATGTATTATGTGCAATGGCACATGCACTTAGCAAACTGCTTAATGAGTCTACAATTTTCTAAGCACTATCCCAGGTTGAAAGTGAGTATGATATGGATTCTGCCCCAAAATGGTTCTTGACACAAGTGGGAACCAAATATAAACAAGTAATTACGGTGCAGTCTTAACCACTATATTACAAAATTATGCAAAATGTTGAGAAAACTTGAAGAAAACTTCTATGTGTATGGGATGCTTTGTGGAAAGGTGTTAGGCTTCATCTTGAAGTGGGTATGAGTAGTAGTGTGCCAACTGAATTGAGTGAGAGCTTGGGAAAGGGTAGAGTATTCCAAGAGGAGCATAGATACTGACATGGAAAGTGTGATATGTTCATGGAACCACAGTATTGGAGTATGACTAAAATTTAAAATGTTCTCTGTCTCATTTCATCATGTCCTATTATTTCTATCTTCAAGATGTCTTGAATCCATCTACGTTTTTCCATCATTGCTGTCACCCCACCCCAAACCAAACCACCAATGTCACTACAACAACCTTCTGATGGGTCTTTCTGTTTCAAATCTTGCCATTCCTCCAAGCCCTTATGAAGACAACCAGTCTTTCTTACTGTTATTTCCCCAGCACCCACAAAGTACCTGGAATACAGAAGGTATTTACTGCATGTCTGATATAGGATCCCAAATTGCATTTAATTATCATGTAATTGGTGCGCTATACTTTTCCTTAATCTCTATTCATTGACTTATATCTACATAACAATAGAGGAGCTCCACTGCTAACTGAATGGGAAGATCAGCCTCCTTGACTTTGCCGATGAGTTTTATTATCAGTTTTCATATGTGGCCCAAGAAGCAATTAAGTTTATTTACCAATTGTCAGTTAGTCTTAAGGTAAAATATTTTGGGGGAAGATATTCATTGGTGTTCAGGTGAATAAGAATTCAGGTGAACTGAATTATCTAGATGTGTACTTTGCTTCTGACCTATTACTGTGGTTTGGATGAACATCCTCCAAAGGTCCATACCTAAAGACTTGGTGCCCAGGGTGGGAGTATAGCGAGGTGCTATGGATCTTTTTGAAGTGAGACTGTAGGAGGTCCTTAGGATATCTGGAGCATGCTCCCAAAGAGGATTGTGCAGGCTGAAGACATAAGCTTCACTCTATCCTGCTCTCTGGCCATGATGTGCTGCCCACAGCAGAGGCTCAAGTCATCTAGGCCACCCAGTCTTGGACTTTTGAATCTTTATGACAATGAACCAAAATTGCCTTTTTTTACTTCCTCAGTAATCTTGTTAGGTATTTCATTATAGTGATGTAAAGCTGACTAATACACTTAGGCTCATTAGTGGTAGTGAAGCGGGCTCCCAAAGAAAGTCCCCACCCTCTCTCAGATAAGCCAGTAGTTCCTTACTAAAACACTGTTAAGCTGAAGGTTGTTTAACTTGTTACAAATGATGTATGTGTGAATCATTCTGGTTTCTTGCAAATGACTTAGTAAATTCTGCTAATAACAAAGTTGTTTCGGCTTGATAAAACTGTTTACTATATACAATCTATTGAAGGACCCAGCTTAGCCATAGAAAAGCCATTTTATAGATCAGGCTAAGAAAATTTTTCCACTGCCTCAGAGAGACCCCACCCCTCCCAATTTGGGAGGTCCCAAGCTATCTTAAGCTGCTGCTTCCTGTTACCATCAGCCCACATCTGCTGACACCAACGTCTCAGAATGCCGAAACCTTCCCCCTTCTCGCCTGCTCCTTGCTATTTGATTTAACCAATCAGTTTAAAAGTCAACCAATGTGAACAATCAAAATTGTACCAGTCAGCTAACCCGCCATTTTGCTTCTGTAAGGGTATAAAAAGCCCTCGCTTCTGCATTTCGGGGTCTCTCTCGCTCTCTCGTTCGATGGAGCTGAGTAGACCCCGACGCATCGGACAATAAAATCCTTTGCGCTTGCAGCAGCTCAGGTCTCCGTCTCTCATTGGGAACACTTTGGATAGACATGGTCTCCCTCCGGGAAGCTGAGTCTTACACTATATCTCTTTGTTCCATCCTGGAAGAATTTACATCCTCCCTCTTTCTTCCTATAGGTTAGAGAGATAACTGACCACCTGAGCACCTTCTGCCCCCTTCTGTAAACATGCTTTGTTTTCACACTATTATCACTTTTGTAAGCCTTCCCACCTCAGGGACCCTGTAAAATGCCCAAGCTTCCTTTGTTCAGGGCTCAGTCTTTGGAAATGATTCCACTGAATCAAATACCAGTACAAATAAATTTTTCCATAAGCCTCAGGTCTCTCTTATTCCCTTTGGAATTCCACAACAGTTGTTATTGTTGTTAAGTGCCAAGGAGTTGGTGTCCAACTCATAGTGACCCTATGTCCAACAGGCGAAACAGTATCGCTACTGTTTCTCTGCTATTCATAAGGTTTTCAATGGCAGATTATTTTTTGGGAGTGGGTTGCCAGACCTGATCCTGCTTCTGAGATCTGACTGGATCAAAGCCATAGGGCTACAGCTGCAGGCTACATAGATCCAAACTATGTTGTTCTTAGGTGCCATCGAGTCAATGTCCAACTCATAGTGACCCTCATAGGGTTTGCAATGGCTGATTGTTTCCGGATTGCCTTGGGAGTGTATTACCATGTCCTTTTCCCATTTTTGTGCTGCTGGGAGTCAAACTCAGGACCTCAGAGACTGCAGAGTGATGCACTTCCAACTGAGCTAAATCCCAGCCCTCTGCAGCAGTAGGAGATGCTAAGTGGGAAGAAAAGGAATGAAAACGTGACCTCTACAACTATCTGCTTCCAAGGAAACATTTGAGATATGTGAATATTAATATGTCTGCTTCCTCTGAGACAAATGGCTTCATCAGAGGTATATCTACCTGGTAGATAATGTCCTTTACAAGTAGCATGATTACTAGTAGGTAACACCCTTTACAAATGGTGTGGTCTCTAGCTAGTAATATCCTTTATATGAAAGCAATGAGTGACTACTATGTCCCCATTAGGTATTGGAGATATGCTTGATTTTGATAATAAAGACAGTGGAATTAAACATCTTTAAGTTTTATCTCAGCAAGGAATATTCCCTCTTTGCAAAGAGGGCACTGGCTGCAAATCTATTTGGTAAACCAGCACACTGGTGGGAAGTCATTCTGGTGTTTTACTTCCTAAGGCAATCCCTATGACTGCATCTCACCCAATTGGTTAGGGTTTTGACCTCACAATCTTGGCTAAACCCGATTGGCTAATAGTGGAAAGGAAAAGAAGAGAGTCTTAGATTTTCTAGAGGACCAGGAATTTAGAGAGAACAAAGAAACTTTACAAGTTTGGGCATGTCCAGCCACGTGGAGGGAGATAAAGAGGCTTGAAGGAGAACAGAGTACCCCTAGGATGTAAAATATGTGGAGGGTGTAAAGTAGGATAATAATTTGTATAAAAATAGTTTGTAAGAAAAGATTACTTATATTTTCACATAGTTCAGGAGACTTCCTTTGAAGTGACACCCCACCTGCAAGAATGATAAATAAAAATCAAAAAGGAGGTAGGGATATAGCTCAGGGATAGAGCCCTTGCCTAGCATGTGCAAGGCCCTGGGTTCAAACCTTCAATACTAGGGGTAAAAAAAGGAAAAAGAAAAAGAAAAAAAGATAAATGATATCTCCAGGTTTGCACCTTTTGTCCATTTTTAATATATTTGTGAAATTCGGGAAATGATTTATGTGGACAGTTGTTGTTGTTAGGTGCCGTCGAGTCGGTATCTGACTCATAGCGACCCTCACAGGGTTTTCGATGGCTGTTTCAGGATTGCCTGGGGAGTGGATTGCCACATCCTTCTCCAAATGTGGACAGTAGGACAATAAATATTGTTACTCATCAGGAGACAGTGGTTTAATTTTATTCTCTTTGTGACCAATTATGGACACTTCTTAAGATTTTCTTAAGCACTTCTTACATTTTTTTTCCTATTTTCCTCATCACTCCTTTTCCCTTCTCCCAATTCTGCAGCCACAGCCTGTCCACTGCAGGGGCTTTATCAGGGTTGAGGAAGGGGGAAGAAAGATGAAGACACTCACAAATTCATTATGGCTGGGGATTCTATTTCACTATTTTGTTTTTATGCATCTCACTGAAAATATATGTGTGTATACATGTCTGTATTTCAGTTTCCTCATTCATGAAATGAAGTCAATAGTAGTATGAAAGCCATAGGATTGTTGCAGGGAAAATGAAGTTATGCAAAATGTTCTTGTCATATAAGAATTTTTCAGTCATGAGAATGTCTCTTCCACTAAACTTCCAAGGGTCTAGTTAGGGCGTTTCTTCACAACTTTGTGTATTATAATAACAAAAGAAGCCTTTTAGAAAATAATGAATGTACCTACCTCTGCTTTACTCCCCCCCCCCCTTTTAATTCTTATATCTTTATTTTATACTGTTGAAGATCTGACCCAGGGTATCACCTAGGCTAAGCAAGTCCTCTGCCACTAAGCTATATCCCTCACCTTGTATTTTACTTTGTTTTGTCTGCACTCCTGCTATTCTGATGAGTTAACTTTTGATAGGGCCTACGGATCAGAGTTTCCCTAGTATTTACTTGTTTACTTCTTTATTATTAACTGCCATGGGATCTTTGTTTTGTTCACTTCTATATCCCCAACATTTAGAACAGTGGCTGGCAACACAGTAGCTACTCAATAAGTATTTCTTGAATGAAAACAAAATTATCTTTGGATCCTCAGTGGTACATCTCTCTCCATAAAAATATTTTTAATTTATGTTTAAATTTACAAACATAAAATTTATCCTCAAAGGCAAACAGTTCTGTTTGTCACTTTAAGATCAAACTCTGCCCTCACCCTCCATCCTCAGCAACCACAGATCTATTCTTAGTCCTTTGAGTTTTGGGCTTTCTATAATGTCAAATAAATTGAGTCATAAACTGTATTCCCTTTTGAATCTTACTACTTTGACTTAGCATAGTGCATTTGAAGTTCATTTTTGTTTAGTATGTCAATAGATTATTCTTTTTATTGCTAACTGGTATTCCATTGAATCTGGAATAAATACATGAACAATCATTGCCTGTTTTGTTCTTTTCGATTTCCAGCTTTCCAGAGTGCTGGATCTTCCACCAGAAAACTTGATCAAGTCAATATCTGCGGTCCCAATTTCCAAAAAAGAGTTAAGTGTAATATAATATATTTGTAACAATCTAAAATGTTGTTGAACTTATTCATAATTCAAAAAAAAAATTTTGTTACCTACAATTTACTGAATAGACTTTGAAGTTAATCATAAGATATGATTCACTATATTCGATCTATTCCAATTGGCTTAATAAAATTAAAATTTGTTATTTTAGATATTCTGATTTGACATGTAATATTATTAAATTTCATGTTTGCCTAATCTAGTGAACAAGGCTAGGGGTCTTATAGGGTTGGTGGGGCCATGGTGGGAAGCATACTTGGGGGAAGTTTCTCTTTGTAGAGAGAGGGGCATATATTTTTGGGTGGTTGGCATCTGGCTCTTGATATAAAAGGCATTCTTACCTTGGAGACGAGTTTCTTTCAAATGTCCAACCACCTGGTGTTTTGGTATCATTTTGACCTTGAGGCTTTGTCTGAGGGGCTCTTTATTCTGAGGTAGTTTGTTGTTGTTGTTAGGTGCCGTTGAGTCGATATCCGACTCATAGCGACCCTCATAGGGTTTTCAATGGCTGAGTGCTTCGGGATTGCCTTGGGAGTGGATTGCCAGGTCCTTCTCCCATTTTTGCAGTGCTGGGAATTGAACTCGGGACCTCAGAGACTGCAGCACAGCGCTCTACCAACTGAGCCAAATCCCAGCCCACTGAGGTAGTTTGGACTATATATAATCCATAGTTCTCTTGGATGGAGGGAAATATGCATCTCCTTGTGAGTTTACTTAGCCCAATTGATACTTGTTTACCATTTGGGTAGAAAACTTCAATACTTGGATAAAATACTGCCCATGGGCCTAACAACCCATGGGCTTCAGGGTCAAAAATATTAAAAGAAAAGAATTGCATCTGCACTGAACATGTACAGACTTTTTTTTTTCCTTGTCTCTCCTTATTGTTATTAACTAAACAATACAGTCTAACAACTACTTACATAGCACTTACATTATATGAGGTATTTCAAGTAATTTATAGATGATTTAAAGTATATAGTAGATGTGTATAAAGTATATTGCTAATATTACACCATTTTATATAAGGTGCTTGAGCATCTATGGATTTTGGTATCCACAAGGTATTCTGGAATCAATCAAGGACTACTGTACACATTGAGTCAGTTAATAATGATGAGAATTTAAAGAAGTTCACCAATATCTGTCTTTAAAATTACTATTCTTGGCATGATTTAGTTCCAAATTTAAATAAATTGGGGGTTATTCTTTATTATGGTGTTTTTGAGATAGAATCTTGATATGTAGTCAAAGCTGGCCTGCAAACTCACTATCTAGTCCAGGCTGGCCTTGAACTTGAAATTCTTCTGCCTCCTTTCAACACCTTGAATTACAGTTGTGCACCACCCCGCTCAACTTTAAGGAAGTTTTTGATTGTGCAAGTACTGTTCCCTTTTTTCTTGAAATCATGTGGTGTTTCGTACACTGAGATGGAGGGTAGTGGCAGCTAGGCATGCCATTACTGAACAACACACCTTAGCCCAGTTATACTGAGATTCATATCTTTACTTAATGTGAGACTTTTTTGAAATTAATTTTACTATGTTGTTAGGATTTGATATTAATAAAATATTGACTTCTTTAAAAAAAATAATGACAACAAATTTGGGAAGATATAAACATTTTATTACCTTAATTTAGATAGGATTTAAGATAGAGTAGGATGAAAATTCTTGTTCTGAGTATAAGACAAAAAATAAGTGGAAAAGGAAGACAGAGGCTATGTTTACCGTTATTTTAAAAGAGAGCACCTATAAAATTGCCCACTGCAACTTCCTTTATATTTAGAGTTCCAAAAACAGGCAACAAAGGACCAAAGGGATCTCATAATTATATGTATATTGATGTAACCTTCCAAAACAGTTACCTATTTCCTAAAATATGTAAGTAGTGTTCTGCATAAGAGGGAATACCTCAGTTTTAATTGTGTTTCAAAGACCTTTAATAAGCTGTGCTATCTTGGCCCATCTTTTGAATAGGGTTCTCTTTATCTCCCTCTACTTTGATAATCTGAAGCTCTAAAACTTTGGTTTGTAGAAAATCAATATTGAGGACAGCTTCAAAAATTTTCTAGCCTGTAAGTATAAAATTCTGCATATTAAGTTTACTCAAAACAAAGGGAACCTCTTCTGCTTTGCTACAATAAGCCCAGGTATCCTGTACATTACTAAAACTAAGCTAAGCTGTTCTGTAATTCTGACTCTATTAGAATGCTATTAAGTGTCAAGAGAATTAAGAAATACTTTTTTTTTTAATGGACTCATGATCCGAGATTTTATATCTTAGATACAGAGACACCAAAAATAGGCGCAGGTAAGATTCTTGTTTTGTTTTGCTTTTTGAGACAAGATCTCACGGAGTCCAGGCTGCCCTTGAACTTGCTAAGTAGTCCATGTTGGTCTCAGTGTCACCATTCTTCAGCCTCTGCTTAGGACTCCAGGGTGCTGGGATTATAGGCATGTGTGACTATGTCTTAACTAAAAATATTATTTTTATTAATGTGGTTTCTTTAATATGAATCAGTGTGCTCAGGTCTGCTAGGTCTCTCAATTATATTTCAAGCTACAGTGAAATTCCTATATAATTCTGATGATGTTAGACAAAATTAACAACTTTGTTATAAGCCAGTAGCAATCAAATCTATGGATTTCACCCAAACCAACACAACTCCTTAGAACTAGTAGGAAAGTAGCTATTGCTTTTTAAACTTATTGTTATTAGGTTTAAAAAAAAAATTGAAAGCAGAGGGACCAATTTAATGAGCCGTAGATGCCCTTCAGGCTGGAGTTTAGCTCAGTTGGTAGAGTACTTGCTCTGCATTCTGAGGCTCTGGTTTCAATCCCCAGCACCACAAAAATGGGAGAAGGACTTGGTAGCCCACTCCCAAAACAGTCAGTCATTGAAAACCCTATGGATAGCAGAGAAGTACTGTCATAGTGCTAAGCATGGCACAGTGTTGGGAGTGTTTCGTTCTGTTGTACATAGGGTCTCCGTGAGTCAGACCTGACTCAGTGGCTCAGCGCCTACCACCACCACCTCAGGTGCCTATCACTCACCATCTTCTGTACAGGACCAATTTTATTTCATCTGTAGCCTTATCCACTTTCTTCTTCCACATTGTATTATGCTGATATCTGTTGGTTTTCATTGCCTTGGTATTAGGTCTTTTTATCTTTTTTCCAATACTTCCTGTATACTTTGGAAGTGCTTTCCCACTGAGCTGCACTCCCAGATTCTTTTTAAATTGTTTAGCTTGAGACAGAGTCTTACTACGTTATACAAGCCTGCCTTATGGCCTCAAACTCAGGATCTTCCTGCCTCTGTCTGCCGAATCACTGAGATCACAGATGTGTGCCACTGTGCCCAGCAGATGTTAGGTCTTTTTAAAAGCTCAGTTTCTTTGGTGTTTTTTTATTCCTAATTTATTTTTCTATCACAAAAGTAAAACAAATAATCTACTAAAGGAAATTCAGGACTCTTTCTCAACATCATTCTTTTTTTCTAATATTCTAGTATTCCACTGTTAATAGACTTTTTGACTATTTGCAGTTTTGAAGTTTTATATGCATACTTCACATGGAAGGGTCATCTCTTTTTTTGAGCAGAAGTTTTTTGTGGGTATATAATTAAAAGTTCCCAAAAGGGAGAGCTTAAAAGTAGATGAAATCTAGCTGATCTCCCTCACTTCCTTGAAGCATTTTCTTCTGTTACACCTTTCTTACTACCAGATAACTCTTCACATAATTTTAGAATTTATGTTTTAAATATTTGTAGTTTAATGAGTTGGTGTTAATAATTGTTAATAGACCGAAAAGATGATACTTTTTCTCCATCTGCCACCAAACTAATTGGAACCATTTGTGATTCCATTGAGATAATACAATTTTTAAATTGGACTATATTAGTATATTTTGTTGTTGTTATTGTTGTTAGGTGCCATCGAGTCAGTGTCTGACTCATAGTGAACCTATGTACAATAGGCGAAACAGTATTGTTACTGCTTCTCTGCTGTCATAGGGTTTTCAATAGCTGATAGTTTTTTGGGAGTGGGTTGCCTAATCCTTCTCCCAAGCCTACAGCACCTGGTGTTCCCAGGAGGTCTCCCATCCAAGTATTAACCAGTCCCAACCCTGCTTAGCTTCCGAGATCTGACCAGATCAGATGCCACAGTGGTATGGCTGCAGGCTAGTATATTATACATGTCACAAATAAAATTGTAGATATCTGTTAGTATTCATAATTTTTTTTTTTTTGATGTGCCAGGGATCAAACCTAGGTCCTTGCACATGCTTGGCAAGCACTGCACCAACCAACCTACATTCCTAGTCCTTACTATTTTTATTTTTTTTTACAACTATCTTCAGAAATTCATGGTGACTTTTGTGTTTTCCTGGATGTTGAGAGCGATGCTACAGGCTTGTAGTCATATTAAATCTTTTTTTTTTTTTTTTTTTTTTTTTTGCGCGGTACTGGAGGTTGAACCCAGGGCCTCACGCCTGCATGCTTTCAAGTGCTGGACCACTGAGCTGCGTCCCCAGCCCATTTTTTTTTTTTTTTTTACTTTTTGAGACAGGGTCTCACTAAGTTACACAGACTGCATCTGGTCTCAAACTTGAAATCCTCCTGCCTCTGCCTCCCAAGCCGCTGAGATTACAGGCATGCGCTACCATGCCCAGCGATACTAAATCTTTTATAAAATATCCTAACTATATATGAAGAAACCATAATTTAATCTTTGATATACTCAAATCTGCTTCATTTTAATAAATTAGTGTTAGGGCTCTTCTCACTTTTAATTTTACTTTATTTTCTTTGATTTTTAAAAATCTTTCTGTGCTTTTTGCTCCTATCCCACGTTGTGTGTTATTCCTATTTTTCTTTAGTTTTCCATGGTTTGGCACAAATATTTGACTAAACTATCAGAGTCTTTTGGTAAGAATGACTACAATAAATACCTTCAAACTTTAAATGAGTTTCCACAATTAAAGCTCATTTTTAGAAAGTTGAATCATGTACCCAAATGGAGAATAATCTTAGAAAACAAACAAAGAGTACAATTTGCCAACCATATAAAGAGGTACAAAGAGAGACTTCCCCAGTGGTCAGTACCGATATTACCTTATATTTTTTAGTTAGCATCAGAACTAAGATTAACATAATTTATAACCAGGACTTGATTTCTCAACAACATTGAAGTAGGTACTACAGTCAGTGCTGTTTTGTTAAGGTACAGAGAGATTTAGCCAAGTTCATGCACAAATTGCTTGGTAAATGAAATTGGTTCTGTAGTTACTGCTCAGATGACAGTAGGTTAGTTTGGGCGGGCAAGTGTGATTCACACTATATTCCAGGGTAATGAATTAAAGCCCGGGAAAATTCTTTATGGTTATTGTAGTCTAAGTTTTTTAATGTGATATTCACCAGAAATCACAGAGGAATTTTTAGGCATTTCTGTGAATTTCATTAGTGACATGAAGGAAATCACTTGTGCTCCTCCAGAATATGTCCTTTTATGTGAGTGACACATAGTCTAGACAGACAATGGTACAACCCACTTACTTAGCCCATAGAGTCCTAGTCTGTGGTTTCATATTGCACATCAGAAGACGCTAGTTTAAGTACTTATATAGATGTCTGTATATTGGTTAAAAAATACTTTGTACACCTTGAACTGTTTCAAAACTACAGAAAAATTTGTACAGAAAATGAAATGAACATTCATTTGGTTGCCTTCTAAATGATCAAATCTTGGCTTTTTTCCAAATTTACTTCAAGTCTTTATTTTTTTTTAGGGGAATATCTATTTTTGTTTTTTGTAATAAAACACTGGGAATACCATTTAAGTCACTAATACATACCATATTTCTTTGATTCTGTTTCCTCCTTACCTTCTTGGAGATTACTGTTTTCATCAAGCAAATGACTATTTTCACTAATTAGTTGCATTATGTTTATTTTTGTATTGTTTCATCAATCAAATGAAAAGTTACCAGTGGTAATGGCTTTGTCTCTAGTGAACTACTGAGTATTAAGAATAATCTTTTTTTTGTTCTTGTTGAAACTCATTTACAATATTTTAAAAACATTTTTCCTTTTGTCATTTGGAGAGCTAGAAGTAACCATTTGGAGTAGTAGAGGAAGTGTTGTGGAAGAGATTAAGACACCTGGGCTTTTCTAAGTCTGCAGCTAGTTGCAGTGGGATTTCAGAGGAGTCATTTAACTTGCCAGACATCTCTACCTATTTCTAAAATATCATAAAGCTGTAATTAGGTAGTAGGAGAAGAAGAATTTTATAAAATGATAAAAGAAAAATGTTCTAAGTAAATACAAGGTGATTTCTAAATTCCTTGCCTTTAGTTTCAAAGGCATAACACCTTCTTTTGATTAACTGGCATTGATGTGGAGAATCCACAGTGATTAGTCTTTGTTTCACTAATAATATTTTTAAGGTAACAATAGCTCTATCTCATTTCAATGTCTGTCTTTAGAGAAGTAGCAGATTTTCAGCTTTCTATGGATTCTTTACTGGAAAACAGAAGTAATCATTCAAGACCAGGTCCTCAAGTTCAAGCCAAGAGACTGGCAGAGAAGGTATTTTATCTCTATTTAATGTTATAATAAACTTAGCATTTTAAGAAAAAAACAAAAAAGTTCTGCAGGCTATTGCAGCTCTACTAATGAATTTAGTAGGTTTTTGTTGCTGTTTAAGCCATCTTGAAAAATGCCATTTAAGTTCATTTTAGCTACATACTATAATGTTACAATGATTTTTCAAATTAATTATGAAGCATTCCTCTTGAGCTGACATTGTTCAACTTTTTTCATTACCTATTTATAAGAGGACTGAAATGTTAATTAAACTTACATATAGATTGAACCTGGGTAGACTTTGGAATTTAAGAAAACAAGATTGATAAATTAGAGCAGTGGTTGTAGCTTCATACATGAGTTTCTCAAAAGAGCATTAAAATATAAGAAGAAATGATTAGATAGAAACAGAACTGTGATCACAAAGAAGTGGTTGGATGATTTAATAAACCTTCTGTATTTCCAATTTCTCTGATAAGTTTAACATCTAAAAGAGGAATTGGAAAGCTTGTAGAGTATGACCAAGTATAAATTCTTAGTGTAATACCCTCAGTAAAAGCAGATGTTGGGCAGGGTTTTGTTGTTGTTGTTTGTTTGTTCTTATTAAAAGGGTTTTATATGTGACACAAAGGAAAACTGAAGAACTGAAACAATGAAAGTCACTATCATAGAAAAATATTTTTATTAAAGAATGAGTTTAATGAAGAAGCTTTGGTAACTAAATAAACATTTATTTGATTACAAAATCACCTCAAATGTTAATCAGGAAGTACACTAGGAATAAAATTAGTCCCCCCACCCCCACTTTCTTTTAAGTTCTCAAAAATAAAGACTAATGGCTCTTCAGCGACAACAGGTCTGTCTAGTTCCATAAGTTTATCAGGGGACTTGAACATCCAGTAGGTTAAGAAAGGAAAACAGACAGTTTAAATTACTTACAACGTGTGTGTTGGTGCAGGTGTTCTCATGTAGGCCCTGACAGTGTTATAGAGAATTTAAATAGAAAGTTAAGATGTCATAATGTTTGCTTAAAATGTAACTACTAGAACTTAATGTTCCTTATTACAGACTTGTTAAATTTATCTTACTATATATGTAAAACTTATCTTGCGTTCCACCCTGTGACTCACCTCCCCCTTCTTGCTCCTTATCTGCCTATTTCCATGACAATCTCTACCCTATGAGTCACTGCCCATCTTCATTTATCTTGCTGTATACCTTGCTGTATATGTAAAACTTGTCCTTCATTCCACCCTGTGAGTCACCTCCCATCTCCTTGCTCCTAATCTGCCTATTTCCTTGACAACACCCACCCTGCTGTAAACTATATAACCTCAGGAGAAAAAAAACTTGGGGTCAGTCCTGAGAGGACTTGTTTCCTTGGGCTGACCTTGCTATAGCAATAAATTTATCGTTTTACCCAAATCCTGAGTCTCTTAAAGTACTTTTGGTTTTCTTACACCACTTCAACAGAATGTATTGTTCTGTGGTTCTCTTGAAAAGTGGATGAGATAAAGTGTTCGTTCAATGATAGATGGAGAATTTGAGGTGATAGAAAGGGAAAAGGAAGGGAGAGACTCTGAATACAAAATAGCATTTTGGTCAGGAAAAAAAAGAAAATGTGTTAACCTAAATAGAATGATGGAATACAGACATGGTTGGCTGAGGCCCAGGTCCACTTCTGAGATTCAGAGATCACTTTGTAAGCCAATTTCATGGTATCAGAACTATATATCTCATTAGGCCTGTTGTATAACATACCTATTTGACATGATTTATCTTTTCAGCTTAAATGTGATACAGTGGTGAGTGAAATCAGCACGGGTCCAGGGACTGTAAATTTCAAAATAAACAGAGAACTATTAACAAAGGTAAGAACAGGTTATTATCTAATTGCTGTGTTTTCATTCTCTCTGCTTTAACCACGCCAGTCTTCCTCCAGCTCTGAAACTCATTGTGCCTCCTCTTGCCTCAAAACCTTTGCATACTGATCCTTCTGCCCAGATATCTGCTTACCCTTGAGATCTTATTTCTTCTGTAGAAGTTTTCTTCCTCTCTCTCTCTCTCTCTCTCGCTCTCTCTCTCTCGCTCTCTCTCTGGCTCTCTCTGGCTCTGTCTCTGTCTCTGTTTCTTTCTCTCTCTGCCTTGCTGAGGATCAGATTCAGGGGCTGTGGATATGCCTAGACAAGCTTTCTACTACTGAACTACATCCCCAACCCTTTGAAATAGTTTTCTGCCCTTTTCATTTATTGGCTCTCATACTACTTGTTTACCAATCCTTTATAGAACGTATCATAGTTTTTATTTTACATTCCTTTTATTTGATCAATTCCACTTGTCCTTTAATCTCCATTTCCTATTAGGGTGTGTAGCATCTCCTTCTCTCACTGTTGGATCTGCGGTTTTTAGCACAGCATGTAGTAGATGCTAGATAACTACTGTATAATTGTGAATTGAATCCACACATTGTTCTAATCTACATTTGACTTTATAGCCCTCTAAAACAGTTGAAGGGGTGTGGATTAGATTCAAGAATATACAGTATACAGTATTGTTGAATGAATAAAAGACTGTATTGAATATGGGAAGGGTAACAACAACAACATATTGCTTTCTAGCCTGCAGCCATAGCCCTGTGGCATCCGATCCTGTCAGATCTCAGGAAGCTAAGTAGGGTCAAGCCTGGTTAGTACTTGGATGGGAGACTGTCTGGGAACACCAGGTGCTGTAGGTTTGGGAGACGGACCCAGCAGTCCACTCCCAAAAATCAATCTGCCATTGAAAACCCTATGAACAGCAGAGAAGCACTGACAATAGTGTTTCTCCTGTTGTATGTAGAGTCGCTGTGAGTCGGATACCGACTCGATGGCACCTAACAACAACAACAACATATTGCTTTCTGCTGTGTGGTAGCTGATAACCAAAGAAACTATGAGACAGCATTTTCTTTTCATAAGACAGTAACTACTTGTAATCCTAGTACTCATGAGGCTGAGGCAAGAGGATTGACAAGAGTTTGAGGCCAGTCTGGTTTACATAGTGAATTCCAGGCAGCCTGGACTACCCAGCGAGATCCTGCTTCAAAAAACAAAAACAAACAAAAACTACTAACAAAATAACAGTCCAAAAAAGGTAGTTAGTACAGTAAGCATAAGAAAGTGCAGACATAGGCCAGGCTCAGTGGTACATGCCTGTCGTCCCCATGACTTGGGAGGCGGAAGCAAGAGGATTGCAAGCTCAAGGCCAGAGGCAGTCTGTGTAGTTTATCAAGACTCTGACTCAAAACAAAAAATACATACAAATCAACCGCGAGTGCAGTGCAGTGGTACAGCATTTGCAAGTACTGCAGAGAAAAAGAAAAAGTGCAGAAATGGAGAAATCAGGGTGGCCTTGAGGGTTTGGAGAAATCTCATTGAGGAATTGAGTTTCACTCAAGTGAGACCTTGGAAAAAGTGAGACCAAAATGCAGTTGGTGAAGTAAAACTAATATGAGAATAAATAAAAGTTTATCACAGTAGTTTCAAAATCCAACATTTTGAAAAACACATCATCACCAGTGACAAAAAACAAAGTATGCATTTTGTGAACTATACAATAGTTTTATGTTAGTAACTAAAAATTAACATAAAATATATTTTTGAAGTTCCTGGGAGATTTTCTTATTTTTCATTTGTGTAGCCAATAGGCAATTAATTATCCATTCTTAGTTGTTTCTTACCATTACTTGTGATCTTTTAGTATTACAAAAGCAGCAACAACATGTGTACTCTATAACTAGTTAACATTCACTGTAGATTGGGGAAAGGTTTTGCTATGTGACTTACTAGCACTGTGACCTTAGAAGAGTAAGCTCTGTTTTCCTTTCCTTGTTTGTAGTAGTAGTAGCACTCATCACTGAGGCTGTTGTGAGGATTAAATGAGCTAATACATCTAAAATGCTTAGCATAACCCTTGGCAAATAATATTCAGTCAGTAAATATTAAATGCTCCTGGTTTTGTTCTTACTATTTATCGTAGGGTTTTTGGCAATTATGTAACCTCACTGATCTTTGGTTTCCTCATCTGTGACTGTATCTTTAGTTACTACAAAAATGAATAGGGGATATAGCTAGTGGTAGAGTGCTTGCCTAGCATGTGAGGGCCTTGGGCTCAATCCCCAGCACCACCAACAAACAAACAAACAAACAACCTGTTAAGGATGCACGGGGTGTGGTGGGACATGCCTGTAATCCCAATGATTCAGGAGACAAGCGGGAGGATGACAAGTTTGAGGTCAGATGCAATCTCTGTAATTTAGAAAGACCCTGTCTCAAGATAACAAGTAAAAAGGAGGCTGAGCATGCAGCTCAGTGGTAGAGCACTTGCAAAGGCTCTGGGTTCAACCCCCTAGTACTGCAAAAGAAAAAAAAAAAAAAGAATGAATCATGGTTTACAGGTATAGAACAGCCTCATCATCTATACCTGTTCTACAGGTATAGAACAGTCATGTTATGACTGCTCTAAGGAGCATTAGCAACAAGGGAGATTGGTGCTTGAGATGGTGTTACTGATAATGCTCCATAAGTTAGAATACACAAATTACAACATTAAATTCCTAGTAATGAAATAATTAAGGACATCACAATTTTTTTCCTATCATTAAATCCCACTCCTTTTATTTTTCAGGTAGTCCTACAACAGGTAATTGCAGATGGCTCAAAATATGGATTAAAAAGTGAACTTTTCTCTGGTCTTCCCCAGAAGCGGATCGTGGTTGAATTCAGGTGAGTTCGTATGCATTCAATGTGCTGATAAATCCAGCTGACTGGGCAGGGCATGTTATACTCTCATGACCTATCTCACTGAGTTACTTGAGGAAAAGTTGAAAACCAGAGGCATTCTGTTATTTTCTTAAGAACACAGTGAATCAATCATTAAATCATGTGTAAAATGAAACACGTATTTTATTTATATAATTGGAAGTCTGAAAACTTTTATTCATTTTATATATGGTTTTCCAATCCAAAAATCTAGTGATTATATTTTTAAACTAAGAATTGAATAGTGACTTTGTTTTTGAAGAAATATTTATTCATTTTAGTAGACTTGTAAGGCAAAGTAATATAGCTACTACAGTATTAAGAGTTTTATTATTTTATCATTATTATTTTTTTTGTTTTTTTTGGGACAAGGTCTTACTATGCAGCCCCAGCTGGCCTGGAACTTACTAGGTAGACCAGGCTGCCTCAAACTTGCTTGGATCCTCCACTTAGAAAGATAGAACTTGCTAGAACCATTTGTTTTCTTATGTATTTATTTCTGTGGAGAATTTTTAAAAGTTGATAAGGGAAATGGTTTATGTTTACTACCTCATTCTAATTTATGATGATAACTTACTGTAATTTCCAACTGGATAATCAGTGAAAGTGGGTTTCTCAGATTACACATGTGTACTATCTGCCACTCCAGCTTGCTCCCAGAACAGGCAGTCATTCTAAGACATAAACTCATTAGTTTATGAGAAGGCCTGATTGCTCAGGAGATGGCTGCTCCTGTGGGGCAGGCACATATTATTAATAAATCTTATTCAGCACAGTACTAACATGATATTTAAATTTGAGTTTAAAGGTATGTTCCATGACAGAGGAAAGGGGCTTCATGCAGTGATCCTCTCACCAGGAAAGAAGGAAACTAAGGTCATCCCCCAAAGAAAGTTGTTTGTCATCTCAGTCATCTCTCTTTGAATAAGAAAGGACTACAAAACTGAACAGGGCTGGGATTTAGCTCAGTTGGTAGAACGCTGCGCTGCAGTCTCTGAGGTCCCGAGTTCAATTCCCAGCACCGCAAAAATGGGAGAAGGACCTGGCAATCCACTCCCAAAGCAATCCCGAAACAGTCAGCCATTGAAAACCCTATGAGGGTCGCTATGAGTCAGATACTGACTCGACGGCACCTAACAACAACAACAACAACAACAAAGCTGAATAGAAAGATTGGCAAAATCCTGCCTGCCAATTGTTTTTGTAAGTAAAGTTTTGTTAGAACACAGCCATACACATTTATGTATATATCTTCTGCTCTGTTAAATGGCTGCTTTTATACAACACTGGAATTTGAGCAGAATTGAGTTGAATTGAATAGACAGTAAGCAGATGACCAAAAAGCCTTTTAAAATATTTCCTATTATTTAAGAAAAAGTTTGCCTTGTCCTGATTAGGGCCTTAAAACAGCAGACATTTTTGCCTGGCACAGTGGCGCACACCTATAATCCCAGCTATTCAGGAAGTGGAGGCAGGAGGATCACAAATTCAAGATCAGTGGAGCCTGTGTAACTCAGTGAGGCCCTGTCTCAAGATAAAAAATAAAAAGAGGGTTAGGAGTCCAGCTCAGTGGTAGAACACTTGCAAAGTACGTGCAAGGCACTGGATCCAGCCCCTAAGTACTAAAAATGAAAACAAACAAACAAACCAAAAAACCCAGCCATTTTAATGTACATGAACTGGGCAGGAAATGGGGTTAGAGGTTGGGTTTAGCTCAGTGGTTCTTCTACTTACCTGAGGTCACATTTGTGTAATGATGGCTATCTGGGGCTAGAACTCTAAGATAGTTCATTGACTTGTGCTTGTCCAGCCAGGAGTTGGTCCTTGTCCACATTGTCTGTCTACCAGTGTAGCCAGACTTCTTTACAAAGGTGCTCAAGGCTCCACATAGTGAAAGCATCTAGTCTCAGAACAGGCCCAGCATCCTATCTGTCACATTCTGCAGATCAAAGCAGAGATTCCAAGATCACAAGATCGGCTGAAGTTCAAGGGGAGGAAAATAGACTATGTGACTTAATAGAAAAAGTAGCAAAGAATCTGGGGCTATCTTTAGTTATTTTCATTCATTGATGATGAATGAGTGAATTAAATTGATGAAGGAGTGAGTTAGTCTTCTGTGAGGGGGAACTCAGGTAGCATATTACTCTTAAACTCCTTTGTTACCTAACTAGCAGGTAAAGAAAAAACAGTAGAAAGGTACTACTACCATGCTTTCATCCTTGAAATAATCCCATTGTAAGAAAGAAAAAAGAAAGGAAGGGAGGGAGGGAATGATAGTATTGTAGCTTTCTCAAAATTTGAAAGTTTACTACTAGTACTCACTTTTAACATCTTCAGCATATTTACTTCTTCCCTATCCCTTCCCAACTGAGCTCTCAAAATACCAACAGTCCAGTCTTCTTTACTTGTTGATTTCCTTGCTTTCCTCCTAAGTTTTTTCTTCATCATATACTACTCCTCCTTTACGCTTAAGAAGTGTCTAAAAAGCCAAGTGTGGTAGCTCACACCTGTATTCCCAGCATTCAGGAGAATTTAGGCAGGAGGATCTGTGCAAGTTTGATGTCAGTGTGGTCCATATAGCAAATTCCAGGCCAGCCTGGGCTGATAGTGAGACCTTGTCTCAAAAAAACAAGAATGAAACAAACAAACAAATGTTTAAACGTAACCTTTTTGAGTTGCCTCCCTACTTTCTTTTAAAGCCATTCAAAGGCTAGAGTTTAATGAGCATGTGACTGCTGGTGAGAGCAGAGCTTGTCTCCCAGAAGCCAGCTTTGCTTTCTAATAGTTTTCATCTGGCATTTTTGACAGTCATTGCACCTCCTTCCCTCAGAAGTTTTGCTGATGCAGCAGTGCTTACTACTGTGGTTTCAAGGTAGAGACAAAAGATGGTGGACGGTGTGAAAATTGATGGAAAACATTTTTCTTGAATTTCATCTGAAAATGAGAGAGGTGGGATGAGAGAATTTTTGAAATATGTAGTATCCCAAATGGACAAGGGAACTTTTCCCTAAAAAAAGCAAAAAATGTAGTCATATTCTTTATGGAACTTCCCTCCTAAATTAGGATGATGGTGATTAAGTAAATTGCCCAGGTTCATATAGCTTGAATACTTAACTTTCAGTGCATCTCAGATACAGACTGTATTGTCATCTATTATATCAGATCTAATAGCAGTTTGTTAAGTGCTATTGTAGATGGCTGTCCATCATGGACTTGCTATAAGACTTGAAACTACTGTTGTCTCTGTCCTCTCTGCGGAGTCAGCCTTTCCTATTTCATACAGATCAAATCTGCAAGAATGCAGTCAGCAGGGACAGCCTTTCCTCCTCTTTGCACAGCTCCCAACCCTGCTTCAAATGTGAGGTGATCTTCTCACAAAACAGATGGGGGTTCTCTCATTGATAACAGGAAGCTGGGAGGTTAGAGTAGAAGTTCTGACTATTAGTAAATTGATCCAATAATCTTGAATGGGGCAGTTAATTTCCCCTATCTCTTTTCTTATCTGAAAAATCAGAATAATACCTGTCCTTTCTCACAAGATTGATGAAATTACATAAAATTATTTAACAGAAGTAAGATGTCCTTTTTGTAATTCATGTTGGCTGCTTTGGTTGCTAGAGGAATTGAATTTGTCTTTGCCATTTCATTGTATTCCCTTCTCAGTAGGAACTTGGTGTCAGAAAATGACAGATTTATAATTTCAAGGGATATTTTGTCAAAGTTTGAAGTTTGAATTGAAGTAGACTCAATTTTCCTAATCCTAGAGGAAAACTACAAAAGTTAAACAGGTATCATGAATACCGACAATACAATACAATTCACCATGTGAAACAATATAATTTGATGACCTTTGGTGAAGGTGTACAGGCTGTGTAACTACCCCCACAATTACGGTATAGAACTGTTTCTCCTTTTTTCCCTTATAATGGTATTTGCTTTTATCTGTATTATTTATTTTATTCTGCTTTTATTTAGTTTGTCCCACTTCTTCTAGTTTCTTACAAGAGAACCTTAGATTATTGTTTGAAATCTTTCTTTTTTTTCTAATATAAACATTTTATGTTTATACATTGTGCTACTTTTGGTATATCCCACAAATTTACTAGTAAGGCATTAACATGGTACAATCCAGGGGCTCACCTTTTTGCTCCCATTCTCTCGGATTAGTCCTTCACTACCTGTTTTCTAGTTTCATACACTTTTCTAGTTTTCTGATTGTTTGAAGGCAGAAAGATAAATCCAGTCCTTTTTATATTCTTTTGGTTGGGAATGGAAGAGTCTTTATTTTGTTTGTCTTATAAAAGGATCAGCCTGCAGCTGTAGCCCTGCGGCATCTGATCCTGTCAGATCTCGGAAGCTAAGCAGGGTCAGGCCTGGTTAGTACCTGGATGGGAGACCGCCTGGGAACACCAGAAGCTGTAGGCTTGGGAGAAGGACCTGGCAACCCCTCCCCAAAATCAATCTGCCATTGAAAACCCTATGAACGGCAGAGAAGCACTGACAATAGTGTTTCCCCTGTTGTACAGAGGGTCGCTATGAGTCGGATACCGACTCGACGGCACCTAACAACAACAACAATAAAAGGATATTTACATTCTTTATAAATAATGCTTGAATGAACATCTGTATAGCTTTTTAATTATATCATGATGTGCACATATCTGCAGAATCAAGTATTTAAATAGTAATACTCTTAAAAAGAGCCTACAGCCATAGCCCTGTGGCATCCGATCCCGTCAGATCTCGGAAGCTAAGCAGGGTCGGGCCTGGTTAGTATTTGGATGGGAAACCGCCTGGGAATGCCAGGTGCTGTAGGCTTGGGAGATGGACCCAGCAACCCACTCCCAAAAATCAATCCACCATTGAAAACTCTATGAATAGCAGAGAAGCACTGACAATAATGTTTCCCCTGTTGTATGTAGGGTCCCTATGAGCCGGATACTGACTCGATGGCACATAACAACAACGACAACAACAACAACAACCCTTAAAAAGAGTATATAACAAGGCCTTAGACCAAAATTTAAGCCCTCATTTACCAGTTTTAACTATGTGTGTACAGTTCATTTTTCTTTTTCTCATATTGAAAAGCTTAGGAAATTTTCCAACATATGCAAAACAGAGGATAGTTGTGAATACTAAATGAGTTAATGCACGTATAGTGCATGGAAACTACATGACAGGGAGTGTTCTAAAAGTACCTAGTATCGTTAAATGATTGACTACAACTTCTTGAGCACACACAGGAGTGATGAATCTGTTAATTAACAATTGGGAGTGGTGAATCAGAGTTCTGATTATTTTGGGAGGTTTTATACATAATATTTTTATAATTTTAATTTCTGGTGCATTAAGTATTGGCATATATTACTCATTATTGTTGTTGTTATTAGGTGTGGTGGAGTCAGGTCAACTCATAGCGACCCTATGTACAACAGAACTTAACACTCCCCTACACTGTGCCACGCCCAGGACCCTCTCAGTGCTTCTCCATTATTCATAGGGTTTTCAGTGGCAAATGTTTCGGGAGTGAGTTGCCAGGTCCTTCTCCTATTTTTGCTGTGCTGGGGATCAAACCTAGGGTCTCATAAAGTGCAGAACAGCATTCTACCAACTGAGCTAAACCTCATCTTAAGGAAATTTCTTTGTGTTCCCCCATCCCTATCTTTTAAAAAGGATGAAGATTTGAGAACTGGTGCACTAAACTTAATCTCCAATAATCTATGTTGTTTTTATCAGAATAATACCTCTGAATTTCTTCATCTTTTTTTAATCCTTAATAGTTGTATATATTCTTGAATCTAATCTGCACCCTTTCAACTGAGTCAAGAGTTCTTGACTGCAAATCCAACCTGCACATAGTTCTAATCTGCATGTGATTTTGTAGCCCTCTAAAACTGTTGATAGGATGCAGATTAGATTCGAGAATATACATTACCTGTTTCATAAGTGTCCTGCTTCTGTGTGTGTTACTGCTTCATGAATGACAGTATCAATCTTGCTAAGGTGATTCTTTTTGTATTCTAATTTATCTTTACTCTAAATTTCTAATTTTTAACTTACCTTTGCCCTAAATTGCCAGAGGCCTTAGTCTCTATATCAACCTGTGAAGCCATGACCTAGTTCATTGTCAGAGCTCTTATTCTTAGGGGAGAAAGAAACAAAAGAAAACACTAAACTCTTGTAATTTTCTGCAGTTCACCTAATGTTGCCAAAAAATTTCACGTTGGACATTTGCGTTCCACCATTATAGGTAAGTGTTTACTTTCACAGAAAATACTAAGCATACCTTCGGGGGAAATATATAATCGTACAATGTAATGATTTAAAGTTTAAATGGCAAAAGGCCAAAAAAAAAAAATTCAAAACATTTAACTTCATATCAGCCTAATGCTAATTAAATAAAACTTGAAATGGGAAAATCAGTTTAGAAATTAAAAAACAAAATTTATTTCAAAAGGAAAAGATTAATTTAGAAATCAGTTTTTACCATTATATATGATATGATTTTAGCTTTGTAAAAATACATATGCATATGGAGAAGAACTAAAAGAGGCAAAAATAAAAATAGTTATGTCTGGATGATAGTAACCCTTCAGATTTTTTCTCTGTTCATATATTTTGTTGTTAAAAAGAAACTGAAGCTGGGCTCTATGGTGCATACCTATAATCCCACCTACTCAGGAGGCTGAGGCAGGAGGATCACAGGTTTGAGGCCAGAGGCAGCCTGTGCAACTTAGCCAGACCATCTCAAAAAAATTTTTAAAAAGGGAAGATGGTATTGTTGAGGGTGTGGCTTAGTGGTAGAGCATTTGCCTACGATGCACCAGGCCCTGAGTTCAACTCCCAGTACTATATAAGAAAAAGAGGAGGAAGAAAAGAAAAAAGAAAAACTATCTCAGTGAGCACTAACTATAATATTCAGTACTAGAAATTCAAACAAGACTATTCTAATAGATATTACTGTAGTATTTCATAGCTATAGTGCTCCAGTGTATCATATACTTATGACTTCTATTTAAAGCACTACATTCTACAATTACAATTTAAAAGTCAAATTACAATTATGTAATATTTGAATTGGAAGGACTTTGGAGTTTATCTCATCTAATCTATCTTTCAGTGTAGAAGTCAGTTGCATACTCGGGAGAAAGTAATTTAACCCATACTTGAGTATATGTAAGAGTTGGATAAATTAGTACTTGTGGCATAGATTATTATTGAAATAGGGTCAACTCAACATTGTTACAAAAGTTCTTGAGCAGCATTTTAAGAGAGGAAGTGACAGAACTTGAGGAAAAAGAGTATCGGCGTAGTACTTTGGAACAC
>VMDO01000756.1:208018-223805 GCA_007922755.1 Pedetes capensis
CCCCCCCCCCCCCCCCCCACCGCATCATTTGAGGGTTGAACCCAGGCCTCACACATACTTTGCAAGTGCTCTACCACTGAGCTGCACCCCCCAGACCACTTTTTATTTTATATCTTGAGGCAGGGTCTTGCTAAGTTATGCAGGTTGCCTCTGGCCTCAAATATGTGATCTTCCTTCCTCCACTTCCCAAGTTCCTGGGATTACATGTGTGCGCCACCACACCCAGCTGGCAAGTACTTTTAACTCTGGCTTATGTGTGCAGAAATTCAGACACTAGAAGTAACTTTTCCAAGATCATGTGGCTAGTAAATATTACAGTTACGATTTTAAATTAGTCTACTTACAAAACCCTGGGTTCAGACATTTAACTGGACTTGTGAGATAACAAGGTACTGTGAAGAATTGGTATACAATCTGAGTAATAGCTGAAGAAGGTGGTTCCTGTTGATGAGACTATGTAGATTTAGAAGGTCTAGAAATAGGGGAGCTGGCAAATAAGGTAGCTGTAGTAATTGTAGTCAAGTACAGGTATCAGGATTTATTTGCAGAAACCTAAAGCCATACCTATTTAAAGCAGGAGGAGATTTATTATGGGACATTGGATGATTTACAAAGTTGTTGGAAAGGCTGAAGCAACTTTGGATTAATCTGACATAAATGCCTCCCAAAACTATACCATAGAACTTGGTTATCAAGGGAGCTCTTCCTCTTCTGCTATCACTTCCACTATTTTAGGACCGCACTACTATAGACACAATCCAGAAACTGCCACTACTGTGTCGCATCTTCTAGAACCCATACAGGCAAAAGAGGCCCCCACAGCCTGTTGTTCATTTCCTTTGGAAGTCATGATAAGATAGCAGGACCTCTGTTAGTGGTACTACCAATAAATAAATGAATAAACAAATATATAAATAAATACAGAAGTCTCATAGCTGCACTTGTCAGATAAAAATACAAATAACTCCCCTTCCAAATCTCACATGAAGTGTATGCGATTGCCCAAACCTAAAGGAGTTCTAACCACAAAACATTCTGAGAAGATGACTTTTTAGGTATCCAGCCTTTGAAGTATATGAGGGGAACTAGAAGAAAGAATGAAGTGGATGGTGAACATCAAATCTGCATCAGCAGAACAGGAAGTTGAAGGCCTTGGGCCACACTGTATGCAATCAAGGGCCAGGCATGTGAAGCATAGGCATTAGTGACTGCAAGGAGATTGTATGAGCTATGTAGAAAAATAGAATGGTGTGGCTCAGCTTCTTAGTTGTTGTTGTTAGGTGCCATGGAGTCGTGTCTGACTCATGCAACCCTCATAGCATTCTCAATGGCTAATTGTTTCAGGATTGCCTTGGGAGTGGATTGCCACATCTTTCTCCCATTTTTATGGTGCTGGGAATCAAACCGGGGACCTCAGAGACTGCAGAGTGGCTTTCTACCAACTGAGCTAACTCCCAGCCCCCAGCTTCTTAGAGCACAGCCAAATTGCTTTTTTTTTTCCCCCCCGGTACTCAGGGTTGAACCTAGGGCCTCGTGCTTGTATGCTCTGCAAGTGCTGGACTACTGAGCTGCACCCTCAGCCCATTTTTTTACTTTTTGAGACAGGGTCTTGCTAAGTTACACAGACTGCCTCTGCGGTCAAACTTGCGATCCTCCTGCCTCTGCCTCCCGAGCTGCTGGGATTATAGGTGTGCGCCACTGCGCCTGGCTGCATATTTCTTCTTAATTACTAAGCTTCTGTTGTTTTTTGTCCTTGGAATTGACCTAGGAATAGTAATTGTTCTAACGTGTTCTGAACACCCATTAGTAATATTGAGGAATATCCTGTTCTTGCAAAAATTGTGAAATTCTTTGGAATAACTTCTCTGGAGGTAATTCCTTCCCTTTCCATAACACAGATGAAACACCACAATGTGTTTGTATGTTTATTTGTTTTGTAGAACTGGGGCGTTCAATCCAGGGACTTGCACATGCTAGGCAAGTGTTTTACCACTGATCTGCACCTCCAGCCCCTCATTTGTTAAAATTTTGAGGCAGGGTCTCACTAAGTGGCAAAAACTGCGTCTGGCCTCAAATTCATGATCCTCTTACCTCAGCCTCCTGAGTAGCTGGGATTACAGGCATGTACCATGGCACCCGGGTTAATAGTAAGTGTTTTAGTAAAAAAGATTAAATTGGTAAGTTTTGTGAAAAGAATTTTCTATTGTATGCCGTAATAATAGAGAAGCACACAGTTCTTAAGCCAAAATGGGTAACAAAAATAAGAAACTATTTTATTTGTTACTAGGAAATTTTATAGCAAATCTCAAAGAAGCCTTAGGACATCAAGTAACAAGAATAAATTACTTTGGTGATTGGGGCATGCAGTTCGGTAAGTACATTTGGTATTTTTTTTTCCTTTCACTTTTATTTAAAGTTCAGTTTTTCAAATACTATGTCACTTGAATATCTGAACAGAATATAGGCAAAATCCTATTGGATGAAATAGTGTGCGCTACCTATTTTTCTTGTGGTGTTGGTGATCAGACCTGGAGCCTAGCATACACACACACACACACACACGCACACACACGCACACATATACATATATATGATACACTGTCTGTCACTGAGCTACCTCCCCAGCCCATGGACTTATTTTATTTATTAATAGTACTCTCACCACACAAGTAAATTTTGGGAAGGAAACCTCAGCTATTCTGAATAAGACCCGATACATATACATACATACACATGCATGCACACACTTTTGTGGTACAAAGAAAGAAAAGTAGCTTACATTTATTGGTTAAATGTAGAAGTGAGTGTACAGAGAAGTCAGTATAAGTATGTGCACGCTTCTCAGCTACAGCACTGCCATCATTAAATCTACTGAGATACAACTTCCCTGGCCATCCTACAGGAAATAGCATGTGTTATCACACCACGGACAAGTGGCCCAGAGAAAGAACAAACTGTGCTACTTTGGCTTCCCTTTTTACTGTACAATGGTAGTGGGTAGGGGTCAAAAGGAAAAGAAAGGAAGAAAATAATTAGGCCTGAACAGTTGAATCTCTAATGTCATGAGCTTACTCAGAAGTCCCCTAGTTCATGTGAACCAGTTATCAAGGTGTGTGAAGGCAAGACAAGTGAAGTTATCGTGGTAGTGAAGGAGTCATAGTAGATAGCATGTGAAATACAAACTTTTTTACATTTTAAAGATCCAGCCCTAATGCCATGTCTGTAAAGCATTCTCTGACACACAGACACACTCGTGCCCACCTTCTCATATCACCAAATTTCTAGAATCCAACTTTCTTCATATTAACTTTATCTTATAGCATTACTTTTGTGTGCTTCTCTCGAAGTATTCCTTGAAGGCATGGACTGTGTGTCTTCATTATTTTTGTATCCACGATGCCTGGTACATAATAGGTGCTCAGAGTGATGAATGAATCCTTTCTGGGGAGTGTTTTATAACATTAATGCAAAGGAAAGCCTACATAGCATTTTAAAGCTTCTATAAAAGGGTTCGGGGCTGGGATTTAGCTTAGTTGGTAGAACACTGCGCTGCAGTCTCTGAGGTCCCGAGTTCAATTCCCAGCACTGCAAAAATGGTAGAAGGACCTGGCAATCCACTCCCAAGGCAATCCCAAAACAGTCAGCCATTGAAAACCCTATGAGGGTCACTATGAGTCAGATACCGACTCGACAGCACCTAACAACAACAACATAAAAGGGTTCAGTGTTCCTTGCCAGTTCTGAAGTTCACTTGTGCCTTTCGTTCCACATCCAGTGAAGTGAAATTAAAGTTTCCAAAAGAAAGGCAGTTCATTTGAAGAAATTGTTTTCATAGATCTATCATGCCTTTTCCTTACAAATATTAACCTTTTAGTTAGTAAAACTGTTAGAGTAGAATTTGAACCTATTAACAGTACCTTTACTATTCACCATGGAGAAATCAGAAAACATGCCCTGCATTTTGAAAATCTACTGGCAGTTCACAACAGCTGGTACTCAGAGAGGGTTGGGCTTTGGATGCAGCAGTCAGACTTAGTAGATATCATCCACTTTATATTAGTTTGACTGATTTAGGCATTTCACAAGCATTAGCAAATATGTGATTATGGTATTCATTAAATTTCAGCTACAGGATTTTATTATAGTGGTTTTTCTCTAAAGGACTACTGTGGTTAATGATCTGTCAGTATTTCCATTTAGGACCATTGTTGAAGAATTGTAATTTTGCTGTTTCAACTATCCCCATTTAAAAGCTGGAAGTTGGCTCCTAAGCACTAAATTAATTTTTGAACATGTATTAGATTGAATGTTAAAGGAAATGGCCTTTACTTTTCTCGTTTCTGTTTCTTAGAATATGCCAGGCATCTTACCATACCCTGTTCCTCCAACCCTGAATCATAATCATGTTTGTTTTGTTTTAAAGTGAATTAAACTTTATCCGTCCTTCTTATTCCTGTGTAAGATCCAAAATATTGCATATCCCTGTGTTCAGTAACATTCCACTTTCTACTGAGCCTTATATAGAAAGATAAACATCAAGAAAGCCATTTAGATCTGAAGCTTGATAACCGGCATAGTTATAGAAACATTAGTTTTCAGAATAATAAAGCTACTTTTTGTTCTTTGTCCAGGCTATATATATATATATCCTCTCAAACTGAAATAATGGTCATCTTTTAGCAAAGTCTCTTAGGAATGTAAACATCCAGAGTCCATACTAGGAATTTCCATGCCTAGTTTACAAACGGGGCTGGGATTTAGCTCAGTTGGTAGAGCGCTGCGCTGCAGTCTCTGAGGTCCTGAGTTCAATTCCCAGCACCGCAAAAATGGGAGAAGGACCTGGCAATCCTGAAAATAGTTAGCTATTGAAAACCCTGTGAGGGTCGCTATGAATCGATACCGACTCAATAGCACCTAACAATAACGACAGTTTACAAACTTCATTTAATAATTTAAAACTATCCACTAAACTATCCCTAAACTCTGAGTTTATCATCAAAGACTGAAAAAATATATATGTCCAAATAAAAGAATTTTGTCACTTCGCTACTGTAAATGGGAGATGATGTTATCTTTTTTGTTTTCCCTGTTACTTATTTAAGAATTAATATTGTAGCATGAAGCCCAAACCTACCTTTATGTCTGAACACCTACAAGTTCAAAAAGAAAGTTTGAAATCACTTCCCATCAATTTCTTTTCATTATTTTGAAGTGTTTGGTACCTCACAGACTAAGGTGTTCAATATGTTTGTTTTCTTACTGTCTGCTGAAGAGTTGTTGGGCAAGGTTAATACAAAGATGAAGTAGGCCTAGACCCTGCTTTTGATGAGCTCAGTCTTTTGGTTTCTCTGAACTTAATTTTAATCATCTATTCAATGTACAGTATGGAATGCATGAGTCAGTATATTGACTTGGACTTCTGTTAGTTTACAGCATACATACACCTTTACAGCTTACACCATTATGGAAGATGAAAACATGTTTTTCAATAATTCTCAGGATACTTACTTGTGAGAGGTTGATCTTTTTACCAGACTATACTTGTTCCCTGCCATGACTGTTCTCTACTGTTCTATTTTATAATTTTTCATTTATGGATTATCATGGTAGGTCTTCTGGGAACTGGTTTCCAACTGTTTGGCTATGAAGAAAAACTCCAGTCCAATCCTTTACAGCATCTCTTTGAAGTAAGTTGGCAAGAAACAATTCTAGAAAATGCTTCAACATTTTTTTCAGAGTAATGTGTAGCTTGGTAACAATTTTTAATCCCAACATTTAAAAAAGTTTGTTAAAACAGAGAACCAAAACTTATTGAAAATGTTGCTATTATATTACTGTGGTTTTATTTTCATGGCCAAGTGTTTCTTTTGTTATTATTTTAACTGATTAAAGATAATGTTTTCCTAGGTATTGATCTTCTTAGAATAAACACATAGGATAACAGATTGGAACACTGAGAAATTCTCCCTTTTCTGTCCGTTAACTGTATTCCACCTTCATGGTAATTATAATAATTCATTTAGACTTATAAAATATGAGTATATTCTTTTTCTTCTTTTTTTTGGTGTGGGAGAAAGCATGTGTTTCTCTCTGAATTTTTGTCTGTGTTTTGTGTTTTTCATTTAATTTCATTCAGTTCATTTTCCTGGCTTTTGCCCAGTATAAACTACTTTCTGTCTTCTTCATTTAGTCCTTTGGTTACTTTACTTTGCTATATCCAGTCCTTCCTGGATTTCATTAATAAAGCTCTTCCTGCCCAAATGATCTTTAGGGATGGGTTTCCTTTTCATTATCACAGTTATCTCTGCTATTTATGGGCCTCAAAAAAGAACAGATTCAGTGTCAGCCATGTTGATGACATGCAGGGGCTCAAGGAAGAGCATTTGCTAAAATACTACTTTATGTCCCCACTCAAAGCCATAGCAAACCCTTCATCATTTTCCTTTTTGTCTTGATTTTTCTCTTGCAGCTAGCTTTACAATTAAATTAAACAGAAACAAAATCTAATTCCTAACATCCTTTAAAGCTTTGTCATTTCTTCCTAAATCCATGCCTACAGTGCACTATTTTTTTTCTTTTTTTCTTTTTTAGAAATGAGATCTCACTATGTAGCCCTAGGCCAACCTGGAAGTTGCTACATAGACCAAACTGGTCTAGAATTCATGTCAGTCATCCTGCCTCAATCTCCCATCTACTGGGATTATGGGCATGTACCACTACACCCAGCTGCACTACCCTTTAAATGCCTACATTTTGATTTATGTTAACCAAAAGATTTCTTTCCTCTTTCACATTACGAATTTTTTTGATAGGCAAGAACTTAAAAATCAATAACTCTTTGTGGTTATCTATAAATAAAGCACACCCTCTTAATGCCTGGAATTATTTCTGTATTATGTTTTTACACTTTGACTAATGATTAGTATGTTTTTACCCCTAATTTAGCAAATCTTTAATCAGATGCAGGCCTAGAAAGAACACCCCATGGCATAGAAAATAAAAAATACCTGCTTGGAGACCCAAGACCATTGATTTAGAGGAGCTTGGCACATGACAGTTACTACTCTTATTTTTCTACCCTGTCTCAAAAGTTTTTCTATAATCCTGCAAATAGTAAGCCTCTGTTTCCTATAATATTTAAAATATTTTAGTAAAATCTATTTTGAAACCCCACAGAAATCTAACCATGTGTCTTTCTACACAGTTTAATACATTTCTCACTTTCTGAGATTCATAAAAATAGTGAGAGATTAGTATCTATGCTAGAATTTAATGGATACACATAAAGGAAGGAACAAGAGCAGAGGGTATTTCTTCTATGGATAACTAAAAAGTCAAGGAATAATGGTATTGTTTTCATTAGTGTTCTGGTGCCCATAATAGTGTCAAGGCAGGTAGCAGTTACAGAAAAAGGAAGCAAGTGAGACACACCGCCTTGCTGGTGGGAATAGAACATAGAAACTGATTAGACCACTTACCTGCTCTCTTCCTCCTTCCTTAGCTGGTCAGAGAACATGCGCAGCCTCCAGTGGCACCTCCAGGTTATCCAGTTTTCATTTTAAGATTATATTTGTTCACATTGGATTACTTTACTTTTATCAATAACTTCTGGTGTTAATGAGACTTTTTTTTTAGCTTCAAGCAGTGCCAACATTTTCTGTTTCTAAAAGAAAATCTAGAAGTCATATCAACAGCTGAGTTTATTTTCTAGTTGAAAGATGCCGTTGCAGGCCCTTTAGTGTCAGGGGTGGCATATGTGATAATACAAAGTGTTGCTGAGTCTCCTGATCAGTGACCCAAGAGTCAGGGATAGTGATATTCTAAACTTAGTGTTTAAGTATATTGGCAGATAATCTTGGTACTAGCTGATGGAAAGTAAAACTTCAAAACAATCTGCATTTACCCTTTCTTATTTGTAAAAGCCTTCTCAAAGCTTTGAGCAAACCTGTTTCTTCCTTATCGAATTGCAATTAGTTGTGAGCTCTTTGAGAAGGACCTTGTCTTCCTGACACCCAAACAGTCTTAGATACCATGCCTTGCGGTAAATGCTTGAATGAATTCGATCTCTTAGTTCTCTTTGTTCCTTACTGTTTTTATTTAAGTTGTAAAATATAAAGCCTATTGTTAGTCCAAGGTAGGACTATTAGAGGATATGATAATTACTATTACTTAGAATCTATCTTACTTTATTAATTTTTACAGTTTACTAATGAAGAAATGAAGGGCCAGTGCTGAACACAGTGGCATACACCTGTAATTCCAGCAACTCAGGAGGCAGAGGCAGGAGGATCGCGAGTTCAAAGCTAGAAGCAGCATGCATAATTTAGTGAGACTGTAACTCAAAATACAATGTAAAATGTGGGCTAGAGGTACAGCACAGTGGTAGAGTACTTGAAAAGCATGAGACCCTGCATTCAACCCCCAGTACTGCAAAGTAAATAAACATAAACAAACAAATAGGCTAGGTCTGCAGCCCAGTGGTAGAGCACTTGTAAAGTATGTGCAAGGACCTGGGTTCAACCCTCAAGTATGGAGAAAGAGAGGGGGAAAAAGGGCCAGAGGAAGGGGGAGAGAGAGAAAGAAAGAGAAAGAGAGAAAGAAGAAGAGAAAAAAGGAAGGGAGGGAGGAAGGAAGGAAGGAAGGAAGGAAGGGAAAAGAAAAGAAAGGAAGGAAAGGAGAGGGGAGGGGACGGGAGGGGAGGGGAGGAGAGGAGTGTCAGACCCAGGATTCTAACATAGGTTGTCTTGTCTGCCCTACACTGGCCTTACAAATGGTTTTTTCAACCATTTATTTCAGTTGGTTGTAACTACAAACATAGTATTTTCCTTACTTCTATCCCCAAATGAGTAGTTGAGTTTTGGCAGTTTTGACTACCTTCTGGCTTGCGCCATCCAGTATCATACTGTGGCCTAGCTAGCTCCCTCTAAATTGCACCATGATCTGTGTCTTTCTGTTTCAGTTACTCATCTAGGTTAGGCATGATATTGTATGATAGTTTTAACATTTCTTATCTGTGATGAAAATATTTTTAATACCCATAGTCATTTCTCTACTCTATTTCCATTTTTGTACCAATGCTCCACTAATGGTGTTTTGTTTTGTGGACCTATAGTTCCATGACATCTGGCTATGTTGTACAGAGAGTTAGGATTGTATACAGAGTTAGGATTTTCATTGGTCAACATTAGAAACGTCTTCTTTAATTCCTCTAATTTGTTCATTTCTGTCAGGAAGGAGGCAAATGGCTTTGCAAAAGTTCCCTAATCTTTAAATTGACTGACAATAAGTAACTCATACATTTGCTATTTACACTTCATTCTACTTATTCTGAGAAAACATTTGCAATACTTATCACAAAGCCTTTATACTTAGATTAGAAAGTAATTTATTATGGTGAAAAAGTAACGAGTATTAAATCAAAATCATGGAGATATGGATGTCATTTCCTATTTATTTTAATAATACTTCTTGCAATTAATTTCTCAGCATCCCTCCTAGATTTGTACTATCTGAATAGACCTTAATGACATCTACCAGGGTATCATCAAGAATATATAACTACTTTTAATATTTTCTTCTTTTTTCTTTTGTGCCACTGAAGGTTTTAGAACTTGACTCATTACATGTTGCTTGTTATTGTTGTTAGGTGCTATCAAGTCAGGTCAGACACATAGTGACCCTGTGTACAACAGGACAAAACACTCTCCGATTCTGTGCCAGGAACCCGATCTTTTTTGATTAAGCTCATTGTTACAGACACTGTCTCAGTCCATCCAGCTAAAGATCTTCCTTTTTTTTGTTGACCTGCCACTCTCCCAAACATAATGTCCTCCAGGGATTGGTCCCTCCTGACATAATGTCCAAAATATATAAGAGGCAGTCTAGCCATCCTTGCTTCCAAGGAGCACTCTGGTTGCACTTCTTCTAGGACAAATCTGTCAGTTCTTTTGGCAGTCCATTGTATATTCAATATTCATCTCCAACACCATAATTCAAAAGCATCAGTTTTTCTCCTATCTCCCTAATTCAATGTCTAGTTTTCACAACCATATGATGTGACCAAAAATACCATGGCATGAACCAAGCACACCTTCATCTTCAATGTGACACCATTATTTTTCAGTACTTTACAGAGATCTTTTGCAACAGCTTTTCCCAGTGCAATGTACCTTTTGATTTCTTGACTGCTGCTTCCACAATTGTTAATTGTAGAACCAAGTAAAGCATAATCTTGGATGTCCTCAATCTTTTCTCCATTTACCAAGAAGTTTCTTACTGACCCACTTATAAGGATTTTTGTTTAGTTGATGTTGAGGCACAATCCATACTGATGGCTGTGTTCTCTGATCTTCATCAGTAAATGTTTCAAATCCTCTTTACTTTCAGCAAGCAGAGTTGTGTCATCTGCATAACACAGGTTGTTTATGAGTCTTCTTCCAATCCTGATGCCACGTTCTTCATAAAGTCCAGCTTCTCAGATTATTTGCTCAGCATAGAGATTGAAGAGGTATGGTGAAAGGATACAGCTCTAAGGCACACCTTTCTTAACTGTAAACCAGACAGTGTTTTCTTGTTCTGGTCGAACCACTGCCTTCTGGTCCATGTACAGATTCCTCATAAGTACAATTAAGTGCTCTGGTATTCCCATTCTTTGCAATGTTATCCACAATTTGTTGTGATCCACACAGTCAAATGCCTTTGCATAGTGTTATCCTCTGCTTTCAGCCAATATCCATCTGACATCAGCAGTGATGTCCCTGGTTCCACATCCTCTTCTGAATCTGACTTGATTTTCTGGCAGTTCCCTGTCTGTAGTAGCTTTTGAATGATCTTTAGCAAAATTTTGATTGCGTGTGATATTAATGATATCATTCGATTGTTTCCACATTTGGTTGGATCCCCTTTCTTGGAAATAGGCACAAATATGGATCTCATCCAGTCAGTAGGCCAGCTCCCTATTTTCCAAATCTCTTGGGATAAACAAGTGAGCACCTCCAGTGCTTCATCTGTTTGTTGAAACATTTCTATCAGTATTCCCTCAATTCCTGGAGCCTTGTGTTTCACCAATTCTTTCAAGGCAGCTTCCTTCAGTACCATTGGTTCCTGATCATATGCAACATCTTGAAATGGTTGGTCATCCACCAGTTCTTTTTGGCATAATGACTCTGTGTATTCCTTTCATCTTCTTTTGGTGTTTCCTGTGTCATTTAATATTTTCCCTGTGGGATCCTTCACTATTGTCACTTGAATTTCTTTTTTCAATTCCTTATTCCTGAGGAAAATAGATCATGTTCTTCTCTTTTGGTTTTCAATCTTCAGCTCTTTGTATGTCATTAATATTTGATTTTTTCTTCTTGAGCTGCCCTTTGAAATGTCACTTATTAATATGAATTTAGATAACCATAGAAAAATTCCTCTGTAGTAGGGCAGCCTGTCATAAGAGATAAATATCATGCCACTAAAGTATGCATTACTTTGCTATTCTAGTAGTGGCATTTATAAAGGTAATATATTAACACAAATAGTAAAAAATTTTTTCTTAAGTTCACAATGACCCACAGAGGGTTAGTTTCATTATATTTACCCTGTCCTTTTCTATAAAGATTTCAGGTTATTGCCATTATGGGCATTTATTAAAAAAGAACTAGAATATCAAATGTGGTGGTGCCCACCTGTAATGCCAGCATCTGGGGAGGCAGAAGCAGGAGAATCACAAGTATGAGGGCAGAGGCAGTCTTTATAACTTAGCAAGACCTTGACTCCACATAAAAAGTAAAAAATAGGCTGGGAGTGCAGCCCAATGGTAGAGCTCATGCAAAGTATGTACAAATCCCTGGGTTTGACCCCAAGGACAACACAAAAGAGAGAGAGAGAGAGAAAGGGAAAGGGGGGGAGGGAGAAAAACACAGAGAGAGAAAGGGAGGGGGAGGGAGAGGAAGAGGAAGAGGTTGGAGGATAATGTATGACTAGGTAATGTTATTTGACAGACTTTATCCTGAGTTCCCTCTATCAATAGCAGAGAAAAAGTAATAAGTAGAAAAATAGGTCAAGATTAAAGTACTAATTTGATGAATGATAATATTTACTTACTCTTGCTTTTAAAAATACAGAAGTAGAATCTATTCCTCAAGAGGCAATGTCTTTTTCTGACATTGGATTCCTAAAACAATTTCTAAAACTTAATAAAGGAAATAATTCAAGACAACTGATTATAATCATATGTAGGAATGTATACCCTGTTAGAAATTCTTATATTAAAAAATGTATTCAAGAATACTTTATTAGTTAAGTCACATTTCTTTTATCAGAGACCATTGTTAGGGTTGGTATAAATTTTGCTCCTGAATAACACTTAACTTGCCAGATAGCTCCTAAGTTACAGGTGTAATTAGACCTGTGCCCAGCCATTACTTTTGAGAGGGGAGAAAGCCAGTTTAAGTCATTGTTAAGAATTTCCCACCTCCCAAATAAGAGTCCCCCAAACTTTTATGTGCATCCAAGGACAGTCATAGCCTACATTATGCTGTGGAGCTATGCAGCTCTGCTTCTGTGGCAAACTTCCCCTGGGAGGTCCTTGCGCTGGCCCAGTTCCACAGAATTAGAAGCTAGCCTCCCAGTGTAGATACACTGGGCACAATTTCCCCCTGAGGGGTTGCTGCCTCCCTTGGGGCTGCCCACTTTCTGCTCTTTCTGGAGTAATTCCTATGCCCTCCCCAACCAGGCAATTCTCCTCTCCTCTATCCTGATATTCTCCCCAAAACTGCATGCCTTGCTATTCTGCCCCTGCCTTCTGACACAATACTGCAGTATCTCATCATTTTCAGAGTCCTTTACGTAGAATGAGGATAGAAACACTTGGTAAGGACAAAGCGCACATTAATAGCTGAATAAATATCTTACCCCACTGACATACTTTTTTCAGCATGAGAAATGTTGTTTATTAGGTACTAGTGCATGTTTATCTGCAAGAAGTTAATAAATATCACCTTCAAAAAAGATATAAGATATGGATGTGATTCATGTGTCACATAGTGGATTAAAAATAAGGGATTCCAAATATTAAAAGAAGACAAATAAAGCTCAATTTTTGTTTGGTTTTTCCTTTTTTTTTTTTTTTTTTTTTTTTTTTTGTGGTGCTACTGCTAGAATCCAAGAACCCACTCTGAATCTCCTTAAGATTTCACTTAACATTAAGAGTCTATCTCAGCTACCAGTTCTCTTAAATTTCTGAACAAGGCATGAAATATTAAAAAGTGAATTTGTTTTTTTTTTTTAATTATAACCATAAATTTGTTACATGTTGCTTTCTAAGCAGGGAGGTAAAAATCAAATACATTTTCAGACAGAAGATACATAAATATATAGATAGAAAGATCCATGGTGTCCAAGTTATGTTAATCATCCTTAGCAATTCCTATCAGTATGGAAGATAAGAATGATCAGAGTGAGGTTAGAAAACCTCCCACTGAGAAGTTAAACTGTGCCCATGTGGTTACTGGTATTCTAGCACCAAATTCAAGGGACTGGGGATAAAAGGTATTCTCTACTCCTCTTATTTTTTGTTATTGATTCTTCATATTTGGACAGGTCATCACAAAAGCTGACTGTAATTTATCTTAATTAGTTAAAATTGAAATGTCATATGTGGGCCGGGCATGGTGGCGCACGCCTATAATCCCAGCGGCTCGGGAGGTGGAGGCGGGAGGATCGCAAGTTCGAGACCAGAGGCAGTCTGCGTAATTTAGCGCGACCCTGTCTCAAAAAGTAAAAAAAAATGGGCTGAGGTGCAGCTCAGTGGTCCAGCACTTACAGAGCATGCAGGTGCGAGGCCCTGGGTTCAACCCCCAGTACCGCAAAAAAAAAAAAAAAAGGAAATGTCATGTGCCTTTTGGCAATCTCAATGTCTAGAAATAGGGGAAGGGAAGGCTAATATTCCTTAAAGAGGTCAAAAATATTTAGCTTATTCCCTATTAGAAATACACAGGTATTTACATTCTAATAACAAAAAGAAAAATTGTTTCTATTCTCAAAAATTTTATACTTAGCCACACCTTCTCATTATCATATCCATGTTTAAAATATTCACTTCATTCCTTAGTGTCTAAATCTAGTCTCATAAAAAGCAAAAAAAAAAGCTATCTCCAAAATGCATGCTTTCCAGGGGTAAAAGGTTTGTGGTAACTGTAAATTAAAATTGTAAATTAACTTGTAATTGTATTACAAGTGTAATTATAGAAGTGTAAATAGATGTTTGAAGAAAATATGCCTAAGATGTTTATAAATAATTATTATCACTTTATATCATTCATTTATAGGCAAATTATTAAGTACTTATTAATGCTTACTCTGGAGTTTATCTCATGTGGTAGAGTGCTGCTCCATACTCTCTGAGGACCCGAGTTCAATCCCTAGCACTGCAAAAATGAGAGAAGGATGTGGCAGTCCACTCCCAAAGCAATCTGAAACAAAGAACCACCAAAAACCCTATGAAGGTCACTGAGTCACACCCGACTCAATGGCACCTAACAACAACAACAGCATTAAGACTTTTTGATAGTATCATTGGATTTTTAATGTTTGCTTTATAACACAAATTGCTGAAATACCAAGATTCCCCAACTATCACTTTTTGTTTTGTTTTGTTTCTGTTTTAAATTTTAAGGAACATTCTAGTGAAATTTTTCCTAAGTATGTTCACATCAACAGGTAGAATGCATAATTCTTTGTGGTTTTGTCTGTTTGTTTTTGAGACAAGGTCTTGCTACATAGTCCAGGCTGCCTCATACTCACAATCCTCCAGTTTCATCCTCCTGAGTTGTGGAGTTACAGGCAAATGCCACCATGCACAGGCCATGTTCGTTTTTTAAATGTTTGCCTACTTAGGCTTAGAGGGTCAGATTTAAAAAACAAATAAACCTTTTCCTCTTCTGAAAAATAACAATATTCTGCATATGTTTGCTTGCAAATTGTGTATACATATGAATGTGTACATTCATAACAGACACAGAATGTGTCTGTTAGTGAATGAGACTCACAAACCATTTGTGAATATATTCCTGTGTCCTTACTCCTATAGGCTGTAAGTAGCTGTCAATAGGTAGGTCATTCAAAAGTCAACATGTTTGCTGTTTATCTTTGTTTTCCTACACCTTACAAAAATCCAAAATCTTGGGTTTTTTGTTTCATTTTTTGTGTGTGTGTGTGGTGCTGGTGATCAAATCCAGAATTTGTGTATGCTAGGTAAGCACTCTACCTCTGAACTAAACCCCAGCCCTTTTTTACCTTTTTTAAAATTTTTTCTGTGTTTTCTAACAGGAATTACATGCATTATTCTGGATTCAGTAATAGGACCACATAGAAATTAATTTTTTATATGTGTCAGGTCTCCCCAAGACCACCTCAAGGTTTAGTGATTCACTAGCAGGACTCGCAGGACTCAGCATATAGATGTACTCAAGGCCATGATTTATTATAGGCATAGGGTGCAAGGCAAAATCAGCAAAGAGAAAGGACGCATGGACTGAAGTCTAGAGGGAACCCAGCACAAATTTCCAAGAGTCACATAGGATGCACTCAAATCTTCCAACAACAGATTATGACAGCGCATGTGAAATGTTGCATACCAGAGAAGTTCATTAGATATTCTGCATCCAGTATTTTTTTTTAATTGGAAGTTTTAATGTACACCTTAATGTGATTCATTCTGACATGCTTTTCATTATGGTATTTCCATATATGCATTTTGATGTACATTATTCATATAGGTGCTCCCTTACCCTCTTGTATG
>VMDO01000756.1:223905-258789 GCA_007922755.1 Pedetes capensis
ATAGAAACTTTTCCTGTAGTGAACTTTGTTTTTATCTTGTCAGAACAATTGCATGCATTTTCTAGACCATTTATATTGACACCATTCTTAGCTTTTTTTTTTTCCGTTTTATTTTGATCCAACCTTTGAATAGGATTTTTCCTTCTTATAATTTTGATTCAGCTCCCATATATGAGTGAGAACATGTGGTGTTTCTCTTTCTGAGCTTGAGCTTGTGTTTGTTAACTTAAAATAATTTTCTCTAATTCCATCCATTTTGCTGCAAATGACCTTATTTCATTTTTCTTAATTGCTGAGTAGTATTCCATTGTGTATATGTACCATAGTGTTTTTATCCATTCTTCTGTTGAAGGGCACTTCGGTTGATTCCATATCCTTGCTATTGTTAAAGTGCTGCATTGAATATGGAGATTCAGGTGTCTTGGTGGTATGATGACACATCTTCCTTTGAGTAAATTCCCAATAGTGATATAGCTGGGTGCATCCAGTATTTTTACTGGGAGTTGCTCATATAGGCACTCTCTGTCTAGTACATGCCAAATTCCAAACTCCAAGAAAGAATGCAGGCATTCAGCATAAACCTTTTGCACAGTTTAGTCACAGTGAGCCACATTTATCAGGTAAATTAGTGGAAATATTCCCAGAATCCAAGTTCCTAGATGCCAGCCAGTGCCAAGCCATGCCAAGCAGGATATTTTAAAGATAGCTATCCTAGGCCTGCTATGTTAACTCTTCCACACAATATGACTTATAGGAATAAAAAAGAGATAATTTTAACTTTTATTTATCAGTATTTGTTCATCCCAAGTCTGCATTTCCAATAATTAACATAAATTATCTGCGAAAGGTGAGACATTCTTCCCTTGAGATAGATGTTTAATGTTATATCCTTTTTTTTTTTCCGGTAGTATCTATTGGGTATAAGCCACTGTCACCAGCATTAAAATCATTTTTTCCTACCCAAATGTTGCAGTGATATTTTGATATTACTGTAGGAGTTTAAAAGCCTCTTTATTAAATACTTTATTTGCTCATTACTGTTGCTTTCCTGCTACTTTAATAGTTTTCTGGAAATATTATGGTAGTAAATTTGTCATTCATGTTTCAACCTGGAAGTGAATTACAACATGTAAATAAAATTTTTGTAGTCTGTATGTATAATTTCAATAATATATTTTTTAATGGTGCTGGGGATTGAATCCAAGGCCTTGTGCATCCTAGGCAAGCACTCTACCCCTGAGCTACATCCCTAGCCCAATATTAATTTTTAATGTCACTTATTAATACCAGTATATTTAGGCTGGAATATGATTTAAAACTATATTTGAAGTGATCCTTTAATAAGCCATCAACTAAATACCTGTCATGAGGTAGGTGTAGAAGAACTAAATCAGCCAGACTGATGATGCTAAAACACTCTAGAACTAGGTGCTCCACATAATTCTTAGGAGTCCAAGTTGAAGTATAATTATACTATCCAAAAATTCCTTCTTTCTTTTTACCATGAGCATCTATTTTACTGGTCATTTGCAGATTTTAGAGAACATTTTTAAAATCTTATGTTAAAACAATTCCTAAGTCTTCCAAGATGGGCTGGGATTTAGCTTAATTAGTAGAGCGCCGCTCTACAGTCTCTGAGGTCCCGAGTTCAATTCCTAGCATCACATACACGGGAGAAGGACATGGCAGTCCACTCCTGAGGCAATCCCAAAATAATCAGCCATTGAAAACCCTATAAGGGTTGCTATGAGTTGGCACCTAACAACAACAAGTGTTCCAAGGGCCTTTTCTTTACCAAATTGAACTATCCTACTTTCATCATCCTTTCTCAGAAACGTTGCAGGAATAATAATTTGGCATTTTGGGAGAAAAGAAAAATCAAACAGAAATGTCACCTTAGTCTACACTAGGCATTCTTAACTTAGAGGTCTGTGAATGTGGCTGGGAAGGAAAAAATTGCACTTTATTTTCACTAACCTCTATCAGAAAGTGGGCATTTTCTTTCATTACTATATCAAAATTAATTTTTAAAAATTTGGTTAAGTTTACTAAAGTCTAATTATTTTCTTTATAATCTTGTGTATGTTATGCATTTAGAAACATTTCAAGATGGAGTTTATAGGCTTCTCAATGTTACCTTCACCAGGCATTGTGTTATATGCCTAAGCCTAGCAGTTGTGAGGCTAAGATAGGAGAATTAAGACTTTGAGTCTGTCTTGAGTTATATAGTGAGTTCAAGGCAAGACTGGGCTATGTAGTGACACCCTGTGTCATAAATAAATAAATAAATAAATAAATAAATAAAAGTAAGTTATCCTCGGTGATGAAGCTACTCAAGTAACTTTTAACTGAGAACTTTCTCACAATTGTTCTTTGCTTTGTTTTCATCAGGTAATGATGTCTGGTAACGTACTTCACTTAACATACTATTATACTTTTAGGTTTATGTACAAGTTAATAAAGAAGCAGCAGATGATAAAAATATAGCAAAACTGGCACGTGAGTTCTTCCAGAAATTGGAACTGGGTGACACACAAGCACTTTCACTGTGGCAAAGATTTCGAGACTTGAGCATTAAAGAGTACATTCGGATTTACAAGGTATCTGTAGGTTCTCTGTACTCTGTGATATGATACAGCTCTTCACTTGTACTATTGCTTGGTAAAGCTGCTTCTCAAGATCATATTTAAGAACAGATTTCTGGTTGAGTTGAAAATTAGGACTTATATTTAGGAAGAGGTGGTAGAGGGGTTCCTGCTGTAGGCTATTCTCCAGAGCTATTCAATGTATCTTTTTGCTATGATAAGAATATTCTGGATCTGTGCTGTCCACCTTGGTAGCAACTAGTTATATGTGGCTATTGAACGCTTGAAGTGTGAGTAGTGTGACTGAGGAACTAAATTCTCAATTTTATTTAATTCTAACTCAAGTACCCACATGTACCTTGTGACTACCATATTGAATAACATAGTACCATTGTGAAGACTTGGCCAGTGCAATGTGAGTCATTAGACCGTGTAAGCAAAGGAATAACCTAATCGAAGTTTTATTTTCCCCATCCATTTGACAGATGGTAAGGTATCCTTAAATTTGTCTTACTGTAAAATACATGGAGATTCAACTAACTTTTTTTTTTTTTTTTTTTTCATTTTTGAACCCTGTTAGCGTCTAGGAATATACTTTGATGAATATTCAGGAGAATCATTTTATCGTGAGAAATCTCAAGAAGTCTTAAAGTTGCTGGACAGTAAAGGACTCCTACAGAAAACAATGTATGATCAGGTCACTATCCTTTAGTAAAGCTGTATGTTCTTTGAAATTGGTATTGATGTGTTCCTTTAGTGAGGACAAGAGAATGTGCCATGCGGCCTTTGTAGCATTTTTTATAGCACTTTTTTGCTGTTCTAAGTACTTTCCCATATGCTATCTTTTGCTGCTGTAGCAAAAACCTGATAAAGTAAAGGAATGTTATCTATTCTTACAAGAGAGGGAACTAAAGCACAGAAAAAACATGACCTGCCTCATGTCACACAGACTGATGAGGTATAACTTCAAAAAGGAAATAATTTGTTTATTTGGGTCAACTTTACCTTTTTTTAAAAAACTCATCCTTTTCAAAAAAATTTTAAGTCAGCTTATGAAAATAGGTATAATATTACAGGCTTTTAAAAGAGTAAAGTGAGGAAATCAAGAAGTAGGGGCAGGGGAAATAAAGTCAGAGTTGATGTTAGTGCAACCCTACTGGGATTTTGTTTCCTTACATATGCTACATATGGTAGAATTATTTCTTTTCTTCCTTTTTTTCTTTTATTTTTTTCCTTGTTTTTAGTTTTTGATTTTTTAAGTTTGTTTTGTTTTGTTTTGTTTTTTCAATTTGGTTTGGTTTGGGTGTTTTTTTTGTTTTGTTTTGTTTTTGTTTTGAGACAGAATCTTACTCTGTAGCCCAGGCTGGCCTCACACTCACATTTGTCTTCCTCCTGGCTCAGCCTCGCAAATGTTAGTATTAAAGACATGTGCCACCATACCGAAGTTTCTATGTTGTGTTCTAGTACTTTACAATGTCAGGTCTTTGGGTTAAGTCTTTAATGCATTTTGCATTGATTTTTATACATGGGGTGAGATAGAGTCCATTTTTATTCTTTTTGTTTGTTTTTGTTTTTTTGCGGTACTGGGGGTTGAACCCAGGGCCTTGCGCTTCTGTGCTTTGCAAGTGCTGTACCACTGAGCTGTATCCTCAGCCCATTTTTTTTTTTTTTACTTTTTTTTGAGACAGGGTCTCGCTAAATTATGCAGACTCCCTCTGGTCGCAAACTTGTCACCCTCCTACCTCCACCTCCCCAGCCGCTGGGATTACAGGCGTGTGCCAGCGCGCTCAGCTCCATTTTTATTCTTTTATGTATTATTGTTGGGTGCTATCAAGTTGGATCTGACTCACAGTGACCATGTGTACAACAGAATGAAACATTATCCATCATTGTGCCATGCACACATTTTTTTTTTAATGTTTGAGCTCAATGTTGCAGCCACTATATTTCTTCTCATTTTGAGTCATGCCACATCAGCAAAAGGAAGCCCCAGGAGCTTTACTCAGTTCCCATCATGAAGGTTGACTCTTTTTTGAGGGAACAAATTTTTCCCAGTTATCTTTTGAATGCCTTCCAGCCTGAGGGGCTCATTTTCCAGTACTATATTTGACAGTGCTTCTCTGCTATTCACAGGGTTTTTAAAGGCTAATTATTTTGGGAGTGGGCTACTGGGTCCTTTTTCCTAGTCTGTTTTAGTCTAGAAGCTCAACTAAAACCTGTCCACTACAGGTGGCCCTGTTGGTATCTGAGATACCAGTGGCATAGCTTTCAATATCACAACACCACAAAAGCCCCCATAGCATGACAAGCTAACAGACACATAGGGGTTCTACATGTACATTTCCAGTTTATCCAGTAACATTTATTGAGGAGATTGCCTTTTACCTATTGTGTAATTCTGGAACTTTTGTTGAAGATCATCTGACCACAAATGTATGGATTTTTATCTGGGCTCTTTGTTCTGTCATTGGTCTATATGTTTTCAGGCCAATAGAATATTGTTTTGATTAATATGGCTTTATAGTAGATTGCAAGATCAGGTAGTATAATGCCTCTAGCTTTGTTCTTTTTGCTTTTCTTTTCTTTCCCTTTTTTTGTTTTTTACAGTACTTAGGAGTTGAACTGAGAGCTCCATGCATGCTTTGCAAGCAATATTCCAGTGAACTGCACCCCCAGCCTATTTATTTATTACTTTTTAAGACAGGTTCTCACTAAATTGGCCTGGCTGCCTCTGGCCTTGAACTTGCAATTCTTCTGTCTCTACCTCCCAAGTTGCTGGGATTACAGGCATATACCACTGTGCCCGGCTCACTTCATTCTCTTTGCTTTGGCTTTTTGGTGACTCTCTATATGAATTTTAGGATTGTTGTTTCTATTTATGTGGAAAATGTTGGAAATTTTACAAGGATTATATTGAACATATATGTTGGCTAGTATGGACATTTTTATAGTATTCTTCAATCCACAAGCACGTGATTATCTTTGCAATTATTTGTGTCTTAATTTCTTCAGTGTTTTATAGTTTTCAGTGTACAGATCCTTCATCTTGGTAAATTTTATTCCTCAGTATTTAAAAATAATTTGATGCTATTGTAAATGGGATTTTTTTCTTGACTTCATTTTCAGATAGTTCATGATTAGTGAACAGAAATGCTAATAATTTTTGTTTGTTGATTTGTATCCTTCTAGCTTACTCATTTTGTTTATTCTGATAGTGCCCGTCATCAGAACCCAGGCATCTGTAATATTAAAACAAGTAAAGAAGATATAGAGAATATCATTAGTAGCATCCTCAGTGATGTCCTTAAGAAAACATTTTAAATTGTCTATACAAATCCCAATGTTTGGTTAGGTAGAAAGTCAGGAATATAATTCTATCATTTTTAATACTCAGGAGTACTTTCTGGCATGTTAAAAAATGAGCCAAATATTTAAAGCTTTAACAACTTGAATTAGAAGAAGAATTTGTGATATTTCACAGGTAAGCTATAGTTGTAATCCCATTTTTCAACTAGATATATTAAGGATTTTATCTGAGTACTTTATCTAGTACTACTAATTAAAAGAAAATAGGATAACCAAATATTACTTATATCATACTCGCTTTTAATAGATTCTCAGTTATAGTTCTTGATAATTCATGGGTTTTGCCCATTGTTGGTTATAACTAGAATTGGCATTGCTTTTTGCTACTTGAGCAATACAAATAGCTTCTAGTTTACCAGAGGTAATGTTATTGATATTTTACTTTCAAAGGTCTGAACTTACTATGTTGCTCCAGAGTTACCTTTTTTTATACCTAGAAAAGGAACTGCTGTAGTGGATCTCTCTGCATATGGTGACCCATCTTCCTTCTGTACTGTGATGCGAAATGATGGAACTTCACTCTATGCAACCAGGTTTGTCATTTTTGTGAACGTTGGAATGTATGACCTCATGTTACTTGTCCTCAGATTAATGAAAAACAATCATTTTATTCTCAGAACTATGGCCAAATCCTAGTCACAGATTATAAATCTATTGCTTTCACATTTTAAAAATATTTATTGGATTTCTGTTTATTGCCAGCTACAGTTTCCAGAAAGATTTAATGTTATCAGAAAAGTGAATGAAAAACTAGTTTAAATTCGTTAAACACCATAGGATGTCCAGAGCAGAATCCATTGTTCTACAAACTATAAAACTGAGGTACTTCATAATCAACTATTAAGTATTTTTACAATTGTACATTGGCAGGAAATATATACTAGAAGGTGATATATCAGTTCAGCGGTATCTTTACGCATTAAAAACCATCTTACGTGTACATAAATGCCAGACCTCATTATGATTGTGATAAAATGGACCAAGTAGGCATGTTGCTTATATTTTTTCACCCATTTCCATGACTCAACATTATAGAAGGGAGCAGTTAGAACAGAGTTTATTTAGTGCACATGATTGCTGGGTTAAAGCTAATAGGAAGCAGAAGGTAGGACAGTAAAACAGCCACACAAACAAACAGGACTATACTCATGCACTACTGGCAAAAGGCTCTAGTGTTTTCCAGGTATGAGTTTTATATTAGGTCACAAACTACTTTTTGGTTTTGCTTTTTGTTTTTGTGGTGCTGGTGATCAAAACCCAGGATTTCATGTGTGCTAAGCAAACACACTACCACTGAATCTCACTCCCAGCCTCCACACAAAGCACTTTCGTAACATAATGATCATTTATTATTGCTGTTCTTGAGTGGTGTCATTATTCTAAATAAACCAGTTAAGTCTTATAATGGCTCCTTAGAGAATTCGTGTCTTGCTTTCTGTTGTTTTTTGACATTTCTCTTTATCAATCTCATGCAAATAGGGTTTAGAAGTGAGAACAAGTATGTCTAAGAGGCATGTTCTTTTTCTAAATATAAAAAATATATATCATAGAAAATTTTTTGTACCAGCTAAGTGCTGCAAGACAAATTAAGGAAACCCTTTAGCAGTGGTTGTGAAGATGTCCATTCAGGTTAGAAGCTCCACATCAGAAAGACAACTATCCTGATCTGTGTCCTCTGTGTCTTTAGGGAGCTGGCCTTAATCTAGATTTTTCAGTACCTATGCCTTGGAGAAAAGAAATTCTTCCCTTAGAACAGAGGCTCTATGACAAAGTCTCTATTAGTGTCTTGATCTGGTATCTTTTCAGGTTATCATCATGTCTAAACTTTTCTATATATTTACCTTAACACCTGTACTTCATTTTTCCTTTGGGAAAATAATAGTCCCTTTGCTGCAGTGGGTTCCTTGTAGAATTGAGAATGTGTGTAAGAATGTAAATTAAAGCAGTTGTTAGAGCAGACAAAGAACAGTGCAGGAGAATACTGAAAAGAGCACAGGCTGTGAGGCTGAAGACATGGATTTTTGTTCTGACACTACAGCCATCACTTCACTCTCTGGCTTCCCTCATTAGTGAAATGGGAGACCTGGGCATTTCTTCCAACTTCAAATTCATTTTCCACAAACTCAGAAGTTAGAGCTCCGCTTTTGTTCTATCATTGTTTCAGGAGGCTTCTCTTTGTTTAGTCCCTGGCACAAACCAAAAAGTATAATGAAGCATTTATGACATCATTTTTGTGATAATCTTTCTCAGCCTTTTGTTATTTGTTATTATAAGCTCTCTCAGGAACATTTTTAGCCATATTTCTCCTTTTTGTCAAGTCATGAAATTTTAATACCAGATATGCTGTGTGTCTCTGTATTGTACTCATACCTATGCTTTACATGTAAAGAATAAGATTCTCTTGCCCCTCAGAAGCCAGTGTTTTTGTTTTTTTGTTGTTTGTGGTGTTCTGGGCCTAAACCCAGGGCTTCACACATACTTTGTGAATGCTCTCCCACTGGGCTGCACCCCTTTTTTTTCCCCATTTTTTGATTGGAATTTTTTAATGTACAACTTAATGTGTTTCAATCTGACATGTATTTCATTGTGACATTTCCATATACGTGTTTCATTGTACCTTGCTCACATAACTTTCCCCTTACCCTCTTGGGCCCCTCTTCCCCCATTTCCCACCCCCTCCCCCACCAATGGCCTCCTTTCTACTTGCATGTCTTTTTGTGGGAATATTTGTCTATACACATGCATCCCGATTTTGATTTAAAACTTTTTGCTACAGTGATCTATCTTTTTACATTGTCAGCAGTATTACATGAATAATCTAGTCCTTTTGCATTATTGCCATCCTTTGGTATTGTTGGTATTATTATAATTATTTCCTGAACTTTTTTTTTTTTTTTTTTTTTTTTTTTTTTTTTTTTTTTTTGGTACTAGGGGTTGAACCCAGGGCCTCGCACTTCCATGCTCTGCAAGTGCTGGACCACTGAGCTGCACCTCCAGCCCTTTTTTTTTTTTTTTTACTTTTTTTGAGACAGGGTCTCGCTAAGTTATGCAAACTGCCCCTGGTCTCGAACTCACGATCCTCCTGCCTTCACCTCCCAAGCTGCTGGGATTACAGGCGTGCGCCACCGTGCCCGGCTCATTTCCCTAACTATTTAAGTTAGGCTGTTTACTTTGAGGTTGACCTCTCTCTTATTCCTCGCTCCTTGTTGGCTCTCCTCCCACTCCCATCTTCTGCCATCATCACTTCCTTTTGCTAGATCCCTCCCTCCTTTCCACTCCTTAAATTGTCCCTTCTCAGCTAAGTTTACATGAGCTTCTCATTATGTCCCAATTTATATATAGGATTTTTTCCTTCTTTTAAGTTTGATTCAGTACCCCATATGAGTGAGAACATGTGGTTTTCTCTTTTTGGGCTTGTGTTCATTCACTTAAGATAATTTTCTCCAGTTCCATCCATTTTGCTGTAAATGACATTTAATTTTTTTTGATTGCTGAGTAGTATTCCATTATGTATATGTACCATAATTTTTGTATCCATTCTTCTGTTGACGAGCACTTTGGTTGATTCCATATTCTTGCTATTGTAAAAAGTGCTGCATTGAACATGGAGATGCAGGTGTCTCTGTGATATGACGACTTATCTCCCTTTGGGTATATTCCCAGCAGTGGTATAGCTGGATCATACGGTAGATCTATTTTTAGTTTTCTGAGGTACCTCCATATTGATTTCCAAAGTGGCTGAACCAATTTACAACTCCACCAGCAGTGTAAGAGGGTTCTCTTTTCTCAACAGCCTCACCAGCATTTGTTGTTACTTGTTTTAAAGATCTTGGCCATTCTTACTGGAGTAAGGTGGAATCTCAGAGTTGTTTTGATTGCATTTCCCTAATGGCTAGGGACATTGAGCATTTTTTCATGTGTTTCATGGCCTTACAAGCTTCTTCATTTGAGAACTGTCTGTTCAATTCCTTTGCCCATTTGTGCATTGGGTTATTTGTTTTCTTGGGTATTGCTTTCTTGAGTTCCTTATAAATTCTGGAAATTTTTCCTCTGTCTGATGTATAGGATGCAAAGATTTTTTTCCCATTCGGTGGGGGCTTCCTTGATTCTGTTGATTGTTTCCTTTACTGTACAGAAGCTTTATAATTTCATGTAATCCCATTTATCTAGTCTTACTGCTATTTCTTGAGCAATTGGAGTCCTATTAAGGAAATGCCTTCCTATGCCTGTGTTGAAGCGTATTACCTATTTTTTTCTTCCATTAATTTTAAAGTGTCTTGTTTTATGTTGAGGTCTTTTATCCATTTCGAATTAACTCTCGTGCATATTGAAAGATGCAGGTCAGTTTTCATTTTTCTGTAAATAGATACCCATATTTCACAGCACCATTTATTGAAAGGCTATCCTTTCTCCAATTTGTCTGCTTTGCTCCTTTGTTGAAAATCAGGTGGCTATATAGATGTGTTCATGTATCTCTGGGTCCTCTATTCTGTTCCACTGGTCTTCAGGCCTATTTTTCTGCCAGTACCAAGCTGTTTTTGCTTCTACAGCCCAGTGGTATAAAGTCAGGGATTGTGATCCCACCTGAACCAGTTTTGCAGCTTAAGAGTGTTTTGGCTATACATGGCCTTTGTGTTTCCATATGAATTTTTGGATCATTTTTTCTATTTCTGTAAAGTCTGTCATTGGAATTTTGATGGGGATTGCCCCATCCCCTTTTTTATTTTCTAAATTGAGACAGTCTCACTAAGTTACACAGGCTGCATCTGGCCTCAAACCTGCGATTCTCCTGCCTCCACCTACTGAGTCACTGGAATTACAGGCATGAGCCACTGCGCTCAGCTCAGAAGCCACTTTTTGCCTTCATTGAGAATGTACGCTTGTCATGTCCATACAATGAGATAGGTACTGATGACACTTTGATGATCTCCAGCATTTCAAAAGATGTAAAAAAATATTTTCCTCCTCTCAATATCATATATTGACCCTCTTCCCCATCCCACCTTCCACAGTCTTCACTTCCCTCTGCTAGTTCCCTCCTTCTTTCTACTCTTTATATTGTCCCTTCTTTGCTGTTTAATTGTGCTTTTTTCATATATCAATTTAACTCATAGGGTTTTCAATGGTGATTATTTTGGGAGTGAGATACTGGGTCCTTTACCCAAGCCTAAAGCACCCAGTATTTCCAGGCAGTCTCTTATCCACATAGTAACCAGGCCCAACCCTGCTTAGCTTCCAAGATCAGAGACCACAGTGGTATGGGCTCTAGGATAGTACAGGAGTTCTTAAGTAGAAAAGTTTCGTTATTATTATATGGGAAAACTAATTTATTACCCAGATCTGCATAATGTTGTTGATGTTGTTAGGTGCTGTTGAGTCGGTATCCGACTCATAGCAACCCTCATAGGGTTTTCAATGGCTGACTATTTCGGGATTGCCTTGGGAGTGGATTGCCAGGTCCTTCTCCCATTTTTACGGTGCTGGGAATTGAACTCGGGACCTCAGAGACTGCAGCGTAGCGCTCTACCAACTGACCTAAATCCCAGCCTGATCTGCATAATAGCTCTTGTTTTATGGCTGTTTTTTCAGAGATCTTGCAGCTGCTATTGATCGAATGGACAAGTATAATTTTGATAGAATGATTTATGTGGTAAGTAATCATAATGAAGAACTAAAGACTATGACTTCTACCTCATGAAAACTGCAGATAGAAATTGAATACCATGTTGAAAAACAATGAAAACAATAATCTTGTCAAACTGCAGAATTTAATATTACATTTAAAATTGACAACTTCTGTTTAAATTTTGTTTTTATAAGACTTAAAAATAAAAACATTCCCATTGCTTCATAACAAAAAAAACATTACTTAAGTCAGGAAATGGTTATATGAAATTAATATGTACAAGTAATTATAATGCACTTATTTTTAAAGAAACTTTTATTTTGAAATAGTTAAGTAGTTAAAGACTGATGAGTTTCAAAATAGTGTTTCTGTGTACACTTCAGCTTGTTAGGTGTGGTCAAGTCGAGTCTGACTCATAGTGACCCTATGTTGGGTTTTCAATGGTTGATTGTTTCAGGAGTGGGCTGCCAGGTCTTTCTCCCATTCTTGGGGTGCTGGAAATTGAACTCAGGGCCTCAGAAAGCACAGAGCAACATTCTACCAACTGAGCTAAACCCTAGCCCACACTTCAGCTAGCTCCCCCCAAAGATAATATCTTACATCATAGTACTTTGTCAATATCAAGATGTTTGTAGAGATACTATTCAGATTTCATCAGTTTTTACATGCACTCTTGTGTGGGCTGGTTTTATGAAAATTTTATCACATGCATAGATTTGTGTAACCATCACCACATTCAAAATACAGGACTGTTGTATCAGAAAATAGTCCCTTGTGGTCATCCACTTAATTATCACACCTTCCCTCCAATTCTAACCCAGTTCTCTATCACAAATTTTGTCCCTTTGAAAGTTACATGAATGGAACCCAGTAGTATGTAACCTTCTGAGATTGGCTTCTTCCAACCAGCATAGTGAATGCCCTTGAGATCCACTGAAGCAGTTGGGCAAGTAGTTCCTTTTATTGCTGAGTAGTGTCCTAGCCTCTTCTTTTCTTCCTTTTCATGTGCAGCCTTTCTTTCTACTAAGAAAGTTACTATCAAACATCTTTTTAAAGCTTAGCCTTGGTCTTCATGGAGATAAAGGTTGTAACAGCCCAGAGAGAAGGAATTTAAATTGACTACTCCGATTATTAAAGTTTATCTTTCCTCCTGACTCAGTGGAGTACTGCACCTCCTCCTTCCCTCTCCTATAGCGTACTCAGCTTAGACATTCTTCTAGTGGCGTCCTCTTTGTGTGTTTATTTAAAACATACTGATAGATATGACTTTGTTATTGTTTTAGGTGCTGTCGAATGGAGTCCAACTCATAGGGACCCTCATAGAGTTTTTAATGGCTGATTGTTTTGGGATTGTTTCAGTCAGGAGTGGGCTGCCACATCCTTCTCCTGTTTTTGCAGTGCTGGAGATGGAACCCAGGGCCTCAGAGAGCGTAGAGTGTTCTGTTAGTTTGATTCAGGTCCAACCTATTTTTGTTATTACCTCATCACTTTTTTAAAAAAATACATTTTCTTTTTCTTCCAAGACAGATAAAGGGCAAAAAAGGCATTTTCAACAAGTGTTCCAAATGCTGAATCTCATGGGATATGACTGGGCAGAAAGGTAATGTCTGCCTTGGGGAGTGGTGGTGGTTGTTTTGAGACAGTCTTGCTATGTAGCACAGGCTAGCCTTGAACTTACTCCTGCCTCACGCTCACAAGTGCTGGGACTTTAGGTGTGTACCACCATGCCCAGTGTGCATCGTTCTTTACCTTTCAAGATCCCTGCTGCTTTGTTAGGTCAGCCAAGCCTGAAAACTTACTTAGAGAGATTTCCATTCAGAATTTAGTTCTTTGTTTCAAGATGTTAGTGTGGAAAAGCAGGTTTCAGTTTTGTATATATTTATGTCCTGATAAATGTGTTTATTAGACATCTGTTCTCAGTGTCTTGATTTTCAAGATTGTTAATCCCCATTCTCTCATCCTCATAAAGGCAACTAACTAGTAATTTAATCATATGCTAATGATTAGCTCAGTAAAATGAAGCTATGTGCTGGATATATTTGGTGATATATGATAAATCACATCCTATTTCATTAGTTTTTTTTAAAACTCTGCTACGAGGGTTAAAGTTCAAACTACTCTCTGAAAGGGTATTATGATATACTCAAATCACTTGCTCCTTTTAGCTTTTGGTTGACAGATGCCTCTCCATTTCAGGTGCCAGCATGTGCCTTTTGGAGTAGTGCAGGGAATGAAGACACGAAGAGGTGATGTCACTTTTCTGGAAGACGTCTTAAATGAGATTCGACTAAGAATGCTAAAGAACATGGCTTCCATTAAAAGTGAATCCACTTTTTTGTGTTAAATTCATACCTTACATGCCACTTTTATGTTTTGCTGGACTTTGGGACAGTGTGATTTATTATAACTGTCCTTCCACTACTAACCATGTCAGAAGCAGCTGTCACTAATTTGAAATGTCAGAGTTTTTAGACTTGTTGCTCAGGAGCTGTTTATTTTAATAATCTGAATTGATATATGCTTAGTCCTCTCTTCATGCACAGCTTAAGCAAAATTATTGTTTCTCAGTTATCTTATGAAATTACTCTGTGATAAACTGGAGACAAGTCATAAGTTCATATGACTTTGTATAATCTTTACACTTGGAAAAATAAGTATAAATTGTAATATCTTACAAGGGATATTTGTAAAAAAAGTGATACGTTCATATTTTCCCCTTTAATGTAGACAGAGGAAGTATGATTTTTCAAGTGAGTTACCCTAAATTAGGAAGTAAAGTGCCCCTGCTTTGAACTTGTTCTTGATTATCAGCATACATTCTTGGCAGATGCTTTTTTCCTACTCCAATCCATGATTCTGGCATAGTACCATGCAGGGTAAAGATAGCTACCTTTATCTGTTTCAGCAACTAAAGAACTTGAGAACCCCCAGGAGACGGCAGAGCGCATCGGGCTCGCAGCACTCATCATCCAGGTGCGTTAAGACTCTTTCCTCTGAGACCTTTTAGTCTGGTACTAGAACAAATCCCAGGGCTGATGACTTCCTCTCATTTTAGGACTTCAGAGGTTTGCTCTTATCTGACTATCAGTTCAGCTGGGATCGTGTTTTACAGAGTCGAGGGGACACAGGAGTCTTCCTGCAGTACACACATGCGCGCCTCCACAGGTGAGAAAAGGCCGCTGGGATGCATACTACTGTCCTTCTCTAGCCTAGGACATAGCCAGCTGGTGTGGGTCTCTGGGATTTTTCCAACATCTGTTCAAAACTGCTTACAGCACAGTAGACCTCCTATTTTTGTTGTTAAGGTGTATTAAGCACTTACAAGAAATGCTTTCATGTATATTACCTTATATCATCCTCAGAATAACCTTGCCAAAGTATGCCCTGTGACCTACATTTTATAGATAAAGACACAAATTTAGGGGAAGCTGAGGATTCAGGTCAATGTTGGCTTGCAAGTGTAGGGCTATAGGAAGGAGACCAAGTCTATATACTATGAGGTAATGTCATCACGTGCAGCTGAGCCCTTGGATGACTTGTGGGATCTTTGAAGGTTTTCAACATTACACTTTTGATAACAGTTTGGAAGAGACTTTTGGATGTGGTTATCTGAATGACTTCAACACTGCTTGTTTACAAGAGCCACAGTCTGTGTCAATTCTCCAGCATCTTCTCAGGTATGAAGATTTTCTGGTATTCTCAAGTCTGCTTTTGTCAATAGAATGGGCTGTTTGTTGGTGTACTTGTTGGCCGCTAGAGTTCAGTCAGCTAGTGACTGCCTCCTAAATGTATGCCCAAAAAGTGAATGTCTGCCTTTTGAAGGCATATATGGAGGGCACAGATTAAGCCACTGGTCAAGGTTAACCTTTGAGTCATAAAAATATTATCACCACTGAATTAGCACAAATGTCTAACATCCTCTAACCCATTGCCTGGGAAGGTAAAGACTCACAAACTCATTATCTTTTGGTTCTAGAAAAGAACATCTTCTCACCCTCCATGATAAGGAAAAGAGAATCTTTGCCCTTGTGCAGCTTCCCAGAGACAAGTCCTTCACTTCCTCATGGTTTTAGCTCCATCTCCAGTATGTCTGTCTGATAGCCCCACACTGGACTGGAGACTGCACCTTGTAGACCTGACAGTAGAGATTAGTCTCTAGGAGGGTTGTGAGTGGTTATGAACAAGGCAGTTTTCTTTGATTGCCCCATAGTGATCAGTGGTTCTTTAATTTACTCACACATAACTTATTTGTAAGGAAAAGTAAACCAACCTGATTTTCTTAGCCTTGAAGATAGACCTTGTTAGTTTGTGGATATAGCTTCATTGTAGCTGGACGCTTTGTATATTCATTTTAACAGCCATGATTTAAGTCTTTGCTCAGGACTAGACCTAAGCGGTATCAGCATGATTAGAAAGTCCCTGTCATCATGGAATTCATAAGAAAGAAAAGTGTGCATTTGCCTTCAAACGTACACAGGTCTTTTTTTGTATACTTCCTACTCATAATGATGTCAAGTCAGTCTTACTTCCAAGGTCTTTTACCATCTTAACAGCATAGTGTAGTATAACCATAGTCTGTCACTGCCAGCTGTTTCTATCATCTTTCTTTTAGGTTTGATGAAGTGCTTTATAGATCATCTCAGGATCTTCAACCCAGACACATTGTTAGTTACCTTCTAACTCTAAGGTACTTACAATCTTCCAATTTTCAGGAATTTTCTTGCTTCTAAAGGTTTCCTATAAATAAATGTCTTGCCGTAAAAACTGATGTGATACTGCTTTAAGTTAGAGGAATTCTTATTTCATCTTTCCCAATTAGCAATTCATGTTCATTTATTCATTCAATGATATAAGGTATAGTTATTGCAGACAAGTGAATAGGATACCAACAGTGACATAGGCAATCATAGCACGTGACATATGGGAATGTAAGGAATGATGTCAGCAATACCCAGCCATAAGAGGTCAGAGAGGGTTTCTCAGGGGAAGGTAGTAGATATTAATCAGGAGGAGGAAGTAGCTCGGAAGAAGGGAAAAGCCCAGAGTTGAGCAAGGAGTACTGTGTAGTCCTGGGAGGGATGAGGAAAGGCACACGGACATAAAGGCCTTTTAGCCATTTAGACTACTTTTCAAGGAGTAGAGTTGAAAAAGTGGCTTTAAGCAGAGACACAGAAAAATCAGTCAGCTGGAGGGTAGAGAATGAATTGGGAGGCAAATGTGACACTTCAACAGAAATTTCATGGTTATTTTTAAAGCTTTGAATAGAAGTTGAGAGTACCCTTGTATACCAACAGCTGTATCTTCCCAATAAAGCAATAAAGCTATTCATGAAAGGAAATTTTGAATTTACTCAAGATTTAATGAAGTCAGGGACCATTTTCTTGATTTTTTTTTTTTTGCCTTGTCTCCCTCAGATTTAAATAAGACTCTTTTTAAGTTCTACTTAGACATACTGAGGTGAAAAGGCCAGAAAGTCTTATGAAGTGTCACTTAATCCTTAAACAGATGTCCTGAGCACCTTTTCTCTGGCATATTGTTCTACATGCTGCCATTACCTCAACAGAAAAGTTGCATTCAAGAATGACCAGCCAGGCATCATGGCACATGCCTGAAATCCCAGCAGCTCAGGAGGCTGAGGCAGGAGGATTGTTAGTTCAAAGGAAGAGGCAGTCTGTGCAAATGAGTTAAGACCCTGTCTCAAAATTTAAAAAAATATTTTTTAAGGGGGCTGAGTAGCAGCTCAGTGGTAGGGCACTGGCCTACCATGTCGTAAGAAAAAAAGAGTGGCCAGTGTGTGTGTGCAGAGTGGATTGATAACTAGTCTCCATCCCACCTTCTTACTCCACAGAGGGGAAAAGGCCATGCTGTGTTATACTTTTAATTTTATAGGCTAAGTAAGGAAAACAATTATTACAAAGGAATACCTTATATTTATAAAACTAACAATGAAATTGTAAACTTCAGGACCTGCCACTTCATAGTAGAACCAGGACTAAAATCTGAATTCTTAGTTTAGTGCGTTTTACCTTATCTGCTATAGAAAAACAGTGAATTCTAGTCTCAACTTTGTAACTTTGAACACCTCCATTAGCCATTCATTGTAAGCCCTGAGTTGCCTAGAGCCATACCACTGTGGCATCCGTCAGATCTCGGAAGCTAAGCAGGGTCAGGCCCAGTTAGTACTTGAATGGGAGACAGCCTGGGTATACCACATGCTCTAGGCTTGGGAGAAGGACCTGGCAACCACTCCCAAAAAACCATCAGCCATCGAAAACCCTATGAATAGCAAGAGAAGCACTGACATTAGTGTTTCGTCTGTTGTACATAGGGTCGCTATGAGTTGGACAATGACTCAGTGACATCTAACAACAACAATAAGGTTTTGAGGGAGTAAGGTTAGTTAACAATCTCATATGTAACAAGAAATTGCTGCTGATTCTCATGATTTCTTTTCCTATTCCAGTCATCTTGCAGCTGTGGCACATAAAACACTCCAAGTAAGAGACAGTCCTCCTGAAGTGGCAGGGGTATGTTATATTGAATGTATTCTCTCTAAAACCTAGCAGCCTCATGTTAATATTATAAAATATTAGTAATAACAGTCTTGTTAATTTTTCTAAAGTATCTTTCTGTTGTTTAACTATAGCACTGTACTGTCTGACTCAGGTAAGAATTAGAACTGAGCTGTAACAACCAATGTTTATATTCTTCCTAAAATACTAGATTATGAAATATTTTTGTACATCAGCTGTTAGTGGTACATTCTGTCACTCCTACTCCATAGCCCCTTCTGTACCTGTTTTATGATAAGGAATACTAAAATTTATCTTACCTTGCCTATAGTAAAATCTCCCCTATTTGTCTGTCAGCTTGTCATGCTGTGGGGGCTTGCATGTTGCCATGATGCTGAAAGCTGTGCCACCAGTATTTCAGATACCAGCAGGGCCACCCATGGTGGACAGGTTTCAGCTGAGCTTCCAGACATACTAGGGAGGAGGACCCAGTAGCTTACTCCCAAAACAATTAGCCATTGAAAACCCTATCAATAGCAGAGAAGCATTGTCGAATATAGTGCCAGAAAATGAGCTCTCCAGGATGGAAGGCATTCAAAAACAACTGAGGAAGAGTTGCCTCCTCAAAGTAGAGTCAACCTTAATGATGGGAATGGAGGAAAGTTCCTAGAATATCCTCTTGCTGATGTGGCAGGACTCAAAATGAGACAAAACATAGTGGCTACAACATTGGGCTCAAACATATAAACATTGTGTGCATGGCATAGTGTTCTCTTCTGCTGTACTTAGGGTCACTATGAATTGGATCCAACTCAACAGCACCCAACAACAATAACATAGTAAACTCTAGGGCACTTTGAGATATTGTTCCTCTTGTAAATTAGAAGAATTACTTATAAAACCATTCTTACTTATAGACATCATGTTATTGAACATTTAATCATTCTTTATTTTATAGGCCAGACTTCATCTTTTCAAAGCTGTCAGTTCTGTCCTAGCCAATGGAATGAAACTTCTTGGAATAATACCTGTATATAGGATGTAATTTCTAATTAAACTGGCTTTTACAATTGGTAAATGAATTCTGGTTGTTTTTAGAGGCCTTGCTGTTTATAATAGAATTTAAAATATTCTTATGTGCCATATTTTCTTTATTAAGTGGAAGTGACTATGAACTTATTTAATCTTTATCCTTAAAAAGAAAGTCATGTGAGTTCCCTGATGGTCAATAAACAATTAGACATTTGAAAAACTAATGAGTATTTTTAAACTCATTTTTAAAACATTGTGGTCTAATGGGGGTAAAGGATTAGAATTTAAACTATGGCTTGAGTTTTCTTACATTGTCATTCTCCTCTAAAAACTATTCTTATAACTGAGATGATCTAATGTTTTCATCAAACAATTGGTGGAGACAAAAATCCCTCATTTTCTTTTAATCATGGCTAGTTCTCAACAAATATAAGGACACTGAAAATAAGCACCTTTTTGGCAATATAGCTGTAAAATACTCCCAGAGAGAACCTACCTCAGGCTTACCTTTTAGTTAATATATACTAGTAACTTATTAAATGAACATGGGGACTAAAATACATATGAATAAAAAGGAATTACGTGTACAGACACCATATTAGGATCTTTTTGTAAAATGTCATCCAGAAGTTAAACCATATTTTGAAATGGAGGTTTTTTTTTAAGCTTCCGTGTATCTATATATTGGTAAAATAACATTTTGTGTGACTTGATTCAATAACGTGAATTTGGCTTAGGTAACTTACATGAGTAGGATGTGATGTTTTGATCAGCATGGCCATCCTCTGCCAGCATTTCCATTCACTGCTATAATTTATTCTAAATTTTGCTAATGGAAGTCTTGTGAGTACCAGTAGCCATCTATTTTTATGAAAAGAGAAGCAAATTATCATGAACCAAAGACTCTCCAATTGAAATAAACATTGTTTTATACTGACAAGTGTGGTTTGTCTTCTTAATCCTAGAAAAGACTCATCCAGGCAGTCTGAATTTTAAGTGAATTAGCTTCCAGATTGCTTATTTTCTACTTAAAGTAGTAATAAAATTCCTTTAGCACAAACCAGCATGGAATAAAAATGTACATTTGGGACTTGTTTTACATCTCCAAACTCCCTCTCCACTTCTTTGGAGAAACTTTCTTCCAATATCAATTTCAGTCTTGGGTGAAATGATACAGGGACAGTAATGATCAGAGCCAAATCTTCACAAAAGCAGCTCCCTGAAAAAGACTGTTGATTAATTCCTACAACCTAGAGCTCTGCAGCCCTGATTGCAGTCCTTCTTATAAATTACTTTTTTTTGTTTAAGGCTTACCAGATTTAGGTTATAGCTATTAATTGCAAGCAAAGAACCCAACTTGATACAATTCTACACATGGTTTTACATGTTGTTACATTACCTTTGTTGTTGTTGTTAGGTGCCGTGAGTCATGTCCAACTCATACTGACCCTCATAGGGTTTTCTTTTTTTTTTTTTTTTTTTTTTTGTGGTACTGGGGGTTGATCCCGGGGCCTCACGCCTGCATGCTTTGCAAGTGCTGGACCACTGAGCTGCACCCCCAGCCCTTTCATTTTTTTTTTTCCTTACTTCCTGAGACAGGGTCTCACTAAGTTACATAGACTTCCTCTAGTCTCAAACTTACGATCCTCCTATCTCCGCCTCCCAAGCCGCTGGGATTACAGATGTGCGCCACCACGCCCAGCTCCTCATAGGGTTTTCAATGGCAGATTGTTTTGGGATTGCCTTTGGGAGTGGGTTGCCACATCCTTCTCCCATTTTTGCAGTTCTGGGAATTGAACTCAGGACCTCAGAGCCTGCAGAGCGGCACTCTACCAACTGAGCTAAATCCCAGCCCTATATTACCTTAATGCTCATAAAAGGTGACTATACAACTCATATAAATAAAGTTTATTGCTGAATTTCCCCATTTATAGAAAAATTTTTTAAAAAACCACTGAAATTTCACAAATTATTGAGAACCCAACAGTTAACCATAGTTTATAAAAAAAAAAAGTATAAAATTGACATTAGAAATTTCTTTGAAGAAAAGTATAACATTTAACATCAAAGAAATATGAACCAGTGAATGCACAAATACAGCACTAAAGGAGTAGTCCCTCATCACCCAGTTATGAAATAGACTCTGTGTGAGAAGTTACACATTCAGTTTCTGAACTAGCCTGTCTTCTTTCTGCCTCTCTTTTCAAGAGAGTCAGATATTTACTACTGCTGGGACACAGTAGTACATGAATTGGAGAACAAGGAGGGGTTACCTTCTCCCTAGTACCTGAACAAGAGAGAACAGTTAGGACAGAAATGGCTTTGGCACTTTAACCCTTAAACATTGTCTCAAACCCTGTTGTTTGAATATTGTAGCTTTACATGTTTTTAATACCATATCATCTCTGCACATTTTTATGTACATTACACACACACACACACACACAATAATAAAATTCAATCTAAAACAATACAGCTGGACCTAAATGGGCCCACATTAAATCTCTGTATTAGCATTTGACTTGTATAGCTTTCTTATTCTTATACCATACAACTAATTTGTTGTTATTTGTTTAAGCTACCTTCTGGGGTTGACTTAAGGCTCTAGTTTAATGCAAATGGTCATAGTAGGAACTCTTAAGGCTCAAATCACACACCAATGATTCTCTCTTTTGAAGCTGTTTCTCCTTGTTGAATGGATGTAGTGTCTTGTCTGGGTAATCCATAGAGATATATGGAAACACATACAAGAAGGGTTCCCAGAGCAAAGGTGAGTGCTGGAAAGAAAAAAAAAGTTCAGTCTCCATTTGTGCTTTAAAACTCCATAATGATCAATTTGAATTTTTGAAAAATTTTAATTGTAGGTTTACTCTATCAGGTAATATAAGAAATAGAGGAAACTAAATGTTCTGTTTCTATAATAATGTTTAGAAAGGTTATTTGTCCTAGAAAAAAGGAAAAGGGAAGAAAAGTAAAATGAAGGGAATGATGATTAGTGGTCATTAACCACACACTTTTTAAGGACACAATTATGCCTGTCTTAGACCACTCTGATAAAGAATATAATAGCTTCCTTATAAAATGTGTAAATTTAAAGAAAATACAATAAATATGAGTACAAAAGAAAATGCAGTGGTGCATGAAATCAAAAATCTATGATAGTTTAGCAAAATTCAGTTAGGTGACCAATGATTGAAAATATTGAAACTTCTGAATAGAAGATAAGGTGATGATATACTGTATAAAATTACATTTCCTGCTAGACCTACCTTTGTATCATTTTAATCCTGAAAATCAGGATACAAGAAGGTGAATTACAACTTTCCTAAACTTGATATATAGGCATTATATAAATAAAGGCTCAAGTCAAAACTGTATATTCTATTAAAAACTATATTCTAGTGGAGTATAGGCTTAATAGCACCATCTTAATAGCTTTTTAGAAACAGCATATAAAGAAATTACACCAAGCTATGATTTTAGTTCACCTCTAACTAGAAAAGGTCAGCTTTGCTCTCGAGGGAGGGAGGGAGTACATCTTACATCTAAATAGTTAAGTCAAAGATTTTTAAGACCAAACATTGACCAAAAGCATTTTATCCTGTTAACCAAATTTTCCTTACGAGCAAAGACAAAAGAATTATGTTTAATATAAGGATGGTTTAGAACTACAATTACATGTTCACCCAATTTGGGTAAGAAAAACATGCAAGGGAAGGCTGGAGGTATCCAACTCTGAAATGGTAAGTGGTTGGCCTTGAACAGCTTCCTTACTATATGCCAGGCACTATTCTAAGCAAATTACCTGAAAAACAACTGTAGGAGAGAGGTTATGTAATTCCTGTTTACAAATGAAAAAGCTGAGACATGGATTATATAATTTTCCAAAGGCTGCATAATCAATAAATGATACAGGCAAGATTTGAACCATTGTAGGAAATGGTTTTCTAAGTTTTCTGCACATTGATGTTCCTCTTTGCATTTAAGAGAAGTCAGTTATGAAAGAAATGTAATACAGCCCAGGTTTGTTCCTTTCACTCAACATAGACATTAGGTAGATTTTCCTTGTGTGTTCATTTGTAGTATAAAAACTGGTCAATAAAAAAATGATTATCACATAGCTCAAAAGCACCCTGAAATGCCAAATCATTATTACTGCTTAAGTAATTCAAAAGCCAACTTAATGTTGTATGTGAGAAATAGGGAAAATTATATTAGAAGGACTAGTATAGCAAACGTGCCAGGATGCCAGTTATAATAATGAATTTTGTATTAATCACATATTAAATGAAACATACCTTATAAAAGGGAAAAGAAAATCTACATTTCAATTTTTTTTTTCTTTGTGGTACTGAGGGGTTGAACCCAGGGCCTTGCACTTGCACACTTTGCAAATCCTGTACCACTGAACTGCACCCCTAACCCCATTTTTTTACTTTTTATCTTGAAACAAGGTCTTCCTAAGTTACACAGGCTACCTCTGATCTTGAACTTGCAGTCCTCCTGCCTCCACCTCCCAAATCACTGGGATTACAGGTTCCTACCACTGTGCCTGGCTGGATTTTATTTTCAAAACCAACTCACCCTAAGTCCAAAACAGGAACACTACAAACTAAGGGGGGAGGTGAAAGATGTTTTCTGCTTTCCTCAAAATAAGCTTACAGTTTAATTGCAAAGCTGAAAGTTATCATTTTTTTAACAACATTTTTTAACATTCAACAAGGAGAATTTTAAATTCTTGTTTCTGTTTCCCTGAGTACCTAATCATATCACAGTGGTCCCTGAGTATTCATGGGGGATTGGTTCCAGGATCATCCTCACATACCAAAATCTGTGAATGCTCAGGTCCCATGTGTAAAATGGCACAGCATTTGCACACAACCTACACAAACCTCCCGTATATTTAATCCAAGGCTTCAAACTCATGAAAAATTGGGTTCAGGTTTGGGTGTGGGCTCAATACCTCAAAACTTAACTCAGGTTCAGTTTAGGTTTGGGTTTACAATTCTAATCCTATGTGTAGATGAGGGTTTTTTTTTTTAAATTGCTAATGATATAAAAAACATTAAAATCTGAATCTGAACCCACTTTTTCAGTGGGTTTTGGTTCAGAAAAATGTTTTAGATGCTTGAACTCGAAAGGGTTTAGGGTTCAAGTTTGGTCTGAAGCCCTGGTATCTACACATAGGATTGAAACCCAAACCCTCTGAATTTTAACCTACTGAACCCATTTTTTCACAAGTTTGAAGCCCTGCTTTAAATTATTCACTGTTGTTGTTGTTAGGTGCCGTCGAGTCGGTATCCGACTCATAGCAACCCTCTGTACAACAGGGGAAACACTATTGTCAGTGCTTCCCTGCTGTTCATAGGGTTTTCAATGGCAGATTGATTTTTGGGAGGGGGTTGCCAGGTCCTTCTCCCAAAAATTATTCATAGGTTACTCATAATACCTAATAGAATGTAAATATTATATATACTTTATATATAAAGTTATATACTTTAGGGAATAATGACAAAAAGAAAAAGTCTATACATATTCAGTACAGGTGGAATGTTTTTCCCTGAATATTTTCCATCCATGGTTGGTGGAATCCACAGATACAGGGACAGCTGTTCACCCTGACTCACCCACCACTCAAGTGGTCCTGTAGCTCACACCTCAGGAACAGAGAAGGCTTGGCTGGAGAAAAGCTCTCTAGTAACTGGGTAGTCCCCTCACTTTCACCTTGAACTAGCATCCCTCTACTTACGTTGTAGGACCACAGAAACAGCCTAAGTACTGTTATTCACATTCTACCCAACTGTCAACTGCTATACTTACAGAATACGTGGCAGTAAGAAAACTAGGAATTACTATGAACACTATGGCCAACTGCCGCTTTTAATTAGAGATAAATCATGGAAGTGACAGGCTCTTCCATGTTAACCTTCCATGTTAACCACCTAATACAAGCTAAGACATACTTATCTGTAATCCAAACAGTATCACTGAAGCAATGGTAGAAAGGACAATGGCTGCTGCTGCAGAAAAGCCTTTCATGATATTATCTGTGTACTTGACCACAACAGAGGTGTAGAGGCCTCCAACACTTGCAAGAACTTGGGATACAGAAAGATAGAAAATTTTAATACTCAAACATTCCATAAGATGAGATAATTTTTATCCCCAGAGATGCCACACTAATTTATATAGAAAAAAGAAAATACTATTTTCCTTAAAAGTAGTCATCTGAGAGTTTGTACTAAAATTAAGTAGTATTTCCTATGTAACACTGCTCCTCAGATGCCCAAAGACTGTGTGGTTGTCTCTTAAATTGTACACATTTATTGCTAACACATTAGATTCTTTTGATTGTGAAAAAATTGCTTTGGGATAGCTTGGCCACCAGAGTCAGTCAATAAAACCAAAATTACATTTTCAAACTGGTGTTAACAGTATCAAAGGAATAATTGCAAAATGCTACATTGGCTTAAAACAGGCATGTGACTTTAAAAAAAAAAAGTAAAAAGGGCATACTCAGAATCTTTAATTCCTGGATACTTACAGATGACAAACCAGACGTAATATGTATAGCCATAGAAAAATCCTTTGTCTTTAATTTCGGCTCCATCTGACAAGTAGGTGCCAACCAATGTCACAGCAATCCCTGATAGATACATTTGTATGTTTCTCACCCAAAGGGAAGTGTCTGAACTCTTTAAGACTTTTTCAAAATACACTCCTGAAAAAATAAGACATGAAAATATTAAATATATTATTGTTAATTCAAAATGTCTTTCATTTAGAGTATATGTTAGAGATATATAAAGTAAATTATGGGGGAAAACATACTTAACATTAGTTAAACAGATTTATTATGCAGGTTATGACACATGACATACTGAACTTTATTAATTTTCATTTTTACAGGGCAAATTACTAAGAGCAAACTTCATATGCTACATTTGAAGAGGCTGTTAAATTAAAAACAGTCTCTCCCTTTAGATCACAAAAGATACTTAGTGCAGATAAAAGACTATGAGAGTGAATTATCCTAATTATAGGCCTGTATTATCTCCCTAATAATGAACACTAACTTTGCAAAATAACCTATATAATCACCACTTGGAGTCTTTTCAGAGTGACAACCAAAACAAAATTTAAATAGAACTTACAGAGTGAAGCTGTTTTCCTTTAAAGCAGGTCCATACATAAAAGTCAGACCATGAACTACTAATTAGATAATAAAATTTTATGTGTATGTACATTTTTCCATACTCCAATGGCATACAGGATTCCTTCACATTCAAAAGTCACATACCACTACTGTGAGTTTTATATTTAAATAATGCAAGTTTAACAATTAAAGATTTTATATATAAGCACCATGTTAGTTAGAGACTTAGAAACTGGTACTAAGATACTTACCAACTCAGTAAGGAAAGCAAAACAAGATTGTTTTTGGCAAGTCTATGTTGCAAAGAGCCAGACAACAGGAAGAAACATAAAATGGGTGTTCTTATTTCCACCTTTGATTTTATATCTGAAAAACCACTTAACTATTCAGTGCTTGGTTACTAAGGATGTTGTTGTTAGGTGCCTTCAAGTAGGTGTCCGACTCATAGTGACCCTACGTACATCCTTCTCCCAAGCCCACAGCACCTGGTGTTCTCAGGTGGTCTCCCATCCAAGTACTAACCAGGCCCAACCCTGCTTAGCTTCCAATCTGACCGGATCTGATGCCACAGTGGTATGGCTGCAGGCTAGTTACTAAGGATAGAGGTATATTAAACCAGCCTCCATTTCCTCAATTGTGTATTAAGAGGCTAAACTAAATGCAGTGTTGAATATAAACATTTAATTGTTCAAAAATATTGTTGAGAATCAAGAGTGTATTATTTTGTGGGTGACTCAATTTTTGGTCCTAATTTGTTGACTCCTAAGAACAAAAGTCGCTGCAGCATACCACTGTGGCGTCCAATCCCGTCAGATCTCTGAAGCTAAGCCTGATTAGTATTTGGATGGGAAACCACCTGGGAACATGAGGTGCTGTAGGCTTGGGAGAAAGACTCGGGAACCCACTCCCAACAATCTGCCATTGAAAATCCTATGAATAGCAGAGAAGCAGTAATAATACTGTTTCGCCTGTTGTATGTAGGGTTGCTATGAGTCAGACAGGCTGGGATTTAGCTCAGTTGGTAGAGCACTGCTCTGCAGTCTCTGAGGTCTCAAGTTCAATTCCCAGCACCGCAAAAATGGGAGAAGGGCCTGGTAATCCACTCCCAAGGCAATCCCGAAATAGTCGCCATTGAAAACCCTATGAGGGTTGCTGTGAGTTGGATACCAACTCGACGGCACCTAACAACAACACGAGTCAAACACCAACTGAACAGCACCTAACAAGAACAAAAGTTTAGCATGACACTGAACTAGTTAAATAAGTACTATTCCTAAATTTATATTTTTTCCCCTGTCTTATAAAACATTTACAAGCAATAGGTTATTTGCATATCCTGCTTGCTTTCCTAGTCAAAAACAAAAAACAGTCCTAACTCTTCAAATATGAGCAAATATAGACATACAGCTGTAACTAATATATTCTTTACTAAAAAGTGCTTTAAGTTTCATTCCTATTGGAACTGTTTCTAAAACACATTTCCTTTCTTACATCACTGTTAACATTCATACTTTATCTTTTCTTAATTATTGGAGGAGTGGTTGTCCCTACACATAACCCCCAGACTTCCCTGTTTTCTTGATGTTAGTGATTGCATGTCCTCTTCCCATCCCTTAAGAATGTCACTTTTTTGTACTGCATTTTCTTTTTTCTTTTTTTTCAGTACTGGGGGTTGAACCCAGGGTCTCACTCTTGCATGCTCTTTAAGTACTATACCACTGAGCTGCACCCCCAGCCCATTTTTTTAGTTTTTGAGACAGGGTCTTGCTAAATTATGCAGACTGCCTCTGGTCTTGAACTTGTGATCCTCCTGCCTCCGCCTCCCAAGTCACTGGGATTACAGGCGTGCGTCACTGCGTCTGGTTTGTAGTACATTTTCTAAGGTACACTCCACCCACTTCCTCTTTTTATCCCATAGCTCATAGTCAGTTGAAACAGAGGACGAACTTAGAGGTTATAGGGTGAAATCAACACTGAGTTGGTCACCTTAATAATTTATAGCAGCAGAGGCTACCCTGAGGATAGTGAGAGTTCAAAGAAAATCAAAACAGGTACTTGAGCTTTCTGAAGGCTGATTTCCTACATTTTCAGAGGACTTCTTTCATTTACTTTTGGGTTCTCGGCCAGGATGACACAAAGTATATTCTTAGATAATTGCAAGTCTGAATAAGGGCTGAGGTTAAACAAGGTCATATATTTACTAGAGAAACAGATGACACCAAACAGTGTAAGATAAAACTTTAATAGTAATAAAATTGTTGGATAAAACAAGATAAACTATATCCTCCCTTCCTTTTTTTGCAGTAATGAGGCTTTGCACATGGTAGCCAAGCACTCCACCACTGAGCCACACCTCCAGTCTCCCAACCTTTTTTTAAAATTTTGAAACAGGATCTTGGACTGTCTCTGGCCTCAAACCTTTGATCCTCCTGCCTCAGCTTCCCGCATGGCTAGGATTACAGGGGTGTACCACAGCACCTAGCTCTAGATCTATCTTGAAAGTTTAATGTTTTCCAAAAACAGTGAAAACACAATAAAATGATGCTTTCATTGATTTACCTGCAAATCCTGAGCACAATACAGCAACAGCTATAGCACCAAATCCTAATAATGGATTCTGTTCCACCTGTAATATTAATTTTTTAAAGTTATTTTTATTTCTTTCTTTTATGGCAAGATTTTTTTTTACAAATCATGAATATTTCTGAATGATCTGGGCAGTCAAATCTATCAAGTAACTGAAATAGTTTTAAATACGTCACTAGAATTCTACTTCAGAATCCCCAGTCCTGGGCTGGGAGTGCAGCTCAGTTGTAGAGCTCTTGTCTATCATGTATAAGGCCGTGGGTCTGATCACCAGCACTGCAAAATAAATAACGAAATAAAAAATAAAATCACCATGTTCTATTTTTTTAAGTTATTTTTAGTGAATAACAAATAGAATTCATCCAACAGTCCAAACAAATGAATACAAAAATCTGTGTTACTAGTTCTTCTAAAAGTATATTTCATAGAATATGATAGTAACAAACAAAATGACAAGTGCTATAGGCTTGGGAAAAGGACCCACAGCCCACTCCTGAAATATTCAGCCATTGAAAAGCCTATGAATTACAGGGAAGCACTGACAATAGTGCTGGGCATGGCACAGTGTCAGGTACCATTTTGTCTGTTGAATACACAGAACTATGAGTCAGATCTGACTCAAAGGCACCTAACAACAAGAACAAACAAAATGAAAGAACTAAAACACAAATTAACCAGAGCACTTAAAGATATGGCCCTGAAATTACGTAGGATATGCATAATATAACATGTACACCTCCTATTACCTAATACCAATTAAGTGCTCTTCCGTACGTGTCTGTCAGCTTATCATACTGTGGGGGCTTGTGTGTTGCTGTGATGCCACTGGTATTTTAGATACCAGCAGGGCCACCCATGGTGGTCAGGTTTCAGCCAACCTTCCAGGCTAAGACAGACTAATGAGAAGGACCCAGCAGCCCATTCCCAAAACAATTAGCCACTGAAAACCCTGTGAATAGAAGAGAAGCACTGTCAAATATAGTGTGGGAAAATGAGCCCCTCAAGCTGGAAGGCATTCAAAAGACAACTAGGGAAAAGTTGCCTCCTTCAAAGAAGGGTCAACCTCAATGATGGGAATGGAGTAAAGCTCCTGAGTCCTCCTCTTGCTGATGTGGCATGACTCAAAATGGGAAGAAATACAGTGGCTGCAACAATGGGCTTAAGCATAAAAAGATTGTGTGCATGGCACAGTGTTGGGTAGTGTTTCGTTCTCTTGTACACAGGGTTGGTATGAGTCAGATCCAGTTTTGCATAGTTGGTCTGCTTCTTAATTTTAATTTCTGCCACTATCCTAATTCAAGCCCTTACAGCATCAGTCCTGGAACTGGTAACTTACAGGGTAAAGTGCTGGCTTTCGAGACTCCACTTCATTGAATTTTTATTAGATATTTATAGTATATCTTCATGTACCAGAATCACTACTATAAACTGAATTAATAAAGAGGGTAGTGATAGGCAGTTCTGGTTCCTAACCAGCTTCCTGTGTAGTATAGGCAAGAGTGACAGGTAGATATAGTCATAATACTGTGAGACACGTGCCAACAGATGCCTGTACATGGGGCCCCAACCTATTATTTCAACTTTATTTTCTCTTTCTTCTCTAAAATAACCCTCAGGAACTTTCATCTGTTGTTCCTGAGAGATAAATACTAATTCAATAGTACTACTGAAATTAGAGGACTAAAACTCAGGATTATAATATAAGGTTACATATACCTTGTTCAAAATAAATAAACCTAATGCAAGGAGGGAGAAGGACCCAGCAACCCACTAAAAACAATCAGCCATTGAAAACCCTATGAATAGCAGAGAAGCACTGAAAGTAGTGTTTTGTCTTTTGTATGTAGGGTCACTATGAGTCGGATACTAACTCGATGGCACCTAACAACAACAACAACAACAACAATGCAAGGAGGTAAGTACCTGAGAGAAAACACTTGATCTAAAATGTTTGTGTGAACATCAAAGAAGAAACAGAAGATACTATAAAACAGTGAACTCAAAGTATGGTCTCTGGCCTGGCAGCAGCAGCATCACCTGGCAATTCATTAGAAATGAAAATTGTCAGGCCCTATCCAAGACCTACTGAATCATAACTATGAGGACAGACCCAACAATCTATTTTAAGTAACTTCTCAGTTTCTTCTGATATATACTAAAATTTGAGAACCACAGCCACATCACAGACTAGTTAACATGGATGCTTTCTTAATAAACATTACAAGACTAGCATAGATATGAGAAAAAAAATTCATAGTGTGAGACGTCACCTATCCCAGCATCTGCTGGGAAGTCCAAACTGCTACAAACAGTGTTCGTTACATTCTTGACTTGTTTACCTAACAGTTTAGGAGAAACATTGGAAACTGCTTCTCTGGTAAGAAATTGATGGAGCCGGGTGTAGTAACTCACACTCGCAATCCCAGCAACTCAGGTGGCAAAGGCAGAAGGATCGCAAGTTCAAGGCCAGAGGTTGCCTGTGTAATTTAGCAAGACCCTGTCTCAAAATAAAGTTTAAAAAATGAACTGTGGGTGCAGCTTAATAGGACAGCACTTACAAAGTATGTGCAAGGTCCTAGGTTCCCATCACCCCAGTACCAAAAAAAAAAGAAAGAAACTAAGTATGATGAAGTGGACATGATAGAAACTTTGAATGAAGAAAGCAGCCATGCCCTTTCAGTAATAGCCACACAACACAGTTAAGGGACATGTGCAGCAGTCTTGAGTAAATCAAAATTCAAAAAACAAACTTCAATTTAGAATTCCATAGCAAATAGGGAGATGGTTCAAGAGAGACTAAGGTTCTGAGAATGAAGTTCTGGTTAAGAGTTAAAAAGAAGTCATAAAGAAATCAAATGACTAGTTATGGGCATCTTAACTGAATTGTGATCTTCAGCTAAATAATGTACTGTTAGATGACAAAAAAACAGAATTACTCAAATCTAGTTCCATTTCTCCCTGTGAATAATTTTAAATTATAAACATATTTAAAAGAGAATATCCAAGATATCTGATTATAAAAATATCTAGCTAAATAAAATAAATCCAGAAGTCTCTACCAAGTAAAGCCAGTGATATTTAGCATATATGAAGCCCTTAGAATAATGCTAGAATTAAGTCATTGTAGCTGTTACTGTTATTTTGGTTGCCAGCAAAATCTTAGAAGAGACTTACTGATGACTTCAAGAACTTAAGTTTAATGGTCATCAATGGAAAATAGTGTGAAGCATACCAAATTTCCTTACTGAAAGGATTCCTAGGGTTAAGTGGTAAAGGGATTTCTATAGAGATAATGTGTGGCAAGAAACCTGACAAATTTGCATAGTATCTTTGTGGACAAGACAGAAGTGTGGATAGGATGACAATAAATGAGGGCAGCAGGCATGTGGCAGAGACAGAACACAAGAGGCAGCCTCTCTTCCTGATGTGCTGCCCAGTGAGTAAACCCCCTCCTGCAAGAAAGGCGTTAATCCCTCTTTGTGACCAAATTGCCTGTGAGAGCGTCCACCTCCTACCAGTTCTACCATGATGTCAATTAAATTCCAGGATGAGTATCATATAGAACAAACCAAACCACATCAGGAGAGGAGAAGGAAAAAAAGTTATGACAAAAAGGAACAAGAAAGGGTCCACACATACTTGTAATGCCAATGACTCGGGAGGCAAAGGCAGGAGGATCACAAGTTTGAGACCAGAAATAGTCTGCATAATTTAGCAAGACCTTGTCTCAAGAAAGTAAAAAAAAAGAAAAAAAAGGGGCTGGGGTGCAGCTCAGTGGTGTAGCACTTGCAAAACATGCAAGTACAAGGCCCTGGGTTCAACCCCTAGTAGCAGGGGGAAAAAAAAAAAGCTAATTAATAGGAAAAAATCAAGCTAAACCAGCAATCAACAAGTGCTAACTTGCCAGGCAGATGAATGAACAAGCATAGCATTATCTTCCAGCCCTAGTCAACCCTTCAGCTGACTACAGCCTTAGCTAGCAGCCTCACTACAATCTTGTAAGAGACCACAAGCCAAAACCACCTAGCTAAGACACCCTCAAATACCTGACCCATAAAATTGCTGAGTGATAATAAATGTTCTAGTAAGAGAAAAAAATCAAGGTAGAGAAAGGTTTAAGTAGTATTGCCAACAGAATCCTAGTTCTGTTCTAAAATGTTAACAGATGACCCAGAAGACATATTTGTCCACTCTAAAAAGCATAGTGCTCAATGGAAAGCTAACAGTGAGTAAGAACCGAAAAGAACTCCAGGAACTAGCTGGGTATGGTGGCTCATGCCTGTAATCCCAACCATTCCAAAGGCTGAGGTAGAGGGATCGTGAATTTGAGACCAGAAGCAGCCTGCATAACTTACCAAGACCATGACTTGTAATAAAAAATAAAAAGTGAGCTAATAAGATGACCTTACTGAATACAAACACATCTTGCATTTTGGTTTAAAATAAGCCTACTACACAAGACATTCAAAATGAACTATATTTATGTGACATAGCTACATATAGTTATACATAATCAATTATAAACCAGATACCCTGCTCCCTCCAAAAACTAATATAAAATTTATGCTCATTTACCAGTTTTCTAGTATTCAGAACAAAGGGGGTAATTATCAAGCTATCCCTCATAACTAGCCAGGCAGGATCTAGAGACAATGTGAAGTTTGAGGACATACTGAGGAGCAAGGAGACCAGTGCATCTAGAGAAAAAATACAAAGCAGAATGTTACAGCAGGAGGCAAGGTTCAGGATGTCTCTGCCTAGGGACCATACCACAGAAAGAAACAACAGGGTTATTTAGACAGGAGAGGGGATCACTGGGGGAGTGGTGCACCAGGAGAGCAGGGACATGACATCCTCAAACATTCACAAACTTATATGGAGTTAGTAGGGATTTGAGTTTTATTATGACAAAAACAAAACCAATGAGAGGTAGTTACAGGAAGATGCATTCTGCTTAAAATATAAAAGACTTTTCTAGAGTAGTGCAAAGTAGGATAAGCTAGCTACCCCACACTCTGCTTTAGCTAACAGCTCTTCACATATATTACCTATGTGAGATGAACCTAACACCATTTCTAATGGTGTGAGCTGTTCATATTTAACAATTAGTTTGCCTTCCCAAATTCTTTCTCTGAAGTTCTACAACTGAGTTACATGTGTAGTGCACATTTGATAAATGTTTTAAATATAAGCATGCCTCCATATCATCTGAAGGCAATAAATATTAACCTAAACTCATTTTCTGAAAACAAACATTTCTCTAGAAGCTAAAGAGTACTAAAAAGGAGCAGACTTGTCAGTTGTACAAACCGTCTCTCTCTACATTCCCAGCTGCCTTCTGTTCCTGAGAGAACCATGGTCCATTTGCTAAAAGTTGAGTATTTAGTTAGAGAAAACTTTGACCTTCAGAAAATCTTTCACTACAGTTCCATTTCCTATTCTCTTTGGGGAATTAACTGAGGCACATAGCATAAATATATATATCAGGTATGTACCTTAACATTCACTCTTGAAATATTTAAGAGGGTTTTTTTTTGCCCTATTTTCATTATTGATAATCAGAACACTCCTCCGTTATATTCCTTATTACTGACACTGGGAATATGTGCCAAAGGAAAACAGACTGTGTGAGCTGACAAAGAAGAATGAAAGCTACAGAAAACCTTGCCCAGCATCTGAGAAAATGTCTAAAAACATCTAGACATTCCAAACATATGCACTACATGGAAGCTCCCACAGTTTTATAACAAGTTAGATACTATCTTTGGACAAGATATTTCACCTCTTTGGACTTCAATTTAATCATCTCTAAAACAAAGGAGGCCTGCAGCTGTAGCCCTGTGGCATCCGATCCCGTCAGATCTCGGAAGCTAAGCAGGGTCGGGCCTGGTTAGTACCTGGATGGGAGACCGCCTGGGAACACCAGAAGCTGTAGGCTTGGGAGAAGGACCTGGCAACCCCCTCCCAAAAATCAATCTGCCATTGAAAACCCTATGAGCAGCAGAGAAGCACTGACAATAG
>VMDO01000757.1:0-27531 GCA_007922755.1 Pedetes capensis
CCCCCCCCGTTCCCTCCCTCCCCTCCTCCTCCTCCTCTTCTGTTTACCTCAAGTTTGAATTTTATCTGCGCAACATTAGCTGGAATGCGGACATTGAAAAAAACACTCGCTCTCGAGCCGGCAGCGGCTCCGGAGGAGCCATGTGGCATCCAGCCACCGCGAAGGGGAAAAAAGTGCTCTTAGCAACACAAACATGGCGAAATAGCTCCGGCATGCCCGGTTCACGCAACAGCCCTACCTTCTCTCGCCCGCGCGCCGAACATCCTGGCCAGGAAACGCAGACCCCTGCCGGGGGCCGGCCAGAGGGTTCTCGGGGAGCGCGAGGGTGGGAGCGCGGGGCGTGCAAAGGGGAGGATGAGCGGAGTCCACGGAGGAAACATTTCAGGCTGGCGATCAAACCCATCTCCCTAACCAGGAGCGGGGGGACGCCCTTTCCACTAGCAGGGATGGGAACAGAATAAAATCCCCGTCCCCAGGTCCTCCTGGACTGGCTTTCCCCACCCCTCAGAATTTACCTCTGTGCTGAGCACACGCCGCTTCGGTCCCTGGCTGGGTCCTTCCTCCCAAGTGAGGCGAGGGGGAAAATGATGCGCACGTAGATTCGTAGAGCGTCTTCTTCGAGAATGTCCCCGGGGTGATCACGAGAGCGAGGGAGACTCCGGAGACAGGTGCGGGGCTGGCCGGGGCTGCCGGCTAAAAGTTGTTCTCGGTGCGGTGGGCGGGGGGGCGCCCCGGCCAGGGTCGCGGACCCCCGATCCCAGCCCCCCGGCGTCGCCCACTTGTCACGCCAGGCTGCTGCGTGCGCTCGGCTGCAGGGGAGGTGGCGTAGTTTCTCTTCCTCCCACCTCTTCTCACTCACTTGTTTGTGTAGCCGTGGGCTCCCCTAATGCTTTCCTCTCCACAATGTTGTTTCATTATATCATGTCCATCATGTGACACCGGAGAGGCCTCTCTATGGAAACTTAAAGGGGCTCCCACGTGACTGCAGCAGCAACAACAGCAGCAGGACCGGCGGCAGCGGGCGCAGCGTTTGTACCACCACCCACCGGGAGCCCCTCGCAGCTTCCCGAGGGGGCTTCTGACGCTGCAGAAGCCCAGATAAGAGAGCCACAGCATCCGGGAGCTGTGGCGTCGGTGCGTGCGTAGAGCCTGTGCTCATTACATAGCAAGCCAAAAGGAAGGAGCGTCCTTAAATCCTTTTCTACAGTCACAAAACCCACGCTCTGTTAAAATGACATTTCGTGGCTCCTACTTTATTTCCCCCAAGAGCAATGAGTTTTCTACCAGGACTGATTAAATATTACAAAGTCAGAAAGAAAAGCCGGATTTGTCCCTCTGGCGAGTTGTCACAAATCGCTGGTAGAACAAAAATGCCAAAACGGTAACAACAAATAGAATTAGGCATTGGATACATCATTACCGTCACCACCAGTTTTAAAGCTTTCTGGAGTTAACATTCCTCCCGTAACTGTGTTGATGCTCGCAGGAGGCCAAATGCAATGCAGTTTTTCTCTTCCGCAGCTATATTAGGGTTTTGTTGCTGACAGCAGTAAAAACTTGTTTGTGTCAGGAAATGAGGTATGAAGATATGACCTGCAAGGTACAGACAAAACCAAAGTGGCAGTTTTTGCATTACTTCTCTTGACCACATTCTTTCAAATGGTGACAACTGTCTGCTGTAAAATACGTGGGAAAAATTTTTAAAAATCATTAAAACATACTTATCTTTTAATCATACTGTTCATACTATCCACTAGACATTATATATGCATATATATGTGTTGTGGAGGGGGAGGGAGAGAGAGGGAAAGAGAAGCATATGCTTTTGAATGGCATTTTGAACCACTACGTGTGTCGTTCCTTCTAGCACTTAACTGAAGTAGCTAACAAACAACTTTGAAAGACTTATTCAAGTCCGGTGATGTGTGGAAAGTGTGATAGTTTTGAGTATTCTCGGGACTACTGACTCACAACCTCTTTAGGTGCTTCTACTTTAAATTCCAGTTCTCTGCCTTAAAGTTCTTATGGACCATGGAGAGAGTATCCTATAAATCTAAGCTAGGTTCCTCCTTCTGTGTTTTGGTCCATGCAGTTCCATTTCCATAAGGAAAACTGTTTGGATTAGTGGAATCATGAAAAGACTTCGCAGGAACCTGAAGGGTGGGACGGGAGATGGTTGTTTCTTCTGGCCTTGCTTTGACTGTATCTCTTTCCACCTCATCAGCCATGACAAATGATCGTCACTACATCCCTTCTGATTCTACGAGTCTCCCAATTTTTGGTTCCCCATCTCATGCCTACTTCTTTCAGCCTCTTCCCCTTTTTGGCCCTTACCTCCCAACTCGGACCCCTTTCAGCCTGGGTGCTCAGCTCAGGCCTTCCCAAATACAGGCTCCCAGTCTTCCACCCCAACAATCGCCCCCACCCCCCTTTCCCAGCTCGGTCTCTCTTAGCAATTCTACCTCCTTACCTCTCTTTGACCTCCTTTAATCTCCTCCACAGTCTGGCCCTTGACTTCGAGGACTCATCTTACCTTTCTTCACCTGAAATGTCCTGCCCCTTACTGGGGTCTCCTTCACCCCCTCCTGTCTGGTCCCATCCCTTCTGCGGTCAAGCCTCAGCATTCCTCCACTGCTCGGCCTGGTCAGCTTGAGCCTCATTTTGTTTGCGTGCCCCTTGGCTAAAAAGGAGTGTCTGGTGCCTTGCGGGGCCAGGATTCCCTTTGGGCTAGGACCCCTGCCTCGCCCCCTCCGCCCCTCTCGGGCCCGGGTTGCGGCGCTTCCTGGGCCGATGGTTTGGACTTGCTGCAGCAGCTGCGGTTCTGCTGTGTCATGCAAGAAGGAGGCGGCGGCGGCGGCGGCGGCAACCGGAGCTGGAGTGGGAGGAGGGGAGGAACCTGATCCTCCGGTAGCGGAGGGCTGGAGGCAAACACCGAGCTCCCCCAGAGCCGCCCGGGAGCAGGGAGGGCTCCGTTCCCCCGAGGGGCCCTCCCCGCGGGGCAGAGGGTAAGTGGGGAGGCGCAGGTGGTCGCCTTGGGAAGGGAGCGCGCAGGGGGGTTAGGTCGGGCGGCGGGAGCATCAGGAGCCACCCGGGCCCAACGGAAGGAGCCCGACGTCCAGCTGAAAGGGACTCAGGCCACAATGATGACCAGCCAGACGCAGCAAGAATTGCTATTGGAATAACGTCCCGCAGTTGACCCAGGCTGCACAGAGGGTGGTGGTGTGCGTCCCGAACTCAGGACCGAGCTGGAGGCGATGATTCAGGGTTGGAGAAACATCATCCCAGCAGCCCTAGCGCTTTAGGGTACCCCTGAATAGCAAAAGGAAACATACCCCGTGTTCCTCTAGCCTTGCTGCGTTTTCTGGGTTGTCTTGTTCAAAACTAGGGAAGAGGATGGGAAACCTGCCCAACCTCACTTTAGCCACGAAAATAATGCTCTTGGCCAGTGGCCCTGGACAAACAGCCTCTGGTGCAATTAAACAATCAATAGGAAAAAGAGCTTCGTTCCCCTCACTGCCCTCCTTCCTCGAGCCCCTTCGACCAGGGTAATTCATTGGGCTTCAAGGAGGAAGAAACTATGTTATATTCCCTCCCACCCAACCCGTCAGCCTCCCCACCGCACACACTGCAAACTGCGCACTTGATGGCTTCACCCCATCTCCAGAGCTGCGCTTCTCAGAGACGTTGCAATACTGCTCCATGCTGTAGAAGGCTGTCTTAAACTCAGGACAGTTTCACCTCCGTTGCCCTTTACCCCCTGGGGGATTCGGAAACCTAGAACGGAGAGCAGCGAAATGGAGGGACAGGCTGGGCACATAGGAACATGACTTCTTTCACCTGTGTACAATTCTCAAGACAACTATTTTATTATTATTCCTTCCCATTTCCCTCCTAGAATTTTCAAAAGGCACTTTTCTGAAACATCATTTCTTTAAAAATGTCAGTCATACATTTAGAAGTAAGGGGTTGAGGGGATTAACTGAAAGGCTAATGACTGTCTCAAAAGCACATGCGGTTGCTAGGGAACTCAAGCTCATCCCGCTCTCTAATCACCAGCATGTTACGTGGAAATCAAACTGCTCAGGGTGTTATTAAAATGAATGGCATTCGGTTAAAGGCTTTCTTGCTTATGTTGTAGCATCCTGGGTTATTATCGATTGCCTCACACCCACATATCTTGTTTTCCTAATTTGATTTCTGTATTTGCGTCACTGCCAGGGACACTCAGACTAGACCAGTTAGGTTCACTTCCTGTTTCTCAGAACCGGTTTATATTTGGTCTGCAGCACTAACTGGTAAAATATTATCACAGTGATCCTCTTGGAAAGAAATCTTTGCTTTCCGTTGAAAACAAATTATCCCAATTAAATGCTAATTCCCATTTAAAATGTCATCATTTGAGGAATAAGGTAGACTGTCAGTCTATTAGCCATTTGAGAAAGCCATTCTTGAAATGTAAACCCTAGAAAAATCCATCTCTATTTCTTTTTCCCAGCAACTTTATGCCTCAGCCTTGGAATTAAAACAAACTCAAGTAGAGAAAAGATTTAAGTGTGATATTTCTAAAATGAATCACAAAAAAATACACATTGAAGCTGGGGGGAATCATTTTGAGTAAATAAGGGATAGAATTGAATAGAATCCAGGCCCACGAAGGACAAATAAGATGGAGTTAGTATTGTGGCACTCAGACCAGAGTACAAAGTGTGATTGCAAGGCTATACTACAAACAGGAAACCCCGTCACTTTGTGTACTAATTATCTCTTACCAATTCTCCTACGTCCCTGGTCAAGGCAACCTTGCTTCCCACTCCCCAGTTTCTTCCTCTTTGTATCAAGGATATCACAAAGGCAGCATCATAAAGGTAAAACTATGTATATAGGTGGGTTGTGATCTGGATAATTTGCATACATGAAAAATAAAGCCTTTTGAAAAGAATGGATGTGGCATTGAGGAAGGATCAGGCCACTGAAGATCAGAAAATTCACCCCTACTCCTCATACACTGAATGAACTTGGGCTAACCATTATAGGTCTTTTTGTGTCAGTTCCCTTATGGAAGCTTAAATGAAAGTACTGGAGTAAAAAGGGTCTGTAAGTTTCCTTGCATTTACAAAATTCTGTGATTAGATTGAACTTTACTACATCATTTGATTTTAGATAGATTTTGCAATGTTAAATTTTATTACTGACCCTTTATTACCTATATGGAGATTCCGAGGGAAATGATAATAAGAAATGATTTGTTCATGCATTAGGTTTTAGTGACAGCTTCCAGACAATAAAATCTACCTTGTTCCCAATGTACTTACTCTCTCCTTGCCTTCTGGTATTGTGGAAGCAACAGGGTAAAAAGTGCAAAAGTATGTAAGTGTAGAGAAAAGCCCTTCAGTGGTTTTACATGCAGTTAATCCAAACTACTTTGATGAGCACAATGGTGGAATGATAGAGGAAGGGCTATTCCAGAAATAATGAATTGGCTGAACCCCATGGAGCCGATAATCTATTTGCCTATGTTTTAATCAGTGATAGGAAGAAACATACCTAGTTCAAATTTTAGAATCTTTCAAATATTAAAAAATGGCAAGAAGAAATGTTAGATTTGTGCCTGAAAGAAAAGCCCTAACTTGGAAACCCAATTCTGTCACTTTATCTACCATTTTTGAGTGCCTGCTGCATTAGGTACTGTGCTAGGCCCTGAAAATATAAAAATGAATAAATCCCAGTCCCTACCCTGCAGGATCTTATAGTATGATGAGGAGACAAATGAGTACACACAACAGTGAGGTGATATCTATAAGGGAGCTCATAGGAAGGTACCTAACTACAGAAGATGTATCTCAGCATGAACACGGAAGGACACACAGAAGTAAGGCAGACAAATGGGCAAGTTAAGGAAAGGTGTGTCAGGCAAAGAAAGTGCTGTGTATAAAGACCTGGAGGTTAAAAGGAGTGCCCAAAGAATTGAGCGTAAAGGACAGTGCCCAGCAGGTGAAGGCTTTCAATAATATGTTTTATGAATACATGACAGAAGTCCTGTGGGGTTCATCTAGAAAGATTAACAGGGTTTTGTATTATGAAATGTTTTGTCTATCTTTCTAAGAAGTTCAAACTTATCCTAAAGCCAATGGAAAGCCATTAATTAATTTTAAGGAGCATAGTGAAGTGATCAAATGTCCATTTTAGAAAGATCACTCCAGTTCAGAATATTTATTAGCAAATAACACTATAAGCAAGGAGACTTGTTAGAAGGTTGATTTTAGCATTGTGGGAAAGAAAGGATAGACTTCTAAAGCATCAAGAAAGGAATGGAGAAAGGAGAAGATTTCAATAAATATTTAAGATAACAGAATTTGATTATTGATTATATCTGCAAGATTGAGGAATGGGAGGAGATTTGTGGCTTAGGTATTTGGAAGGACAGGGATATCATTTACCAAGAAAGTGGAAAGAAAGTAATTAGTTTCATGTAAAACATGTGGAGTTGAAAGTGTCCATAGAATGTCAAAGTGAAGCTGTGTACTACATAAGTGAACAGAAGGGTCTAGAACTCCAAAGAGAAATCTATGCTGGAGTTATCAGAATAAATGAGGGTTCATGAATGTAGATGAAATCTCAAAAAGAGAAGATGAAAAAGAAGGAGGAGGAGGAAGAGGAAGAACAAGAGGAGGAGGAGGACTGTTATAAAATCCCATGGAAATGCTAATGTTTAAAGGGTGAGGAAAGAGAGATACAGGAGAAGAATATCCCAAGAGGTTGGAGGGCCAGGAACAAGATACTTGAGAGGCCAAGTGAGGATATACCAACAGTGTTTGTTTGATGCTAGAGAGGTCAAGGAAAATGAGGACTGAAAAGTCCTTAGATTTAGCACCCAACGAGGTCATTGGTGTATTTGGCAAGAAGCATAATGGCAAAGGGGACATAATAACCAGATTGCAGTGGGTTGAGGAGTAGATGAGAGCAGAGGAAGTAGGTAAAGGAAGTTCTTACACCTAAGAAGGACTAAAGGGCAAGTAAGGACAGAAACCAAGGTGTCCAGAAGAGAGCATTTAAATCTATGGTCTGTGAGGTTAAAGGCATTTGGGAAAAAAGGAAATAATAGAGAATTCTAGAGATTCTTTTAGCCCTTTTCAAATTAAGTGGATTCACCATCCACCATTTGTTTAAGCCCAAAAGCACATAGACATTCTTGGTTCTCCTCTTTTTCTCAGTTTTCATGTCCAGTGCATGAGGAATTCAGGTCAACTCTACCTCCAAAACCTTTCCAAACCCTGTCTCATTCTATCTCCACTGCTGCCACTCTAATATAATCACTACCCTCTCTCTTCTGGGCTCCTACAATAGCTTTCTAAATGTTTTTCCTGTTTCGACACTTGTCCCCATTCTCCACAACACAATTAGAGTGACTTAAGTCATACATCATAAAACATAAATCAACCCATAATCACTTCTCTTCTTAGAATCCTTCCACATCTTCTGACTGCACTTGAATAAAGGCCATGGCCCATGAAGTCCTATGTGGCATCTCCCACCACTGCTAAACCTCATCTCCCACCACTCTCTCAAACTCCAGCCCCATTAGCCTTTTTTTTTCTATTTCTCAAACACACTGGTTTACAGCTGTACCACCCTGGCATCTGATCCCATCAGATTTCAGAAGCTAAGCAGGCTCAGGCCTGGTTAGTACTTGGGTGGGAGACTGCCTGGGAATACTGGGTACTGTAGGCTTGGGAAAAGGACCCTACAGCCCAGTCCTGAAACAATCAGCCATCAAAAATCCTATGAGTAGCAGAGGAGCACTGACAATAGCACCAGGCATGGCATAGTGTTGGGTAGTGTTTCATTTGTTGTACATAGGGTTGCTATGAGTCAGACCCAACTTGACAGCACCTAACAACAATAAAAACAAACACACTGAATCTGCTCTTGTTTTAAAGGCTTTACTCTAAATATTTTTTTTTCCTAGGATACTCTTTTGGTCCTTCTAATCTTTTTCTAAATGTCATCTCCTCAAAGAGGCCCTTCATCTGCCTGAAGTATCCTTTTCTGTCCACCTTTCCAACCATCCTATGCTATTATTCATAGTAATAGGACCTTGTTACTGAAACATTGTTGTTGTTAGGTGCCGTTGAGTCATGTCCTACTCATAGCAACCCTTATAGGGGTTTCAGTGGCTGATTGTTTCTGGATTGCCTCGTAAGTGGATTGCCATATCCTTCTCCCATTTTTGCCGTGTGGAAATCGAACTGGGGACCTCAGAGACAGTAGAGCGGTGCTCTACCAACTGAGCTAAATCCCAGCCTGCTTATGGTTGAGGACCTCTAAAATATAAACCTTGTAAAGATTCCTAGCACATAGTAGACATGTAAAAATGCTCATTGCATGTTTGTAGAAGGAAAAGAGAGAAGCAACAGATTAGTAGAAGTTATATGCATCAAGAAACAGCATGTAGAGTTAGGCATTGCGTGCATCTGTAGTCCCAACACTCAGGAGGCTGAGGTAGAATGATCATGAGTTTGAGACCAGCTTGGGCTACACAGTGAGACCCTGTCTTTAAAAAAAAAAAAATCAGTTTCTGTGTACTGAGGAGTGGCCAGTAATGATGAATTACTAGGCTCTTAAGATTTTGGAAGTGGAAGCATTACTAGCTGTGTGACCCTAGACATTCCCATTCTTCAAACCTCACTTTGTAGTTAATAATACTACCTGCCTCACTGTGCTGTTAGGAAAATGAAAAGAAATAGTATCAGTAGAGGCATAAGTCAAACTTGTCAAGCTATTTTCAGGAAGTCAGGACTTCTGCAACTCAATTTGTAACCTCCACATGTGGGCTTCCCTGCCATGGAATTAGCACTTGATAATTACTTATTATTAGAAAGAAAAAAAATGACTCAATTGTGACTTTTTGAAAATACCAGCATATCTGATTAAACCTTGATGGTAGGTTATTTAAGATGAAATCAAAGCACCTCTACAAATGAATTAGGAAACACCTGAAACAGCTGGGTGCAGTGTGGCATACCTCTAATCCTGGTTACTCCCAAGGTGGAGGAAGGAAGATTGAGAGTCTGAGGTCACAGGCAGCCTGTGTAACTTAGTGAGACCCTGTCTCAAGATAAAAAATTTAAAAAGGAGCTGGGGATGCAGTGCAGTAGTAGAGCGCCTACAAAGTATGTGTGAAGGCTGGGTTTAACCCCAAGTAATGAAAAAAAAAAAAAAAACCCTACCAAAAACTGAAAAATCAGGCAGAGGATATAACAGATTATAGTCAAAGAAATACAAATGGATATTTGTATTTGTACAGCCTGCAGCTATACCACTGTAGCGTCCGATCTGGTCAGTTCTCAGAGGCTAAGCAGGGTCGGGCTTGGTTAGTACTTGGATGGGAGACCACCTGGGAACACCAGGTGCTATAGGCTTGGGAGAAGGACCCGGCAACCTACTCCCCCCCAAAAAAATCAGCCATTGAAAACCTTATGAATAGCAGAGAAGCACTAACAATACTGTTTCGCCTGTTGTACATAGTGTCCCCATGAGTTGGGACACCGACTCTACAGCACGTAAGAAGAACAATTTAAAATATGTAACAATGTTCACCTTTTCTCATCACCAGAGACATGCTCATCACAACTGCAATGAGATATAGTTTTTATATTTCTTGTTGTTGTTGTTAGGTGCCCTCGAGTCGGTATCCAACTCATAGCGACCCTCATAGGGTTTTCAATTGCTGACTGTTTCCGGATTGCCTTGGGAGTGGGTTGCCAGGCCCTTCTCCCATTTTTGCGGTGCTGGGAATTGAACTCAGGACCTCAGAGACTGCAGCGCAGCGCTCTACCCACTGAGCTAAATCCCAGCCCCTTTTATATATCAGGTTGACAAAAATCCTAAAGTTTAATAACATACTTGTCCGGGCAGGAGAGGAAGCATGCATGTTCTTACAAGGTAAGTAGGAGGAAATGTTGGTACAACCTCTGTGGCAGGCAACCTGGCAATGTTTATCACATTTTAAATTTACAGAGCCTTTGACTCAGCAATTCTACTTTTATATATTTACCCGATAGATAGACTCACACATGTACTGAAGGATAACTCTTCCAGGACCTTCACTGAAGCATTATTTATTATCATTAAAAACTGAAACAGCCATCAATAGAAAAGCAGTGAAGTAAATCATGTGGTTGAGCTATATTGGCAATCAATCCCATCTGAAACGCTAAGCAGGGTCCAGCCTGGCTAGTCCTTGGATAAAAGACCCCCTGGGAATACCAGGTGCTGTAGGCTTGGGAGAAAGACCTGGCAACCCACTCCCAAAACAATCAACCCATCCAAATCCCTGTGAATAGCACAGAAGCAGTGACATAGTGCCAGGCATGGCACAATGTCAGGTAGTGTTTCATCTGTTGTACCTAGAGTTGCAGTGAGTCACACCTGACTTGACAGCATCTAACAACAACATACATGTGAAAGGTAGGCAGCTGTTAGAATTTGTGAAGCACTTCTAGGCATATTGATGAGAAAAGATCTTCACAATATATACTAAGTAAACAAAAATTAAGGTGCAGAACATCACGTGTATTTTGCTAGCACTGTATTTCTTTTTGAAAGATGATGTAAATTTTTTGGTCTGAAAAACATCTGTGGAAAGATCAAATAGAACAGCACAAGAACATACATGGAGAGATCGGAGGAAGGGTATTTCAGTGGTATATGTGAAAGATGATGGTTGCTGAGTGAAGGTGGTGGCATGCATGAGGAGAGAAATGATCAAAGTCAAACAGAGCTATTTTAAGGAACTTAATGATTGGTAGGAGATGATGGATTATGATGGAGATATTGTCATGGTGTACTTGAGAATCCTTTCAAGATCAGAGACATGAGCAGAGATGTCAATGACCAAGATGGGGAATCCTAGGATAGTCAGAACTACAGTGGAAGATCAAAAGTCCTGTCCAAATGAAAACATACACTAAAGACTTGTAGATAGGGTTCTGAAGCTCAGAAGAGCTGCTGGGAATGGGTTTATGAATGTGGAAGAAGATTGCCTAAGGAGGGTAGATAGAATCAAAAGAAAACTGGGACCAGAACTAATCTCTGATCATGTAGAGAGTGGTTGGAAAAGAAGGAGTTTACAATGGCAACTGAGAATCAGAAACCAGAAAAATAAAATCAAGAGACTGTGGAGCCAAAGATGCCAAGAGAAGAATGTATCAAGGAGAATAAACTTGTAATACTTTGCCAAAAAGTCAAGAAGGATCCTCATAGCTAGTTTCTTTCATGAGGTCTAAATTCCTTGAGGAATAGGATTATTTTATTTATTTTTGTATCCCCAGAGCTTTCTCTGTGTCTCACACATAATAAATATTTTTGTTAAGTTGGAAAGAGAGCCAAGTGCTGTGCTCATGCCCATAATCTCAGGAGGCAGAAGCAGGAGGATCACCGGTTTGAGGTCAAAGACAGCCTGCATAACTGAGTGAGATCTTGTCTGAACATAAAAAAAAAAAAAAAATTGGGATGGGGGTATAACCCAGTGGTAGAGTGCTTGCAAAGTGGTGCAAGGCCCTGGGTTTAAACCCCAACTACCACACACACACACACACACACACACACAAGTTAAATAGACAAAAACACACAGATTGAAGGACAGACAGAAATACTGTAGAATTTATGTTTGGATCTCAAAAAAAAAAAATAGTCTGGAGAAGTAGCTCAATGGGAGATTGGTTGCCTACCATGTGCAAGACCATGGATTCAAACCCCAGCACCGCTAAATAAAATAAAATAAATAAAATAAAATAAATACATAAATAAATAAAAAACAGATTCCCTTGAAGTTTACCATAAACAAAACTTGATCTTACGAAACATAAGGAAGTTCTCTGCCCTTTGTTTTTACTCTTGAGCTAGCCTATGGATTGAACTCTGACAGTACCATATTGTTTTGATATTAAGTACCTTCCAAAAACATTTTGATAAGTAATACCTGTGCTTAGCCAATCTGAGTCATTTTTCATCTTTATTTCAGTCCTGGGTGAAGACAGAAAGCAATTTGCTTACCCTATCCCTCACACGACCCTGAGTCAGTTAATGGGATCTGAGGAATCCATTTTGCTGCTGTTACACGTCTGTGAGACACTAAAGCCACTCCTAGGATGCCCAGCCCCAGTTTCCCATCAAAGGGAAAGATGACTCTGGGCAGAAAGAGGCTTCTAACTGCTAAGACACACCACCAGTTTATCAATCCATTCTTATTTCTGCATAAAGATATTACTGCTATCAGAAGAGACTGTAGAGAATATTGACAAGAGAAAAGGGGTGACTTTGTTCTGAGAATTTGAAAATCTTCTACAATAGAGCATCCTTGAATTTGAGATTTTAGAGACTAAAATAATAGATGTAGCTTAAACAATATTAAAACTATCATGATACCATGTATTATTTAGTTAGACCAGAAGTCATCAAACTTTATCTATAAAGCAGCAGATAGGAAATACATTAGGCATTTCTGTCTCTGTCCCCACTTTTCTGTTCTGCCATTATAGTGAGAAAGAAGCCATAGAGAATACATAGATGAATGAGCATGGCTATGTTCCAATAAAACTTTATGGATATTAAAATTTGAATTTCATATAATTTTCCCATGCCATGAAATATCACTCTTTTGATTTTTTCCCTAACAATTAAAAAATGTGAAAACCATTCTTAGCTCACAGGCCATATAGTAACAGGGCATGAGCTGGATTTGACGTGTTGGCAGTGGTTTTGTAACCTCTGATTTAGTCATGTTCTTCTGAACATGTCATGAGAAAAATGTTCAGATTTGGACTTTAGAAGAAAATAACTTGTTTCATATATATTCCTTTACATTAACTTCTCAAATTTACCCCGATATATAAACACATTGGCCTATTGGGTATAAAATATGATCTTTCTATTCATATTCATTGGACACTTTGCTCCTTCTCTTTCTTGAAATGTCATGTGCATGAGGGTGGTCACATTTCAGCCAGCAATGGACCCACATATCATGGTGGTCCCATGATGTCACAGCCATCAGAATGCTGTAGCACAATGCGTTATTCATATGTTTGTGGTGGTGTTGGTGTAAACAAACCTACTGCACTATTGGTCACATAAAAGTATAGCACATACAATTATGTACAATACATAATATTTGTGGGCTGGGGTTTAGTTCAGTTGGTAGAGTGCTGCTCCACACTCTCTGAGGACCTGAGTTTAATGCCCAGCACCACTAAGATGGGAGAAGGACATGGCAATCCATTCCCAAAGCAATCCTGAAATAGTCAGCCATGGAAAACCCTCTGAGGTCACTGAGTCAGACCCGACTCAACAGCACCCAACAACAACATAATATTTGATAATGAATGACTATGTTATTATTTATATATTTGCTATTTTATACCTTTTATCCTTAGTATGTATTCCTACTACTTACAGAAGATAATTGCTTTAAGACAGTTACACCATATTATGTCAACATTGGTCTCATACATCTTTTTCTTTTATGATTGATTTAATCACTTTTCATTTATCATGGCCCTAGGAGGGATGGGCTATTTTATATATTTGTTGTCATGGTTGTTAGGTGCTGTCAAGTCAGATCTGACTCATAGAGACCCTAAAACAACAGAATGAAGTATTCTTTGATACTGTGTCAAGCACATGATCTTTTTATATTTGAGCCCATTGTTGGAGCCACTGCTTCCTCTCGTTTTTGAGTCATGCCACATCAGCAAAAGGAGGTCCCAGGGGCTTTTACTTCATTTCTACCACTAAGGTCAACTCTACTTTGAGGAGGCAATTCTTCCCCAGTAATTTCTTGAATGCCTTCCAGCCTGGGGGGCTCCTTTTCTGGCACTATATTTGACAGAGTTTTTCTGCTATTCATAAGGTTTTCAATGGCTAATTGTTTTGGGAGTGGGATGCAGGGTCCTTCTCTCTAGTCTGCCTGAATCTGGAAGCTCAGATCAAACCTGTCCACCATGGGTGGCGCTGCTAGTATCTGAGATATTGGTAGCATAGCTTTCAGCATCACAGCAACACACAAGCCCCCACCCCGCAGAATGGCAAGCTGATACACAAGTGGGACACACACACACACACACACACACACACACACACACACACACACACGTACCACATAGCCTAAGTACCTAGTAGGCTATACCTTATAGATTTGTGTAAGTATACTCTATGATGTTTGTGAAACAACTAAATCACCTAAGGACACATTTCTCAGAATGTGTACCCATAATTAAGCAACTCATGACTTTTTTTTTTTTTTTTTGCAGTACTGTAAGGTTGAACCCAGGGCCTCATGCCCACTAGGCAAGTACTCTACCACTGAGCTGTACCTGAGCCCCTTTTTTAGTTTTTACTATGAGACAGGCTCTTGCTAAGTTGCACAGGCTGTCTCTGACCTCCACCTTGTGATCCTCCTACCTCAGTCTCCCAAGTCTCTGGGATTATAGGCATGTGCCACAACACCCAACAACTGATGACTTTTTATACAGCAAAAGAAAGAATTCCTACAAATTGAAATCATAAATATACAAACCAAGAGAGAATACGACAGTGCTGATCACAGTGCTGATTACTGCAGTAATTCATTCAGTAATATCATATTAACAATCTGCTTCTTACATAGTGCAATACCAGGTATTGCAAAGTTAGAGACAAAGCAGGATAAATTATTGAGAGGCAAATAGATAGATGGGGCTGGGGTTTAGCACAGTTGGTAGTGTGCTTGCTGTGCGTGCTCTGAGCCCCTGGGTTCAACCCCAGCACCACAGAAATGAGAGAAGGACCTGGCAGTCCATTCCTGAAACAATCTTAAAACAAGCAACCATCAAAAACCCTATAAATAGCAGAGAAGCACTGACAGAGGGCTCGGCACAGCACAGTGCTGGGCAATGCTTCATTCTATTGTACACAAGGTTGCTATGAGTCAAACCCAATGTGAGGGGCAGTGTTTCATTCTGTTGTACACAGGGTTGCTATGAGTCGAACCCAATGTGATGGCACCTAATAACAACAAGATAGATAAATAGATGAAAAACCTAGTGGCTGATAAGTTCCACGAGAAATGTTTGAGTGTCAAAGTATAAATGCATAAATGTAGGCTTTTGAAGCAGTAAATAGGCAGTCAGAAAAAGGTAAGCTTAAGTGTAAGCTCTTTTGCATCCCAGCTGTGTGACCTTGGGTTGATTATATAAATCATACAAGCTTCAGTTCCCTCTTTTTAAAATGGAGATAATAATAACTACTTCTGAAGGAGGTTGTGGGAATTAAATAAGGTAGGGTATGTAAATCAGCTAGCGTGGTACCTAGGACATAGTAAGCAATAAGTAAATTGTAGCTATTGTTGTATTATTATAATAATATGAAGCTATACAACTGATTCACACGAAGTCCTCCGTCAGAGGCAAATCAGAGCGACCTTGTAAGTCATGAAGTTATGGACATATATGGAAGCCCACAAACATGAGGGTTGATGCCTGGTAGAGAACATTTGGGTGAAAATAAAAGCAGAAGTGACATTGTCACAGGAGCATACAATAAAGCACCTGGCATGTCTTCCTAAGCCACCAGCTGCTGGGTTGCCTAAGAAGCTCCCCCTACAGGTCTAGCGCCCCAGCCTCCCTAGCAAGCAAATGCCCATTCTGACTGGTGGCTTTAACAAGTCTCACAGGATTTGCATTGACTGATTGTTTTGGGATTGCTTCAGGAGTCGATTGCCACGTCCTTCTCCCGTTTTTGCTGTGCTGGGATCAAACTCGGTTCCTCAGAGAATGCAGAGCAGCGCTCTACTAACTGAGCTAAACCCCAGCCCCAGTTCTGACTGGGGAGAAGGTGTATCATCTGTGTCAGCCCCATGTCTTGCTTCCTTCCAGCCAGGGCAGCTGTGAGCCTCAGACACCTGTAGGTCCCTCCTGCTATGCTCTTCACCGATTCTGGATGTCTGCCCTGACTTCACCCCTTCTGTCTCTGGCCATTGTGACTTGTACCCTGATGTCCTCCTAGATGTGGGGACCTGCCCTGAGTCCTAGCCTACTTTACCATGACTCCAATATCTTGTTTAGCTCTGCTCTGACCAGTCCTCTTCTGCAGAGGGCTGTCTTGCCATAGCCCTGCAGTGGTCTAAAACCACGGGACATAAGTGCCTTTCCTTCATGGATAGCCTACCGTTGAGTCGGGCTGCACCACATGGTATTAATAGCTTCTTAAACTTTGCCTTGCTGTGAGACACCAGGCTTCCCATTCCAGGTTGGCTTCTCTGGAAAGTGCTCCTTCCCTAGTTTCGGCACAGGGCCTGTCTTCACTGGCCATGAGTTGTCCACTGATTCCAGCCTGCCTTGTGATCCTGTTATGGCAACATCACTAATGCTTTCCCAATACAAATGACAAACTTACTGGCACAGGGACGCAATGTAGGGGTGATAGAGGGCTCCTACTTATTTGACATCAAACGACAATATCATTCTACTGAAAAGCGAGCATAAAATAAAGGTGGCAAGACTTAAATTTAAGCTAATTGCTTATTGAAAAGATATTATTCTGTGCTTAATACTAACTGGCTAAGAAGAATGTGTTGGTGAAGTGGAAGTGACGAACAAAATAAGTGACCACCGCACCCTTGAAATTATAATAGCCAGAAAAGGCAGCCCTGTACTCACTGACCTGATCTAAAGAAGAGAGAGCAAAGACATCACGTGGCCATAAGCCACTGTCTAGCCAGTAACTAGGAAAGCTAGCTCAAAAGGAGTACAATGACTTGAGGAGCACATTCTTGTAAAATCACTGATTTTGGTGAAGCAAAAAGGAGCATCTAAAAAAGGGTTGCTTGGGAAGTATTCTGTCTGGATGCAATAGCACATGCTTGTAATCCCAGTATGTGGGAGGTAGAGGCAGAAGGATCACAAATTCAAGGCCAGCAGCATCCTGTGTAATTTAGCAAGGCTCTGACTCAAAATAAGAAATAAAAAGTGGGCTGGGGGTGCAGCCCAGTGGTAGAGTACTTGCAAAGTATGTGCAAGTACTGCAAAGAAGAAAAAAAAAAGGATTCTGGTAAACTCATCTTTTGAAGGGCATGTACGAAAATCAGGAGCAGGAGTATACAGCAGACTCCCGTTATGCACAAGTGTTACATTCCAAGGTCCCATTAGGTCCTGAAGCCACGGATAGCACCAAATTGGCATATAGTATGTTTTTTTCTATATATACATAGCTATGATAAAGTTTAATTTATAAATTAGACTCAGTGAGAGATTAGCAATAACTAATATAGATTATTTATAACATTATATTGTAAGAAACCCGCAAAAAATGGGAGAAGGGCCTGGCAATCCACTCCCAGGGCAATCCCAAAACAGTCAGCCATTGAAAACCCTATGAGGGTCGCTATGAGTCAGATACCAACTCGACAGCACCTAACAACAACAACATTGTAAGAAACCTATAAATAGGTTTCTTAATAAATATAGGTTATTTAAAACCTATAAATTGTATATTTCGTAATGCTTAGAGGCAGCTGGAATCTGGAAAAGTATTCAAGGCAACGAATGGGGTTTTTTTTCTTCTTATTTTATTGGTGTCAAAGATTGAACCTAGGACTTTATGCATGCTAGTCAACTGCTGTACCACAAAGCTACATCTCCAGCTCCTATTTACTTGTTTTTGCTTAGGTTTATCGTAAAGAACAATGATAAAGAAGGAATAGTGCTATTAAATAAGGTAGATTGTCTAATGTTAATTGTTGTTGTTAAGTGCTTCTCTGCTATTCAGTGCTTCTCTGCTATTCATAGTGTTTTCAATGGCAGAATCTTTTGGGAGTGGATTGCCAGGTCCTTCTCTCTATCCTGCAGCACCTGGTGTTCCCAGTCCATGTCCCCTCTAAGGACTAACCAGGCTGACACTGCTTAGCTTCTGAGATCAGGTGGGATGGAGTGTCAGGGTGCAATGGCTACAGATAAGTAAGAAAGTAGCAAATACTAAAGACAGGACTGAGACCAGAAAAGCAAACTATGGTCAAAACCTTCTAAGTAAGGGTAAAGAGACCATTGCTGCCCATGGAAGCCAAGTCAGTGTACACGGGGATCACAGAGTGGGGATGGGTGGAGATAGGGAATGTGTTTTGAAAAGGTCAAGCATGCCGTAAGAAGGAGGAGAGAAACTGCTGTGAAGATGCTCAGGACAGTATCTAAGATGGGGTCAGATGGAGAGTGACTTGCTCTTAACAGGACATTTTAAACTCTGCCTGGTCCACAGTAATGTGTATACCACTATGCCCTCCCTCTTCAGAACTGATTGAGTGATTGAAAACCCTGGTCCTCCAGTCCAACTTATTCTCTTCCATTGACTCTATGGAAGGCTACTCTGAGTAGGTCACTCAAGATTATAGGTCTAAAAGCACAAAGCAGGAAATAATATTGCAAAGTGGTTAAGTGAGCCCCTGGTAAATACATACATACATACATACATACATACATACATACATACATACGTAGGACGAGGAAAGGGTACAAATAACTAGAGAATGTAGCCTGGAGCCATGTTGTTGTTGTGGTTAGGTGCTGTCGAGTTGAGTCCGACTCATAGTGACCCTCATAGGGTTTTCAATGGATGACTGTTTCGGGATTGCCAAGGGAGTGGGTTGCCACATCCTTCTCCCATTTTGTGGTTCTGGGAATCGAACTTGGGACCTCAGAGACTGCAGAGCAGTGTTCTACCAACTGAGCTAAATCCCAGTCCTTAGCCTGGAGCCATAGATGACCAAAAAAAATTCAGGGAAGAGTTGGAGCAGTTGCTCATTTTTATTCCATCTTTGGATCCCATATTAAAGAAGGAATTCAGAGAATCCATAGATTAATTGGCCATGGGAAGAAATTATTCCAATTATATACGAAAGTGTTAGGCATTTAGAAAGTGTTAGGCCCCCCAGTGGTCCATCTGCCATTTGAACATAAAGCAAAGGAACCATGTCTTTTATGACTTTCGATCTACTGTCTACCATATTCATAGTGAAGAGACAAATGAGTTTTTGAATGGAGAATTTGTAATTTTCTATTAAGAATGGTTTTCTTGGTATAAAGATAGAGGCTTGGTTGCCCTCTCACATACCTTCTACCTTTCCCCAGGATTCCTTACTGTGGGGAGGCTGTGGAGTTCAGGGAAAGCTGACTCCACCTTCATCTCCAGAGGGCAGGGCCTGTGGCTCAGGCTAAGCCAATGAATGGCAGCCCTTTGACCTCAGTAAGTGACTCTGGTTTGGGCATGTGACTTAAATCAGTTCCACTGAAGAGAGTGTCAGGACCTTTGCTGGGAATGCTAGGCCAGAGATTCTTTCCTCCTGGAAGTGAAAGCTGAAGTGTGAAGCTGTGAGAGTTCTTCAGCACTGTTGTGGGACCACAAGGAAAGAGTCTGTTGAGATTTGAAGCTGTTCTCAGGGGCTAAAGCAAAGAAGTGAAAAGGGAACTATCAGTCCTGTCCCCATTGAGTAAGACACCTGACAGAACCTGGCTTGAGGTCTTTCAACTTTTCACTTACGGGAACCAGTAAATTGTATTTGTTGTTTAAGATACTTACAGTGTTCTATTTCCTGAAATCAAAGCCTCCTCTCTGGCTCAAAAAGATGAAACAAATATGACTAAGAAGGAATGGGATACATTTCAGATGGGTTAAAGAGTTAAATGAGGAGCTGGACGTGGTGTCCCACGCCTTCGATCCTAGCACGCAGCGGAGACTGAGGCAGGAGGATTGCAAGTTTGAAGCCAAACTGAGCTAAATAGCAGTATCCTGTCTCAGAAAAACATAAGGACTATTGTTATAGCTTAATGGTAGAATGTTTGCCTAGCATATACAAGACCCTGGGTTTATTCCCCAGCACCGGGAGAAAAAAAAAGTGGATGTTGACCCATTCAAGAGAAGAGATACGTGTAGAAAACAAAAATAATGAAGATAGTTTAGGCATTTCCTGATCTTAGGGTGTTAAGACCTTCACGAACAAAACCATAAAAGATTATGGTTTCTAAGGGAAAAACTGATAAATTTTATTTCTTAAAAAATTTTAACTTATGTAGGTAAAACAGCATTACAGCCAAAATTAAGTGATAAATGAGAGCTTCTAGAACACTATAGGGAGATATAGATATGAAAGATTGTCTTTAATATATAAAGAACTCTTACAAGAAAAAGACAACATCTCAAAAGAATGAGTAAAGAACATCAAAAGGCAAAAAGAAAAAAAGGAATTCAAGTAGTCAATGAAAATATAAAAGGTTCAATGTCCTTGGTAATTAAAATATAAAGTAAAAGCCTAGACTGGGGTAGAGCTAACTGGTAGAACATGTAGTTTGCATGTGTGAGGCCCAGGATTCAAACGACAGCCAGAAAAAAGGAAAAGCCAGATGGCTTTGTGCCCAGCAAGTGATCAAGGACTTTATAATGAAGTAATGAGGTTGAGTGCTGTGGTGCCTCTCTGCAATCCCAGCATCTTGGGAGGCTGAGGCAGGAAGATCGCAAATTTGAGGCCAGGGGCAATGTGTGCAATTTAATAAGACTGTCTCATGATAAAAATTTTTTAAAAACGGGTTATAGGTACAGCTCAGTTGAGGAGTGCCCTGGGTTCAATCCTGTGTACCATCAAAACAAAACAAAATCACACACACACACACACACACACACACACACACACACACACACACACACACTTTTAAATGATATCTCACATCGATAAAGATACAGGGAAATAAGCATACTCATACTATTGAGAGTATGTTGTTGCTGTGAGGTACCACTGAGTCGGATCCGAACAACACTATCTGACACTGTGCCATGCCCTGCACTATGTCAGTGCTTCTCTGCTATTCATAGAGTTTTCAATAGCTGATTGTCTTAGGATTGGGGTGCTAGGTGCTAGGTCCTCTTCTCAAGCCTACAGCACCTATAGAACCAGTGGTCTCTCATCCAAGTACTAACCAAGCTCAACCCTGCTTAGCTTCTGAAATCAGGTGCCAGGGTGGTATGGCTGTAGACATATTGAGAGTATAAAGTGGAAGAAACATTCTAGGGAGAAATTGGGCATTATGTGCCAAAAACCTTAACCTATACAGCTGGGCGTAATCCAGGCATTTGGGTGACTGAGACAGGAGTCTCAAGTTTGAGGCCAGTGTGGGCTATGTACCAAGGCCTTGTCTCAAAAAGCAAACAACCAAAATCTCTTAACATATACAAATCATTTAACACAGTCATTTCATTTGTAAGACTTTATCCAAAGAAAATGAGACACACTCCCAAAATTTAATGTAGAAAAATATTTGGTGCAACATTCTTCATAATATTGAATACTTACAGATAACCTAAGTTTCCAGAAAGAATCATTTCATAAACTGTGGTATATTCCCATGATGAAATGTATATATGCAATAAAAAGCAGGTTTTGGAAGACGTGACATCAGAAGATGTTGGTTATTTATTTTTAAATGTATTTTCTTGGGGGAAAAAAAGACTGGACAGTTACACAGAAAATACTAACAATGATAATATCTTGGTAGAGAAATTGAATTGATTTTCTTCTTCATGACTTCTGTATATTCTAATCTACCTCAGTAGATATGCAAGCCTGTATAGTTAGGATAACGAAAAAATTTAAGATGAAATGGGAGCCCAAGGTGAATAATGGAAGGGTAAATTTAAATGATATTTAAATTTAAATTTAGATGAGAGATTCAAATTTAAATGAGATTCAAAGCTTCTGATCCATATAAACTGCATCTAGGGATACAAAAAGAACTTCCAGAAATGATCATAGACATGTTGGGAGGAATCACTGAGGAGGGAGGCACCATATGCCTGGGGTTAGGCAACTCTGCCAATTATTTTTTCCTGTTTTATTTTTTGGTTTGTTTGTTTGTTTTGTTGACCAAGGTCTCAGGGATTACAGGCATGCACAAGCACTCTGGGCCCATTTTGCCAATTTGCAAAAGGGGAAAACTAAATTCTAGAACCAACTGACTGATAAGCTTAAACACTTAGGCAAAGAAAGTTGGTATCAACTAGAGCCAGTGGGGATTCACAGAATTAAGTACCTGAAAACTACTCTCATTTCTCTATACCCATATTCCTTAAATCATGTAATACTCATTCCAGACCTCCAAAGTAGGCGGTATTATCATTCCCATTAGGCAAAAACCAGATACTATAGATGTCAAGTGACTGGCTCATGATTTTATTTGTCCTTCTTTTCCTTTCCTTCCCTTCTTTTCCCTTCCCTTCCCTTCTCATCTTATCTTTTCCTTCCTTTCTCCTTTTTCCTTTCTTTCTTCATTTCCTCACATTTCTCCCTCTCTCTCTCTTTCTCTTCCCCCCCCCCCCCCGTTACTAGATCAGAAGATTAAAGGCATATTTGTCATACCTGGCACTGGAAAGGGATTTTCACAGTATGTTTTTGTTGTTGTTAAGTGCCATCAAGTCTCTGATTCATAGCAACCCCATGTGCAACAGAACAGAACACTCCCAACAATGTTCCATGCCTGACACTATGTCAGTGCTTCTCTGTTATTCATAGGGTTTTCAATGGCTGGTGTTTTAGGGAGTGGGCTGCCAGGTCCTTTTCCCATTTTTGCAGTGCTGGGGATGAAATCCAGGGCCCCAGAGAGCACAGAGCAGCACTCTACCAACTGAGCTAAACCCCAGCCCTTTCACAGGATAGTGTAGACAATATAATAGAATATGGGTCAGTATCATATGGTATTATTGGTAAATGAAATGATTATACCCTAAAGTGTGACTTAATAGGATATAGTTTACCTAGAGGTTTCAAATTGGTATAGTAATTCCACTTACTGGTACTTACAACATGCAGGATTCTGTACAGAAGTGCTTTCTTTCCATCCATCTCAGTCAACCTTCCGCAATAGCTGGAAAAGCAGGTATTGTTATCTTCATTTTACAGACAAGTAAACCAAGGCTCAGAATGGCTTATGCACTCACTTCTGATTACATATTTAGTAAGTAGAGGAGCTGAGATTCAGTCACCGAAAATCTGAGTTCAGACCTATGGACTTAACTATTATACTAAAGTACCTGCTTTTGGTTCTTGGCTTCTGTTATGCTAAGCTTCTAATTTTTCATTTATTAAAAGAAAGGCTTATTAATCTTGAGTAATGACTCACAATGATACAACGCAGAGAAAATGGAAAAAAAGGAAGGGAAGAAAAGCAAAATTTTTTGAGCATTTGTGTTAGGTATTACCCCGTCCTTATTTTAGCCTCAGAACCACTTTGCAGTGTAGACAGAATTATCCCTATTTTTACTGATAAGCAAAGTGAGATTCAGAGAGATCACATGGTGCATTCTAAGTCACTGGGCTCCTTAAAAAACAGAATTCAAGTGTAGATTACCTGATTCCTAAGCCCTAGCGCTTTTTACTACTGGCTAAATAAACCAAATGTAAAAATATGGTATTCAGTGGGGAAAAAATGTTAAATGTTTCAACTGGCTTTATTTTTTTTTCCTTTTTCTCTTTTTTGATAAATGTTGGTGGGGTACAGAGTAATACAGCATTTGCTTTTTCCATTGTGCAACTGTTACTTTTGGTTACACTTTCATCAACTTACAAAGTTTATGGAAACTTTTGATTAATATGTAGTAAAACACATATGCATTTATGGGTTATATTCCCTTATTTTTCCCATATTTTCATGAAGTTGCATCATTTACATTGAGATTATCCTCTCCCTCTATCCCTTTACATTGTTTCTCTTCCCCTTCCACATTTCACAACCTTCCACTTCCCTTTGCTAGTCCCCTCCCTCCTTCTCTCTACTCTACTTATATTTTCCCTTCCTAGCTAACTTTAATTGTTCATTTTTATATATCTGTTTATATATAGTTTTTTTCTTCCTTTAAGTAAGATTCAGCTCCCACATATGAGTGAGAACATAAGGTGTTTCTCTTTTTGAGCCTGTGTTGGTTCACTTAAGATGACATTTTCCAGTTCTATCCATTTTGTTGCAAATGACATTATTTCATCCTTTTTTATTGCTGAGTAATATTCCATTGTGTGTATGGACCACAATTTTTTTATCCATCCTTCTATTGATGGGCATCTTGGTTGGTTCCACAACTTTGCAATTGTGAAGAGTGCTGCATTAAGTATGGAGATGCAAGTGTTTCTGTGGTATGATGGCTTGTCTCCCTTTGGGTATATTCCCAGGAGTGGTATAGCTGGGTTGTATGGCAGTTCTATTCTTAGTTTTCTGGGGTAACCCCATATTGATTTCCAGAGTGGCTGAACTAATTTAAAGTTCCACCAGCAGTGTAAAACAGGTCCTTTTTCTCCACATCCTCCCTAGCATTTGTTATTATTTGTTTTCTTGATCTTGACCATTCTTACTGGAATTAGATGGAACCTGAGAGTAGTTTTGATTTGCATTTCCCTAATTACTAGGGATATTTAACATTTTTCCATATGTTTGTTAGCCCTGTGAACTTCTTCATTTGAGAACTGTCAGTTCATTTCCTTTGCCCACTTGTGTATTGGATTATTTGATGTCTTGAGATTAGCTTTCTTGAGTTCTTTGTAAATTCTAGAAATAAGTCCTCTGTCGGATGTGTAGGATGTGAAGATTTTCTCCCATTCACTGGGCTCTTCCTTAACTCTGTTAATTGTTTCCTTTGCTGTACAGAAGCTTTATTAATTTCATGTAATCCCATATGTCAATTCTTGGTGCCATTTCCTGGGCAATTGGAGTCTTATTAAGGAAATACTTTCCTATGCCTATGTGTTAGAGCATGTTCCTATCTTTTCTTCTACTAGTTTTAAGGTTTCTGGTTTTATGTTGAAGTCTCTTATCCATTTTGAGTTGACTCTCATGCAATTGAGAGACACAGGTCTGTTTTCATTTTTCTGCAGATAGAGATCCGATTGTTCCAATATTGTTTTTGGAAGAGGCTATTTTTTCCCCATTGTGCATCCTTAGCTCCTTTGTCAAAGGTCAGGTGGCTGTAGTTGTGTCAGTGTATGTGTGGATCTTCTGTTCTGTTCTGTTGGTCTTCAAGCCTATTTTTGTGCCAGTACCAAGCTGTTTTTGCTACTTTAGCCCTCTAGTATAAAGTCAGGTATTGTGATCCCACCTGTACTAGTTTTTCAGCTTAAGATTGTTTTGGCTATATGTAGTCTTTTGTGTTTCCATATGCATATTTGGATTATTTTTTCTATTTCTACAAAATCTGTCATTGAGATTTTCATAGGAATTGCATTAAATCTGTAAATTCCTTTTGATAGTATAGCCATTTTTATAATATTGATTCTTCCAATCTTTTGGGGTCTGCTCCAGCCCAGCAAAAGACCATGGAGCTTTACCATAACACCAGTACATTCAGGGACCCTCAGGAGCAGGCAAGAACTGGTCGGTGGCGCCAAGAAGGACCTCGGGAGCCTTCTTATATAAAACAAACAGGAACTTTATTAAGCTGCTCCTTTGCAGGAGAGCCTAATACTTTCTAGCCGACAGCACAGGTTACTGCTGCTATGATGGAATAACAGTTCTGTATCAAAGTAACAAACAGCTCTGATGTCATCACTGGCTGCCCTGAAGGTCCGGGATATTGCCTCTTGCTGGTCATCTTCTCCTCTCACCTCCTCCCTGGCACAGGGGGATTAAGAACTCTTCTTGGCTTTCTTGAGGTCTTCTTTCTTGACCTCAGAGTCTTGTCTCTTGTTGGCTTGATTGAAGGTCTGGATGATCAAAGTGGCAAAGTCAGGTGTAGGATGTAACAAACAGAGTCAAGGTGGTTGGGAAGAAAGAAAAGAAAGGACACTTGGGTTAGTTGGTGGTCTGCTTACATACACCCTAGGTTTGGGGTATGGACCAAGGTGCAACCAAACAGAGAGCAGTTTGTGCCAGGAGAAGCAGCTCTCCATGTGAGGGCTTGAAAAGGTGCATTTATGTTTGGGGGTTAGGTGCAGGCTGGACCAAACACTGAGCTCTCCTTAGTAACCAATTGGATAGCTCTGGGTGGTCAATCAGGCTGAAAAAGGCCACACCAGAGCTGGTCTGTTTGGGGGCCATCTTAAATCAGAGGTAATAGGTTAAGGAGAGACTGCAGGTGAAAGGTGAACTGGACTTAGTTATATTAGCTCTTAGGGAGTCAAATAGGTCCCAGTCCAGGTTCCTGGGTTAAGGGTAACCCAAGGTGGCAGGAACAGGACAGAATCTGGGGAGGGCTCAGACCTCAGCCCAGACCAAGTGGGCCTCAGCCCTGGCACCCTCCCTGTCCACCTCAGGGGTGTCCAGATAATTCCCTACACCAATCTATGAGCAGAGGAGGTCCTTCCAACTTCTAGTATCCTCTATGATTTCTTTCTTTAATGTTTTGAAGTTTTTCTTGTAAAGATCTTTGGTTAGATTGATTCCTCAATATTCAGTTTTTTGGTAAGCTATTGTAAAAGGGATTGTTGCCTTAATTTCCTTCTCTTCCTGTTCACAATTGGTTTAAAAGAAAGCTACTGATTTTTGAGTGTTAATTTTGTATCCTGGTATTCTGCTGAAGGAGTTAATTAGGTCTGAGGATTTTCTAGAGGAATTTTTGGGGTCCTTTAAGTAAAGGATCATGTCATCCATGAATATGGATAATCTGAACTCCACTTTGCCTATCTGTATCCCTCTGATTTCTTTCTCTTGTCTGATTGCTCTGGCTAGGATTTCCATCACAATATTGAATGATAGAGGAGTGAGTGAACATCTTTGTCTTGTTCCTGATCTTTAAGAATATGGTTTCATTTCAATTTTTCCCCAGTTAACATGATATTGGCTGTAGGTTTGTCATATATGGCCTTTATGATGTTGAAGTATTTCCCTATTATGTCCAGCTTCTCCAAGGTATGTTGTACTTTATCAGATGCCTTCTCAGCACTGATTGAGATGATCCTATGATTTTTGTCTGCAAGTCTCTTGATATGTTGAATTACATTAATTGATTTTTGTATATTGAACCAGCATTGAATCTGGGAAATGAAGCCTACTTGATCATGATGTGTATGGTCTTTTCTTATGTGTTGCTGAATTCTGTTTGCCAGGATTTTATTGAGAATTTTTCCATCAGTGTTCATCAGGGAAACTGGTCTATAGTTCCCTTTCTTTTAAGTGTTCTTGCCTGGTTTTCGTATCAGGGTGATGGTGGTTTCATAGAATGAGTTTGAGAGTACCCCTTCCTTTTCTACTTTATGAAGTAGTTTGAGGAGAATAGGTGTTATTTCTTCTTTCCAGGTTTGATAGAATTATTCTGCAAACCCATTGGTAGCTGGACTTTTCTTTGTTGTTGTTGTCAGGTGCTGTTGAGTTGGGTCTGACTCATAGCAACCCTAGGTACAACAGAACGAAACACTCACTAATTCTCTGCCAAGGCACACAATCTTATATATGTTTAAACCCATTGTTGTAGACATTGTGTTAATTCATCTAGTTTTCCTTTCTTTCATTGACCTGCCACTCTCCCAAACATGATGTCTTT
>VMDO01000757.1:27631-197252 GCA_007922755.1 Pedetes capensis
TTTTTTTTTTTTTTTTTTTTTTTTTTTTTTTTTTTTTTTTTTTTTTTTTTTACTTTTTGAGACAGGTTTTTGCTAAATTATACAGACTGCCTCTGGTCTGGAACTTTTGCTTCTCCTGCCTCTGCCTTCCAAGTCACTAGGATTACAGGTGTACACCACTGCCCCCAGCTAGATTTGTTGGTTCTTTTGGCAGTTCATGGGATATTCAATATTCATCTCTTGCACCATAATTCAAAAGCATCAATTCTTCTCCTGTCTCCCTTACTCATTGTCCAGCTTTCACAACCATATGAGTATGAGGTAACTGAAAATACCATGGCATGAGTTAGGAACACCTTCGTCTTCAATGTGACATTTTTACTTTTAGCACTTTAAAGAGGTCTTTTACAACAGCTTTTCCCAATGCAATGTGTCTTTTGATTTCTTGACTCCTGCTTCCATGGCTGTTTATTGTAGAACCAAGTAAAGCAAAATCGTACCAGGCACGGTGGAGCATGCCTGTAATCCCAGCGGCTCGGGAGGCAGAGGCAGGAGGATCGCAAGTTTGAGACCAGAGGTAGTCTGCATAACTTAGCGAGACCCTGTCTCAAAAAGTAAAAAAATGGTCTGGAGGTGAACTCAGTGGTCCAGCACTTGCAAAGCATGCAAGTGCAAGGCCCTGGGTTCAATCCCCAGTACCACACACACACACACACACACACACACACACACACACACACACACACACAAAAGAACCAAGTAAAGCAAAATCTTGGACATCCTCAGTCTTTTCTCCATTTATCCTGAAGTTGCTTGGCTGGGGTTTAGCTCATCTGGTAGAGTGCTGCTCCACACTCTCTGAGGACCAAGGTTTGATCCCCAGCGCCACAAAAACGGGAGGACGATGTGGCAATCCACTCACAATCAGCCACTAAAAACCCTATGAGGGTTGCTATGAGTCAGACCTGGATCTATAGCACCTACTAACAACATCAACAATTTCTTTGTTGAGAGACTTTTTATTACTTTCTCTATTTCATTAAGTGTAATGAGTGTGTTTAAATTGGTTATGTCCTCTGGGCTTAATTCTGGTAGTTCATATGCGTTAATGAATTTATCCATTTTTCTGTATTTTCATTTTTTGGAAGTACGATTTCTCAATGCATTCCCTAATGATCCTCTGGATTTCATTGGTATCAGTGGTTATGACCCTGTTCTCATCTCTAATTTTTTTAAGTTGGGTTTTTTCTTTATTTTGGTGCGACAGCCTGGGGATATGTCTATTTTATTAGGTTTTTTTTTTTTTTTTTTTTTGAAAAACCAGCTCTTAGACTCATTAATTCTTCGAATTATCTTTTTGGATTCTAATTGAGATATTTCTGCCTGATTTGACAGTTTCTGTCTGAGTGCTCCTTTTGGGATTAGCTTGTGTTGGTTTTCTAAATGCCTTGAGATGTCATTAAGTTATTTAATTAGGCCTTCCACAACTTATTGATCAAGGTGCTTGCAGCTATGAATTTCCCTCTTAGAACTACCTTTGCTGTATCCCACAGGTTTTGGTAGGATGTGTTCTCATCCTCATTTGATTGCAGGAAGTTTTTAATTTCTATTCTGATTTCTTCGATAACCCATTGATCATTTGGCAGTGTATTATTTAGTCTCTGTGAATTTGTAACATTTCTGAAATTTTTCTTGTTTTGAGTTCTAATTTTATTCCACTGTGATCTGATAGGGAACAGGGGATGATTTCTACTTTTTTTTGTATTTGTTGAGGCCATTTTTGAGGACTAATATTTGGTCCATTTTAGAAAAAGTTTCAAGTGGTTCTGAGAAGAGTGTGTATTCCGCATCTGATGGGTGGAATATTCTGTCGACATCTGTAAGATCCAGTTGATCTATCATGCTATTTAAGTCCATCGTTTCTCTGTTGATTTTTTTGTTTTGATGACCTGTCTCTGTGCAAAAGTGGGGTATTGAAATCTCCCATAATTATTGTGTGTGGCCCCATGTGTTCCTTTATCTCCAATAAAATGTGTTTTATGAAGCTAAGTGCACCTGTATTTGGTGAGTAAATATTGAATATTGTTATTGGTTCCTGGTTGACTGTTCCTTTTACTGAAATGTAGTGTCCTTCTTTGTCTCTTCTGATTAGTTTGGAGTTGAAGTCTAGGTTGCCAGAAATTAGTATTCCTACTCCTACTTTTTTTTTTTATTTGGTTCCCACTTGCTTGGTATATTGTTTTCCAGCCTTTAATTTTCAGCCTTTTGTAGTCTCTGTGAATGAGCTGAGTCTCTTGAATATTGCATCTCAATAGTTTATGTCAATTGGCTGTAAAAGTCAATGGTATAAATGTAAGATTTGGGAGACCTGTGTGTCAACATTTCAAGTGCAAAATGTCTCAGGATCTGAGTTGATTGTGAAGTGTCAGGAGTCAGCAGTGGCTGACAGAACTCTCATAATCTCAGGTAGCACGAACAGAGAGATTGTGTCCTGGACAAGACAGAGAAAGCTCCTACTGACTTCTACACTCCTTATACCAGATGGGGAGAACTGTGATTAATTCTCAGTGCCACACTTGACAGGGATCTTTGGCAGACTAGGCCATGGCTATCTGGAGGAAAGCAGCCAGCTGGCAACAAAACACATACATACATATGTACTTACATGTGTATAAAAACTGGACTATTTCAGAAAAATAGAATGAGTGGGAAAATTCCAGAGGCAACTGAAAACCATCTTCAATTAGCTGACGGGCTGCTACGTGGAAAGATTTCTTATATTATGTATGGTTCCAGAGGACCGAGAGCTATGGTTGGAAGGATACAGATTTGGACCAATACTCGAAAAGCCAAAATATGACTGCACTTTGCATATGTTTTAGGGGCACTGAAATGCTGATACTACAGGCAAAGCAGGTGGTCAACAAATAGACATTGCACTGAATTGGATGTGTTGCTGTGCAAAAATTCAAGAGTTTATCTTATGGGACTAGACTAGAGGGCCACCTGTTGTACTCAAGACTCCCATCCATCCCTACACCTGGCCCAGTCCACCATTTTTTACCATTACCTGCTTCCTTCCTGGCCACATTTCCAAGAGGAGACTTCACTCTGGGTTGACTTCTAACTCTTGAAAAGTTGTGCTCATCCCATTTTCTATTACTCATCATTATTAGATCCCTCATCCTCCTTCAGAGAGAGAGCTGTTGGTCATTTTTAACTGGCAGGTCACTTCTCCCTCTTCTTGAAGACCTCACTAAGTCGCTTCCCCATGCCACCTCTCTGATGGCTCTTTTCCAGTCCCTTCCGTGGCTCTTACTCTGACAGCTGCCTACATCCTTTCATTCAAGGTTCTGTGCTTGGCTCTAATCTCTTCGTTTGTCTCCATAGAATAGCCCATCCATCAGGAAGCCTCTACATTCATCTGAACCTCTCTCCATACCTGCAGACTTGTCATTCATTCACATTGGACATCCTGCAATCTCTCCAAGCTTATTATGCTACTGATTGTCCCCTCCACACATGCTCTTCTTCCCACAGTTAGCATAGTTAATGTCATCGTGCTTTAGCTTGACCTGCCTGCTCTATTCCCAACCTCCATCTTATCAATAACTATCCTCAAGGCTGCTTCTGAATCTCCCTTGGATATGTCACTACTTTTTGCCCTGCTCCTGATATGGTGATTCAGATTTTAATTCTTTCTTAAATTTTTATTTTTATTAATAAATATTAGCAGGATACAGTGTAGTAAGGCTTTTGCTGTTTCCATTGTGTACCTATTGCATCATTTTCGGTTATATACTTACATTAACTTACATAATTCATGAAACCCTTTGACTATTGTTAGGTGCCATCAAGTTGGTTCTGACTCACAGCAACCCTGTGTACAACAAATGAAACACTCCCCAACATGGTGCCATACTATGTCAGTGCTTGTCTGCTACCCACAGGATTTTCAATGGCAATTTGTTTTGGGAGTGGGTTGCCAGGTCCTTCTTCCTAGCCTGCAGCACTTGGTATTCCCAGGCAGTCTCCCATCCAAGGACTAAACAGGCAAACCCTGCTTAGCTTCTGAGATCAAGCAGGATCAGATACCAGGGTCCTCTGGCTGCAGACACCCTTTGGTTAATATGTGCTAAAAATTGTATGCAGTTATGGGTTATATTCCCATTTTTTTCCCATGTGTTCATGGAGTTGCATCACGTATCTTGAGACTGTCCTCTCCCCCTTTTTTACCCTCTGTATTATTTCCCTTCCCCTTTCCCCTTCCACTCACTTTGCTCCCCCACTAGACCCCTCCTCTTTCTTTCTACTCTACATATATTTTCCCTTAGATAAGCCTCATTGTTATATATATATATATATATATATATATATATATATATATATATATATTTAAGGTTTATATATAAAGTTTATACATATATGTATGTGTGTGTATATATATATATACACATATACATACATATATACATATATACATACATACATATATGTTGTTGTTGTTGTTGTTAGGTGCCGTCGAGTCGGTATCCAACTCATAGCTACCCTCATAGGGTTTTCAATGGCTATTTCGGGATTGCCTTGGGAGTGGATTGCCAGGTCCTTCTCCCATTTTTGCGGTGCTGGGAATTGAACTCGGGACCTCAGAGACTGCAGCGCAGTGCTCTACCCACTGAGCCAAATCCCAGCCCACATACATATATATATATATGTGTGTATTTTCTTCATTTAAGTTAGTTTTAGCTCCCAGATGAGTGAGAACATATGGTATTTCTCTTTTGATGCCTGGGTTTGTTCACTTAGGATGATATTCTCCAGTTCCATCCATTTTGCTGCATTTTAATCCCTTTCTTAGATTGTTATAGTGGCCTTCTAATTGGCTTTCCTGGCTCCACTCTCCCTTTATTCTAGCTCAGTTTTCATCTTACCACTAACATTTTTACTTTTATTTCTTAAATGTGGATGATCACATCTGTCTCCTCTTTAAGAACTTCTGATAATTACTTACCATCTTCTATGTAAACTCCAGATTCATTAGCTGTAAATCAAAGCTCTGTACAATATAGCTACAAGCTACCTTACTGGTCATTGCTATCTCACACAAGACTTCTCTCTTTTCTCTGAACACAGTTTTCCTTTTCATACCTTTGTACTTTTCCTTATCCTATTCTACTTATAAAAAAATAAAATAAAAAAGCTATTCTTCTGGCCAACTCATCTCCTCCTTCAGAGGCCCACTAAAATTTCAGTATCTCTAGGAGAAGAAGCCTACTTCAGTGTTCAAGTCGGAAGTTCAGGGGACATGTTGAGTTGACAGCTGTGGTAGTTATTTATTTAACTTAATCTATTTTTTTTTTCATCTCTAGGGATTGAACCCATTGCCTTGAGCATTCTATGCAAGTGCTCTACCACTGAACTATGTCCTCAACTCCTGATGTATGATATTTAAAGTAATGGACTGGATGGGCAATTATAGAGGGAGTAGCGCAAGGTGACTTCCAACATTCAGAGATTAGGAAGAGACTGAGATATCAAAATCAGTGAGGGCAGAGGAAAGCTGGCATGGCATGACAGAAGGCAAACACAGACACTGTTTCAGTAAGAAGGGAGTGATTATCAATGACAAGAAACCACTGAAAGAATGAGGTGAGGACTGAGAATTGGTGGTTGGAACTGACACCACAGAAGTCATTGTCACCTTCACAGGTATGTTTTTAGTACAGCAATAGGGACAAAAAGCTGATTGGGTTGGTGTTAAGAGCTAGTAAGAAATGAGGAAGTAGATGCTTGTTAAATGACTGAAGGTTGGATAAATGAAGAATGATGTCTTAGAGAGGATTCCACGAATTGGTCAAGAACTCAGATAGATCAGTGAATTATTTTGAACTCTGAGAGTAACTGAAAAATTCCCAAGTAGAGACAGGGATATGATTTGAGGATGCAATACTTCTTAGGTGACAAGAGAATTCAAAGTAGGATTACATGGTTTTAGGATTAATCCATGGAGGGTTCTATGAGAGTTCTGGGGCGATTGTATTTTTAATCTTCTGGCCCCAATTCATATAGGCCTTTGTATAGGAGCTCTAAGAAGAAGAAGTGGGCTCTGGAAAGAGCTGTCACAGCAGAGACTTGGTGGAGCATTTTCAGAGACTATTTCCAAATACCTCTTGCTAGTGTGGGGGATTGCTTATAAGAATACTGTAAGGCTGGCTCACATCCTTTTGGAGGCTTGGCAGCACCAAATTTAAGTAGTTAGGGAGACATGAACAAGAAATGCCTGCCCTATGCAACAGAATGTACATGAAAATGCTGTGTTTTAAAGTATTTCTACATAAAAATTTTTGTTGTGAAATAATAATGGAGATGGGCTAAGTGGCCACCTAGATTTGATGAATAAGTAGGCTGTTCTCAACTGTGACTTTCCAGAGTGTAACAATAATGAATTATGGAGAATGCAAACATTGACTGCACCAGAATGAAGCTTCGATTTTATGCTACTCCATATATATTCCTCAACTAGTCAAAGTTTCCAAAAGCATTGTGGTACAGATCCCATATAGAATATATTTTTACTTTCATGACTGTCGATAATACATTTCCTTTTGGCAAATTACTCATGGAGATGTCAGGGTCTGGGTTTTGAAGTGGAGCCAGCTGTAGAATAACTTCAGGACCTCCTGCCATACTGTGTTTCCTGTAGTTCTCCAAATGCATCATGTGCTTTAATTATGCCTTTGGACATGCTGTTGCCTATACCTGGAATTCCCAAATCCTCTTCTGCAGGAGGCCTTCCTTACCCACTCCAACTGAGCCAGATCTCTCTGGGCTCCCCAAAGCACTGTGTGCATAGCTCCATCTTCATACCTGCCCCAATAAACTTCAGTGAGTTGATCTTCTGGCTCCCTCATTGGGCTATGAGTCTTCTGAAGTCTATGATTTTTATCTTGCTATCTCTTTTTTGTCCTTTGCATCTAGAATAGTGCTTGTACATTTTGAGCATACAATCTCTGTTTGCTGAATGGAAGTATGAATGTTTGAGAGTGTGAATGAACGAGTGAGAGGATACATGAAAAGGTCAGAAAAATATTACAGCCAAATGAAAGCTGATAAAAGAATATGAGAATTGATGACTTTATGTGTATGCGGGATTTGTGTATACAATGGTACTTTATCACTCCAATTGAGATGACAAGATCATTGCAACATAATGACTATGGAAAGGGGAGGATATGCATAATTGACTTGTATATGGTGCCCAATCATTAGAACTGGACTGATAAAGGCCAGTTGGATAGTGGGGATTGATAAGTGTAGATCTAGATTGTGACAGAGATTTGATCTGAGGAATACAGGAGTATTTTTGTGACTCTTCTCCTCCTCATCCTCCACTTCATCCTCCTCCTTTTCTTCTTTGAGAGAGGGTCTTGCTATCTACCCAAGGCTGGCCTCCAACTCACAATCCTCCTGCCTCAGCTTCCTTAGTGCTGGTGTCCCAGGCTTGTACCACTATACCTGGTGTGTTTTAGTCTTTGTTATTTCTTTTAAGCAAGATATTTTTCATTTAAAAATTTAAGGAAGGACTTACTTTAATAAACATGTTTATCTGAAGTACAGTTTCATTGTCAATAAAAAACGAAAAATAAGTCAGTTGTGACACCTCTAAAATGAAAGTCACATTGAACCAGTCATTTCATTCCCACCTCCCTTGGTTTCTTTCATGCCTAATCTGTAAAATGACAATAGCTCTTACTAGTATTTATATTACCAAAGTGTTGTTACTGTAAGTTAGAGAGTCCAAACAGCTATGATGTCTTCTTGAAAGACAGGCATTATACACAAACCAGGCATTATTATTTAGTTTTTCCTCTTCAGTTTCATTAAATGTGAATTAGATGAAAACTCTGCTTTAAGCAATATCCACCAGGTAAATGATTATTGATTTGAGTGAAATAAAAAAAAAATCTTAAAGTTTTTAGCTGATAACTGTGCATCTTTGCCTATCTGTGCACAAGGCAAAAATATTAGGTTTATACATGATATTTACCATTGTTCTGTCTCTTCTCTGTGGTCTGATCACACACTGAAGATAGTAAAGCCTTTTGGTTTGGGCATAGTGTGTGTGTTAGCGAACCTAGATATCCTGGGAGAATTCCAATTTGGAAATAAGGTTTCCACTCATCCAGTCATATAGCTGGTTTACATGCTGACTCCACTCATTAAACCATACAGCTAGTTTTCTTGGTGACTTAGGGCCTCAATGAGTGCTCAGGCTTCTGTCTCCACCCCTGGCTCTTAGAAGAAAGATTGCTTTCCAAGCTAGTTACCACTGATGCTTGTGTGTACCCAGGCCATAGCTTTCCTGTCTTCGTGGAACGCAGGGTCATGATGGCAGGAGGGGGAGAGGTAGAAATAGGGTCTGGGAATTGTTTTGAATGTCAGGAACTTCGTTTCGTATCATGAAGGCCTCGGAGCTGAAACAGTGCTCTGGGGGATTCAGGGCAACAGAGAGCTGGTGGCAATGCACATCTGCACAGCATAATTTTGTCTGGCCTCTGTATGTGTAAAATGGCTTCTGCTCCTTTCTAGGTCTTTGACCCCTGCTTTCCCACCATCCTCCAGCCCTCTGCTCTTGTCCAAACCCCTTACAGTGTCCATCTACGATGGCTTGGCTCACCTTCACTTCCCAGGACCAACCTTCAGCATTGCTTGCGGTTATGGTCATTTGTTTTCCACCTGACCCATTTATTTTGGCTTCTGGATTTTGCTCTCAGAGAGGCTCCCTGCTTGCCTAGCTGCTTGGCCAGCTGTGGGGCCAGCTGCCTGTTCCAGACTCCAAGGTGACCAAACTCCTCTCCCCTCCCTCTGACTGCTCCAAGTACAAAAGCCACGACAATAGGTGAGCAGTAATGACAGTGTGAGAATTGTGTCTGAGCAGATTTGCCCCTGCATAGGTCATTCATTGGTGGATTACTCAGAGAGGTCAGGTGCTCCTTCGTGCCTTCCAGCGGGCCTCGGTCCAGGAAACCTGTGTGGATCTTTGAGACCAAGGAGGAAAACCTAAAGGCACATTGGTTTTGCTTTACAACTTCAGCCAAGTCCAGTTCTGGCGGTTGAACCACTGTTCAATGCACTGGCCAGGTCTGCTCAGACTACCAGCATGGAGTCAAATGAGCTAAGGGAAGGAGGGAGGAATCTTAACGATCCTTTAAAAAAGGCCTCCATGAGGGCCCCATTTTCCTATCTTCAGAAGAAAGTTTAGGGATTACATCTTCTTCTACTTCTAAAGCAAACTTTTTGAAATAGTTGTCTACATGCACTGGTTCTATTTACCCCTCAACTCACTAACCTGACTTCTGTCTCCCCAGGCCAAGCTCCTTACTAAACTGCACAGCTACCTTCTTGGTTCACCTGTGGATGCTTCTCTGCCTTTCTTACTTGATTTCTTAACAGCATTTGCCTTTGTTGACCACAAACTCCTTTATATTCTTCTGTTGTTGTTGTTGTTGTTAGGTGCCGTCAACTCAGTGTCCAACTCATATGTACAACAGGAAAAGATAATTGTCAGGGCTTCTCTGCTATTCATAGGGTTTTCAGTGGCTGATTGTTTTGGGAAGTGGGTTGCCAGGTCCTTCTCCCAAGCCTATAGCACCTGATGTTCCCAGGCAGTTTCCCATCCAAGGACTAACCAGGCCCGATGCTGCTTAGCTTCCAATATCTGATGGGATCAGAGGCCACAGTGGTACAGCTGCGGGCCCTCTTCTTCTTTTGTTGTTGTTGTTAGGTGCCGTCAAGTTGGCATCCGACTCATAGCGACCCTCTGTACAACAGGGGAAACACTATTGTCGGTGCTTCTCTGCTGTTCATAGGGTTTTCAGTGGCAGATTGATTTTTGGGAGGGGGTTGCCAGGTCCTTCTCCCAAGCCTGCAGTACCTGGTGTTCCCAGGTGGTCTCCCATCCAGGTACTAACCAGGCCCGGCCCTGCTTAGCTTCCGAGATCTGACGGGATCGGATGCCGCAGGGCTACGGCTGCAGGCCTTCTTCTTTTAGTGTTTATTAATTGTGTAAAGTGAGGGTTCCATTGTGACATTTCAGTATATACATATAATGTGCTTTGAACATATTCACCCTGCTATTACTCTTTATCTCTATTCTCCCTTTCCCCTTTTCTCATTCTCCTTCTGCATCCCTAGTATTTCCCCTTTCACTTTCAAGTTCTTCTCCAGCTTCCACACATGAGTGAAAACATGTGCTGTTTATCTGAGTTTGGCTTATTTCACTTAGCATGATGATTTCCAGTTCCATCCATTTTTCTGCAAGCAACATCATTTCTTTCTAATTTATAGCAGAGTGAACTCCACTGTGCATAAATATCACATTTTCTGTCTCCATTCCCCTGTCGATGGGCACCTAGGCTGGTTCCATCATTGGGCTGAGGTGAACAGTGCTGCAATAAATGTGGGCATGCAAGTATCTCTGTAGTAAACTGTGAATCTATCGGATGTGTACCTAGGAGGAGCATAGCTGGATCCCAGTCAGAACCGCTACCATCAAGAAAATAAGCAAATGCTGCCCAGGGTGAGGGGTTGGGGAGGAAACTCTTATTCTCTGCTGGTGGGGATGTAAATTAGTCCAGCCACTGTGGAAATCAGTATGGAGGCCCCACAATGTACTTCTTGAAATGTGCTTCCCTCTTGTTCTTCTTGATACCTCCCTCTTGTTTCTCTCCTCTCTCTCTCTCTCTCTCTCTCTCTCTCTCTCTCTCTCTCTCTGGCTGTGCCTCTTGTTTGCTCGGGATCCTTTCTGTCCCTGTCCTTTGTGCATTGCTGTTCCTATGGGATCTTTTCTGGGTCCTTTTCTCTTGCCCAACACACCTTCTCGGGGTATCTCATTCATCTGTGTGAATTCTGTTGTCTGTTGTACTGATGATTTCTAAATCTGTCTCTTGAGACTTCTCCATCCAGCTGTCGACAGCTGCCCTGCAAATGTTCCCCAGACATCCTAAACACACACAGCCAAGGGTGAATGTGCCTCCTTCTCCCCCACAGCTCCTCCATCTTGGATTCAGATTTTTGCTGTCTTATTCTGCCTCCTCGATAACATGCCTTGCTGATTTCTGCATAATTTGGTCCTCTTTGCCTTTCCAGGCTCATCCCTGACCACTTTAGCTGATGCTCTTGGCCGCAGCTACACTGAATTGCCTTTAGGCCTCAGATACTTAGCATGCAAGTCATCTCTGGGACTTCCAAAACGTGCCTATGCTCTGTCCTCCACCTCAAACAGATTCTAGGCCTTTTTATGGAACCAACTCCTTCACACCTTTAAGTCTCTGCATCTATACCGCTACCTTCCCGTTCCCCGTTTTTTCACTATAATACACTACTTCGTGAGGGATGGCTTTCCTATTTCTACTTTGCCCGCTACTCTGAGCTTCCTGTGAGCAGGGGCCAAATTTATCCTATCTACCTTTGTATTCCTACCACCAGCAATGTATTTGGTATAATTCTTAGATGTTCAGTGAATGAATGAATGAATATAAATATCGAAGTATCACCGTGAGAATATAAGATAAAACTTCCAATGGGTACAATCAGTATTTCACTAAACAAAAATGTATTGTCACTCTAACATAAAAAAAGATTTAAAGATTAAAAGTATTTAGATTGTTGTTATTGTTAGGTGCCATCAAGTCGGTATCTGACTCATAGCGACCCTCATACGGTTTTCAATGGCTGTTTTGGGATTGCCTTGGGAGTGGATTGCCAGGTCCTGCTCCCATTCTTGCAGTGCTGGGACTTGAACTCAGGACCTCAGAGACTGCAGCACAGTGCTCTACCAACTGAGCTAAATCCAAGTATTTAGAAGGCTCTACCAATATTAGAATCATGGGGAAAGAGTAGTTAATAGAGGTAGACTTCTAATCTGTCCCTTATGGACTTGTTTTTCTAGAGTTCAATGTCCAGGCTCTGAGCCATGCTTTGGGGTCATCCAAGCCTCCCTCACCCATTCTCATGATTCTCCATAAGCTGCTGGACTCATAACCCACTCCATTCTTGAGAACATGGGGATTGGAGTAAGGTAAGTGGTAGCTTTTCTGTTTTTTTCTCTGTTATTTCGTTTTCAACCATATGCTGTCCCTGTAGAGCAATACTTTAAAAAGTCTCTTCTCTGGAGGCTGCATCAGGAGATGTGACCAATTTCCTGGTGAGTCTAGGTGTTCTTACAATGTTTGAATATCTTGGTTTTTTTTTGAAGAAATGGGAACTCTCCTGAGGAATCATGTCCTTCCAAATTTTCTCTTTTGTTTCATGGCAAATTAAATTCTTCGTCATTGCTCTATGGATTTTCTTTTTCTAATATGACTCTTAATAAAGAAAAGGGGATTTTGAGAAATCAGAAAGATTTACTGCCCTTTCTGGGGCACCTCTTGGGCACACTAATAATGAAGGATGGGAGTAGTGGAATTAGACTTGCCACACAGTTCTGCATTAGCCATACAGCTTATAGACAGCTGCCTCCTCTGTCCCCACTGCCAAACTTCCCTACCCTCTTCCTTTGTATTTATTTATTTATTTATTTATTTATTTTTTATTGCATGGTACTCGGAGATTGAGCCCAGGGCCTCAGGCATGCTTTGCAAGTTCTCTAGCACTGAGCTACACCCCCAGCTTCTTTATTTTTTATCTGGAGACAGAGCCTTGCTAAGTTATGCAGGCTGCCTCTGGCCTTGAATTTACAATCCTCCTGCCTCTGCCTCCCAAATCACTGGGATAAAAGCCATGGGCCACCATTCCCAGCATCCTTGCCTCTTCCTTGCTTTGGTTTTTCATAATGTTTAGTTTTATTTACTTTTCTTCTTCTTCTTTTTAATAGTCTTTTTTTTTTTTTTTTTTTTTTTTTTGGCGGTACTAGGGGTTGAACCCAGGACCTCGTGCCTACATGCTTCGCAAGTGCTGGACTGCTGAGTTTCACCCCCAGCCCATTCTTTTACTTTTCTGAGACAGGGTCTTGCTAAATTACGCTGACTGTCTCTGGTCTCGAACTTGTGATCCTCCTGCCGCTGCCACCTGAGCCACTGGGATTACAGTTGTGCACCACTGTGCCCGGCTCTTCTTTCTAATTGTCTAGAATTGCCCTTTTAGAATGTAAGCTTCAGGAGGGTGGGGATTTGTTGTTGTTGTTGTTCGGTGCTCTATGCTCAGCACTTGAAACAGTACATGGAAGACATTCAATAAATATTTGTTGTTGAATGAATGATGTCTTATAAAAGTTGTTTAGTTTAGTTTTGTTTTTAAGAGAGTGATGCACACTTGGGTCTCTAGAGATCTAATGAAGGTCTGGTGTGCCGTCCTGTCCCCCTTAACACTTTTATTGATGACTAACAGCCAACAAGCTGGTAATATTGATAGCATGCTAAACAAATTTGCAGATGACACACAACTAGAGGGATAACAAATAAGCTGGCAGATGTAATTAGGATTCCGTCTCTCCAAATCCTGACAAAATGCAATAATGAATCATATGGAACAATATAAAGCTAATGGGTACAAATATAAAGTACTCAAAGATCCCCTAAATCCAATTATGTAAGTACAGGGTGGGGGCGGGATGGCTTGCAAGGGAAGATTCAGAGTCTGCTGTTGATTGTAAGTAGATAGTGAGTCAACACAGTGTGATGTCGCTTCCAAAAAAATCAATCCTCTGTATTAATAGAAATACAGCGTTTAAGAGGGAACTGGCTCTCTAGTATTCACTGGTGATCAGACCACATTTGCTCCGTTTTGTGAGTTCTGGACTACAGACATACAGGAACACTGATAAACAAAAGATTATTCAAGAAGAGAAAAAAGGATAATAAAGGGTCTAGTAAACCGTGCCATTCAGAAATAGGATCCAAGGTCATGTGTGGGTGTGTGAGGGGAGGGTGAAGTTTGAGGGGCTGTCCTATGGAGAGAAATTCCATTTCTTCTGGGTAATCCTGAATGACAGATTGAGGGCCAAGGAATAAAAGAGGTAAGTGTGCATATTTACACCCCCTAGAATTTATCAGCCATGAAGCCATCAAATTTAGATTTGACTAGCCATGAAACAGACAACTACAGGAGGTAGTAAATTGCTGGCCCTGATGGTAGGATGTCCAGAAGCTGGGCAACCATGCCCCATTCACTGGGTACATTTGTAATGGAAATTTATAAACTGAGTTGAGGGAGTGGGAAGAGTAGGCCTAATCATAATGTTGTTGTTAGGTGCCGTTGATTCGGGTCTGATTCATAGCAACCCTATGTACAAACAGAACAAAACACTCCCTGATTCTGTGCCAGGCACGTGATCTTTTTCATGTTTAAGCCCACTGTTGCTGACACTATGTCAATTCATCTAGTTGAGGGTCTTCCTTTTTTCATTGACTTGCCACATCACAAACATGATGTCCTTCTCCAAGGATTGGTCCCTACTGACAACATGTCCAAAATACGTAAGACACAGTTCAACCATCCTTGCTTTCAGGCAGTAGTCTGCTTGCACTTCCTGTAGGACAGATCTGTTGGTTTTTTTGGCAGTCCATGTTATATTCAATATTCATCTCTAGCACCGTAATTCAAAAGCATCAATTCTTCTCCTGTCTCCCTGATTCAATGTCCAGCTTTCACAAGTATGTGATGCAACTGAAAATACTGTGGCGTGAGTCAGGCTCACCTTTGGCTTCAATGTGGTATCTTAGTGTTTATTATATGGGAAACACCATAATAGATGACTGTAAGACTTTTCACTTGTAATACGCACATCATTCCTATTAGCTCCATTTTACAGATGAGAAAAGTTAGAGGGATTAAGTCATTTGCTCAAGATCTTACACCTTGGTGCAAACCAGATCCAGGATTTGAACTCAAGCAGTCAGATCTATGACCTTAATTATTTTATAAGGACCTGGGGGCTGGTTAGGTAGCTGAGTGGTAGAGCACTTGCCAAGCTCTTGCAAGGTCCTGGGTTTTGTCCTCAGCACTGCAAAACAACAACAGCAACAACAGACAATTACTTTGCCTGGCACTGTGCTACATGTCTATAATCCCAGTGACTCAGGAGCCTGAGGTAGGAGGACTCAAGTTCAAGACCAGAGGGAGCCTGCACAACTTGGCAAAACTTTGTGGCAAAATAAAAAATAAAAAAGCAGTTGAGGGTGCAGCTCAATTATGCAGTGCTTGCCTACCATGCATGGGGCCCTGGGTTCAACCCCCAGTACTGAAAATAAAAGAAGGGAACAAAAAGGACCTTTAGTTTTAGAAAACCATTTTCCTTATTCTGAGATTTTTATCACTTTAATGAATTACTCAAACCAACAAGTTTATTACCTCAACGGGTAGATGATTCCACAGTAAATCATTTCCTTCTGTATCTATCATACAGGGACTAAACTTGGGCACTGGCCATTGGTGGCACACTAGCTGGAGCTCAGCTTAGGATATGGCACACAGTAGGTGCTCAAGAATTACTTATTAAGTGAAAAGAATAAATGAATGCAGTCATATAAGGCTGGCTGCATCTGAAATGGCGGAATCTCAGTATATCGTACATGAAGAAAACCAAACACTTTCTGGGTGGTCTACTGAGAACACAATGCAAAAGCCATGCTGGGGCTCAGTGGCCTCTAATCCCAGCGACATGGGAGGGGGTGGCAGAAGGATGGCAAATTGGAAGCCAGAGGCAACCTGTGTAACTTAAGGAGACATTGTCTCAAGCTAAAAAATTAAAAAGGGGGCTGAGGGTGTAGCTCACTGGTAGAGCATTTGCAAAGGACACATGAGGCCCTGCCTATGACCTTCCAGTACTGAAAAGAAAAAAGAAATTAAAGAGAGAGAGAGAGAGAGAGAGAGAGAGAGAGAGAGAGAGAGAAGGAGAGAGGGAGAGAGAGAGAGGGAGAGAGAGAGAGAGAGAGAACCCATCTCCGTCTCTCCTGGAAAAGGCCTTGAGAATTCCTATTCAATTGTTTCGGACAATATTCATTTAAACAAATATTTATTGAATACCTGTCCTGTGCCAGGTATGTCCAATGTGCTGAGGATGCAGAAGGGACTTGGAGGACGCACTGGTAGTTAGGGAAATGGACAGGTAAGCAGCTCCTCATGGTATTGTGTGATGAGTGATATCATAGCAGGGGTGTGTGTGTGTGTGTGTGTGTGTGTGTGTGTGTGTGTGTGTGTGTGATATGTGTGTTTATAGTACTGGGGGTGGAACCCAGGGGTTCATATGCTAGACAACCACTCCACTACTGAGCCACATTCCCAGCTCCTTTTTAAATGTGTTTTTTAAATGTTGAGACAGGGTCTCCCTAAGTGGAGCAGGCTGCCCTTGGCCTCAAACCTGTGATTGTCCTGCCTCAGCCTGAGATTACAGGTGTGCACCACAGCGCCTGGCACATGTGTTTTGAGTATTATGGCAACAGCAGAAATGAACTAATTCTACTTTGTTGAAGGGGTTGTCTAATACTTGATTATGTTTTTAAAATAACTGCCTGTGTTATCTTATTTACTCTGTCATCCTAAAGACCGCGTAAGATTGTGATCTCTTCTTGTACAGGAGAGGAAACAATCCCAGAGAGGTTAAGTGAGACTCCAAGGTCATGTAGCTAGTACTAAGAGTTATTGGCATTTATGGAATGCTTAGGATACCCGAGGTTCTGTTCTAAACTTTTTTAAGAGCTTTAAACTTCACAAACACTCCATAAGGTAGTTTTTCTTATTGCCTTTTGGCAAATAACAAAACTCAGGCACAAGATTCAAATAACCTGCCCAGAGTAATGTAGCTGGAAGGTGGAAAACTAGAATCGGCACCTGTGCTGACTGGCTTTAGCAGGCACACACTTAACCGCCGCACCAAAATACTTTCACTGGTACCCTGAAAAGCTGGACTCCACGCAACTGGACTCTGCCTCCAAGTTCAGTTTTCTTTCATGTGACTTTGTTCTTTAGCAGATTGTTGCTGTTATTGTTAGGTGCCGTTGAGTCAAGTCCGACTCATAGTGACCCTATGTACAACAGATCGAAACACTTCCCAATTCTGTGCCAGGCACGTGATCTTATTTATATTTAAGCCCATTGTTGCAGGCACTGTGTCAATCCATCTGGTGGAGGGTTTTCCTTTTTTTTGTTGACCTGCCACTCTCCCAAACATGGTGTCTTTCTCCAGGGATGGGTCTCTCCTGATTACATGTCCGAATATGTAAGACACAGTCTGGTCATCCTTGCTTCCAAGGGGCACTCTGGTTGTACTTCTTCTAGGACAGATCTGTTGGTTCTTTTGGCAGTCCATGAAAGAAATGATAATGTGGGTAAGAGTAGGGAGGGTTTTGTAGGTTGTGCACCCATGGTGTTTAGGGAGCGGTAGGGGGAAATTTAGAATGCACATGGACGCAACCACTGGCAAACATCTTGGTACACGCTTTAGATTTTGTGTTTTAGTTCCCCAGAGTTTTTTATAGCAGCCAGAATTTGGCCTGATTTTACTGTGGGGGTGACAGTCTGGGCTCAAGAGGATCTGACTGTTACTCATAGAAAGTAGCCACCCACATTGACCTACAGCCTTTTGGAATAGAGTTTCAATTTTTCTAAAAAGAAGACACGATGTAAGACATTAAGCATGAAACAAGTTAAATTCAATACCTTGAAAATTAGCAAGAAGGGAGATACAGCAAAGGAGGAGGAGAGCACGTAATTGCTTACATTGTTCAAGCTTTCTCTCTATAATAAAATTCTTGGATTGAAAAATAGTTCAATCCAATATTATTGTGCTTTCATGATTAAGTTGGTTTGGCTCTGTGGCAAATCTAACTGAGAAAGAATCAGTTATTAAAATGAGTGCAGTAGATTACCCCTTCCTCAATAATTACTGCTTATGCTAATGTAGACCCGACCTATGCATTCAAAGCAATTATGTTTTTAAGATAGCCATCTCCCGTAATTTTTGGAGATTTGGTAATTTTAAAATCGGCTGCAGGCTGGGGTTTCTGTGGTAGGTGGTGGGGCTGAAAAGGTCAATGTTCTTTGGTAGTCTTTCCTTCAATGTCGGTGGGGTTTTTGGTTTGTTTGGTTTTCAGTGCTTTGTTTTGTCATTTACGGAGACTTGGTAGATTCGACTGATTATCTTGGCCTTTCAGTTTATGGATTTCTATTTTCTTGGCTTCAGGTCCCTGGAAACATTTGTTCTTACTGATGGCAGGAGAGTCGGTTTCATCATGCTTTATTTTTGTTGTTCCTATTTATTTCTAATATCCTTTAGTTCAAGTCTCCTTTCAAGGTGTCATGTAACTGGTCTTTACGTCTCCACAAATCAAATGTTCCTAGGCATGACGCTGTTGTAACCTTATTGAAAGAGTTAATGTGTTACCCAGCGGGATACTTACCAGGATGCTTCTATGGTATTAGTAGCTAGCACAAAGGTCTGTTTTGGAAACTAGGTTTGAAATTTATCATTGTATTCAGCATTTAGTGTGTGAAATTTCAAGTTTCTTCGATTAATTATTTTCGAGTTGCCAAGTAGCCAGGTTGTTAGAAACATATTTTTCTGCTTTGTCTCTGAGTCAACAAAACTTGGTAACTTCTTTTCCCACATATTCCATTCTTTAAGCCTGAAGGTAAATTGCTTTAAAGAAACCACATCCCGCTGGGCACTGTGGCGCACACCTGTAATCCCAGCAGCTTGGGAGGAGGAGGCAGGAGGATCACAAATTCGAGACCAGAGGCAGTCTGTGTAATTTAGTGAGACCCTGTCTCAAAAAGTAAAAAAATGGGCTGACGGTGCAGCTTAGTGGTCCAGCACTTGCAGAGTATGCAAGCGCGAGGCCCTGGGTTCAACCCCCAGTACCACACAAAAAAAATTAAAAATAAATAAAAAATAAAAAATAAAGAAAAGAAAAAGAAACCACATCCCAAACAAACCGTTTTTCATAAAGCTGAATAAAGTAGGCTCTACTGGCATTTGGGATGTATGCCTAATTAGACCTTTCAGTATTTCAAATATATAATTTACTAAGGCCGAAGTTTTTAATTCCAAACGTTTGAGTCCACTGGCATGAAACACGTGACCTATTGGAAAGATGTCAAGCATCAACTTTCTCAGGTTAACCTTTTGTGCATTCATCACCAGATGAAATCATTGTCTATTCCCAGACTTAGAGACGTCTGAACTTTCTTTGGTTTGTTGAAGGATCCAGAGGGAAGGCTGGTGCTGCTCTGCTGCTGTAGCAAACAGTTGTTCCGCCCTCCTCTCTGACCCTGGACATTGGGTTCTGCATGAGAGCGTGCTCCACCTCAGTGGCTCCCTCTTTGCTTCAGTACTGAGTCATCTTGCACCTCCTGTATGTCTTCCAATGTGTGGGGGAGCCAAGGACCCTGTGGTTGCAACCAAATAGATGGCTATCTACCTTGGAACTGAACATGACATACTTTCCTATCCAACGCTGGGTCCTAGACACCAAGAACTGTTACAAATGTTCTTCGTCACCATTGTTCATAACTTAATAGTGGTAACATAAGACTTGGAATAACTAGATAATTACTGTGTGACCTTGAACCAGCAACCTAATCTGTTTCGAAAATAATTATTTCAAAAGGCAATGGTACTAAATTATTGGGATTATACATGGAAATACTTAGCACAAATCCTGGAACATATTTGCAAGTGTAGACTCAATTTATGTGAAGCATATATAATAGGCCATGGAAACTTGAACTGACAAATGGACTCTAATCGACATTATCTGTCTCTAGTCATTTGTTAAATCAGACAGTTTCACTTCCAAATGAATTACTACATCTACCTATGACTTTGCTTTGAAGTCTATATTGAGAACAAACACATTTCAATGGTAATCTGTCAATATATTTCATAACATATTTCATAATGGTGTATTTGGGAAGAGATGATGTGGACAAAAGGAAGAAAGAAAAATTCAATAAATAAAATGTCTGTTTCAAAATAATGAAGAAAGGACAACTATCTGATTATAAAACAGTCAGATAATGATATGATTATATATAATTATAAAGCATGCTTGGTTTTATAAGTATCTTTGGTTTTAAAATCTTTTATTGATCTTTTTTTTGTGTGTGTGGTACTGGAGGTTGAACCCAGGGCCTCGCGCTTGCATGCTTTGCAAGTGCTGGACCACTGGGCTGCATGCCCAGCCCATTTATTTACTTTTTGGGACAGGGTCTTGCTAAATTACGCAGACTGCCTCTGGTCTTGAATTTGCCATCCTGCCTCCTGAGTTGCTGGGATTATAGGAGTGTGCCACCACGACTGATCTTAAAAGTCTGATTTGAAAGGACTCATTGACTGACTGACCATAGAGTACTTCATATTAGCTATTAATATAGCTTAACTATCTTTTTCTCTCATTACATCTACTGTCATGGCCTACACTTATTTCAGTGATACAAAAGGAATGAATCAACTTGACAAATGCTTGGTCTTGCTGGATAACAGGAAGGAGGAAAGAGGAAACCTTCCTTTTGACTCCTAAACCCTCAAAAAAGTACTCTCCCAAGTTGTCAGAGCGAACATAGTAATAAAATTACGAGAAAACTTTGCTAAGAAACTTTTTCTCATCTGCGAGTTATTTGACTGAGATCTGAGGTGCTAGATTTCTACACAAAGGTGACTTTGAAGGAGAAACTTTGTGCCAAGCTGGATCAATTGTTTTCATGTTACGTAAGAAAAAGAAAAAAAAAAAAAACAAGCAAACTGCTTATTCGTAGGCTATAAATTTAAGATTATCCTGTTACACCAAGTAACTGAATTTCTAATCCTCAAACTCTACTTTAGAGCTATATTTTCATAAACTATTATCTATACCCACTTAAAACTAAATATAATTAAACATTAAATGATTCACCTTGTGTAATCACATTTAAGAGCACAAAGTTACTTTATTCATTATGTCAGAAATGAATAGCTGAATTGTAAAAATGGCATCGTTAAACAAAATATTTGTCTTTTTATGTAAAATTTTCCTTATTATAAAGAATATATAAAAGGCTGAGGGTATAGCTGAATGGTAGAACTTGTGCTTAGCCCATACAAGGCCCTGAGTTCAATCTCTAGCACCAAAAAAAAAAAAAAAAAAAGTTCAGTATAAAATATATATTGAATACACAATAGAGTATAAAGAAGAAAATAAAATCATCATATCACCCATAATTTTATCATACAGAGAAAAATAACCGTTAACATTTTGTTGTATTTCCTTATAATGAGTATTTATACAGTATACCGACATAGAACCATTTGTACACACACACATAAAAATACTAATTACATATAAATGTATATTAACATTTTATTACAGAAAATTTGAAACAAACAAAAGTTGACAGACAGCATCATGAGCCCCATATGTCTCTTAGCCTATGGCCAGTCTATTACTGGAGCTGGGATTTAGCTCAGTTGGTAGAGCACCACTCTGCAGTCTCTGAGGTCCTGAGTTCAATTCCCAGCACCACAAAAATTGGAGAAGGATGTGGCAATCCATTCTTGAGGCAATCTCAAAAACAATCAGCCATTGAAAACCCTATGAGGGTCACTATGATCAATAGCACACAACAAGAAGCCTATTGCTATTCTCTTTTACTCCTGTGTATTTATTTTATTTTATTTTTTGTGATCCTAAAGATTGAACCCAAGGCCTCAAGCATGTTAGGCGAGTGCTCTACCACTGAGCTACAGTCTCCAGCCCTATTCATTTTATTTTGAAGCAAATTCCAGACATTATATTATTTTATTCATAAATATTTCAATATGGATCTTCAAAAGATAAGCATTTTTTAAACATAATCATTATCACATCTAAATTAATTAGTAATTTTTTATTGGAAATTTTAAATGTACAATTTAATGGGTCTCATTATGACATTTCCATACATGCATTTCTTTGTACATTGCTCTTGTTCACTTGGCCATTGTCCTGTCATGACTGTTGTTGTTGTTAGGTGCCATTGAATTGAGTCCGACTCATAGCAGTCCTCCCAGGGTTTTCAATGGCTGTTTCAGGATTATTTCGGGAGTGGATTACCACGTCCTCCCATTTTTGCAGTGCTGGTGATCGAACCCAGGGCCTCAAAGAGTGGAGTGCAACATTCTACCAACTGAGCTAAACCCTAGCCCCTCTCATGATAGTAATTGTTGTAAAGTATGAACTATTCAATATTCAAATTTTCAATTGCTTCACAAATGCAGTAACTTACTTTTATAGCTTGTTTGTTTGAAGCTGGATCCAAATAAGGTTTGTACAGTGAGATTGGCTGATACATCTATTTCTTTTTCATTCCCCCACCCCACCCCCCTTTTTTCTTTCTTTCTTTTTTTTTTTTTTTTTTTTTTTTTTTTTTTTTTTTTTTTTTTTTTGGTAGTGCTGGGGGTGGAATCCGGGACCTTAAACATGCTAGACAAGTGCTCTGCCACTGAGCTACACCCCTTGCCCCAGTTTATTATTAAAAATGATTTAAGAGAGATTAACCTGGGGAGTATAGCTCAGTGTTTAAAACACACACTTTGCATGCTCACCTTCCTTCCAGTCCTACCTTCCAGCACCACAAAAAGGAAAGAAGGAAGGAAGGAAGGAAGGGAGGAAGGAAGGAAGGAAGGAGGTAAGGAAGGAAGAAAGGAAAGAAGGAAGGTAGGAAGGGAGGGAGTGAGGGAGAGAGAGCAGGAGGGAGAAAAAAATGCCCAGAGTTTGAGGCTAGCCTGGGCAATACAATGACACTCTGTTTAAAAGAGAAAAAGAGAAAGAAAGAAAATATGAATTTTACCCTTCTATCTTTTGTTTTCTTGCAAGTAGTTTGTCCCATAGAGTATTTCACAGCCTGGGGTTTTCCTTGCATCTGACAGAATAGTTTAACATGGCTCATGTACCTCTGTCCTCTGCATTTCCTGTGACTATCTGCAAGCTTTATCATGTTCAGGTTTTCCTTCTTTGTTTTTTGGCAAGACTGCTTCATAGGTAATGGTGGGTTTTGCCATTAGGAGATGTATAATGCCTAATAATCTCTTTTGTAGTATTATTTATGTCCATTAGTTCATAAGAATTGAAAAATGGTGATATTTTAATCCTATTATTCCCTGAGTTGCTTTTCTGGCACATCCCAGTGGGGTTTGTTTTGTCTTGTTGTTTTAAATAGCTTTTGTTCTTTATTTTTATTTTTTAATTATTATTTGAACTCCTTAAATAAAACATATTTAATATTTCAGTAAATCTCATTTATTCTTATTTTTATACTGGGGATTGAACTCAGGGCCTTATGCTCATTTGTGGTTATTATTATTATTATTATTATTATTATTTTCTGTGCTGGGGATTGAACCCAGGGCCTCACACATGCTAGACAAGCTCTCCACTGCTGAGCTACACCTTGGGCCCCTCATTTATTATTCTTATTGCTCAACTTCTCCTTATTTGGCCTGTAGTAGCATCTTTGTACTGGCTCCTGACTTCGTCTAATAGGAACCTAGTAGTCATGGATAGCTCCCTTACTCTTTGGTGTAAGATGATCCGGGCTCACATGTATGTTTCCACATAATAAAAATCAATTTATACTTAAGACTGATATATATGTACCTATGTGTGCGTGTGTATGGGAGAAGGACATGGCAATCCACTCTCAAGGTAATCCCAAAACAATCAGCCATTAAAAACCCTATGAGGGTTGCTATGAGTCGGACGTGACTTGATGGCCTTGATGGCACCTAACAATAACAATTATGTGTGTTTGTGTGTATGTGTATGTGTATGTGTGTGTGTACACAAAAGCATGGAACAGAAACTATTTATAGTAGTAAAAGATTAGAAACAAGCTAATGTCTGTTAACTAGAAAACTGGTTGAACAAGCTATGGTACCTCTACACAATAGAGTTCTGTGTAGCTTTAAAATGGAGTGCCTGTAGCCATACCACTGTGGCATCGATCCCATAAGATCTCAGAAGCTAAGCAGGGTAGGGCCTGGTTAATACTTGGATGGGAGACCGCCTGGGAACACCAGATATTGTAGGCTTGGGAGAAGGACCTGGCAACCCACTCCCAGAAAACAAACAGCCATTGAAAACTCTATAAATAGCAGACAAGCACTGACAATAGTGTTTTGCCTGTTGTTCATAGGGTCACTATGAGTCAGACACTGACTCCATGGTACCTAACGACAACAATAAAATGGAGTTGGAGATCTTTAGTTATACCTATTATAGAATGATCTCTGGTACATATTATAATTTTAAAAAAGCAAGGCAGAGGATGCTAGGTGCAGTGGCACACACCTGTAGTTACTCAAGAGCTAAAGCAGGAGGATTGCTTGAGCTCATGAGTGGGAGACCAGCTTGGACAACATAACAAGACCTCATCTCAAAAAAACAAACAAAAAATGGAGGAGAAAAGTAAGTATAGGATGCTACCACATGTATAAGAATGGATACACACACACACACACACACACACACACACACATTTACATACATATACAGGGATAGGGTTTAGCTCAATTTGTAGACAACTGCCCTGCACTCTCTGAGGACCCAGGTTTGATCCCCAGAACTGCAAAAATGGGAGAAGGACATGGTAATCCACTCCCACAGTAATCTCAAAACAATCAGCAAGTAAAAATCCTATGAGAGTTGCTATGAATCAGACCCGACTCATGGCACCTAACAACAACAGCAACGTATATATATACATATATACATACATGTATATGTATGTATATATGCACATATATACACATATACATATATATGCATATATATACATATATACATATATATGTGTGTGTATGTATATATATACACTCATACACGTGCATGAGTGTACATAGGTATATAAATATGTATTTGTGTATATTACAAAACAAAAATGGAAGAATAAATGTCACAAAATAATGGTTATCTATAAGAGGGGGAGGGAATACAGTGGAAGGGATAGGAATAGAAACTACATTGCTTTGATTTACCTGCTTTGCATATTTGACTTTGAAATCATGCAAATACATAACTATGAATTTTTTTCAAAGCATATCCCTAAATTTTTTAAAAAAGAGTGGTGTATGTTGTGACTTTAAAACATATTCATTTAAGATGGGCATGGTGGCAAATGCCTGTGGTACCAGGAGGCTGAGGCTGGAGGATCACTTTGAGCCCAGAAATTGGAGACCAGCCTGGGCAACATAGTGAGACCAGGTCTCAAAATAACAACACTAATTTAATGACATATCCCTAATTGGATGTATGCTAAGGACAAAAAGAACTGCAAACACATGTTTTAGCAGTTTTTTGGTGATCATATTGTTGGTGGTAGTGTCAATATTGCTATTCTGGGTGATATGAGATAAGCAGTTGAGTGGGCGCCATAGCTCAGTGGTTAGACATAAGCAAATATTGTGGGATATTCTAATTTTATCATGTTTCGTGTCCTTAAAAGTCAGGATTCTCAGCATGAGGGGAAGAGAATATAGATATAACATAGAGGAGTTTAGGTACAAATCCTGCATTCTGAATTTTAATTGGAAGTTATTGATATAATCTGATCTGTGTGTGTATCTACATATAGATATATTTCCTAACTCCTCTGTTCACCGGAAAGACCTAGAAACTGAACCAATAGCAATGAGCACTTCTGGTATCTATATCATTATGTGGCTGAGGCAAGAAAAGTAACCTACACACATATTCATAAATACACATGTATTGTAAAAATTTGTTATTACATATACATATATTTAATATATGTTTTACATCAGTTATTTAGCTATTTTTCTATTTCTGGCCAGCATTTAGATTGTTTCTAGTTCTAGTACTGGGCGATTGCCTTCTGTATGCTAGGCAAGTATCTTACCACCAAGCTGCTCCCTCAGCCCCTTTCTCATTTTTTATTTTGACACAAGTTCTTGCAAAATTGTGCAGGTGGCTTCTGGCTTTGAACTCATGATCCTCCCTCAGCCTCTGGAGTTGCTGGGATTAGAGGGTGGGCCATGATGCCCGGCTATTCCTAGTTCTTAACGGTTATATGTAAAATGCTGCAACAAAGCATCTGTGCACTCATTATTTTCTTAGTACAAATTTCTTTAAGTGGAATTAACTGACTAGGGAGTAGGAACATATTTAAGCCCTTGCTTAGTACTGTCAAATCGCCTTAGAAAGGTTATACCAGATACCATGACAAGTCCTCAGTGAAAGAGAGTGACTGAGTCACTGCATTTGTGGTGGTAGGTATTTTTTAGACATTTATACTGATGTGTTTCTGCCAACTTGATATGTCCCATAGGACTGCTCCTGTGTTTTTCTCTTCTTTCATTTTCTTATAGAGAAACTTCAAAAAATTATCAGAAAAATTATACTGATAGAGCATTCTCGTATTTACATTGTGAATTAATAATTATATATCATCAAAGATTAGAGTGGCCTTATCCAACCTAATGTATTACTTATGATGTTTTAAATTATGAGTATGTTAGTTGTTCACATATATACCATAAATGTATTTAGATATTAATTTTTCTAGCTTTTTTGTAATTTTGGTAGCTGCCTTAGAAATTCCTGGGATTTTTAGTTGTAACTTTACTTTTTCATACTCGTTATATATGAGTACATAGTTTATAGTTTCATAGAGTACATAGTTTCAAACTCATTATATATGAGTACATAGAGTACAATGTATACATAGTTTAGGAAGTTAACTATGTATACATTGTTTTATATGTATTTTATATATACCAGTTCTATGAATATTATGAAAGCCAAAAAAAGTAGCTGACAGACAAAATTATCCACTGTTGGAACGAGGCGATCTTAAAGTTCATCTGGTCTAAACCTTTCATTTTATACTCTGGAAAACTAAGGCAAAGGGCAGTTATGTAACTTTATTAAAGTCGTACAACTACTTTGTGACAAACGCCCACATCTGATTCAGCACCATGTCCTTTCTATGTGGCTTCTCAGAATTGCCAAAACTTGACAGTAATATGCAAAAATAAAATAATTGTGTTAGGGAAATGGAGTTTGGGTGTCTACCACCACACTTAAAAAAAAAAACTTACAGAAAATGGACCATTAACTACATTTTAAAGTCAGGTAAAAGAGCACTTCTGTTATTTGGGAAGCTAGAAATAAAGTATAGGGTTTCTAATAATTAGTAGGGATTTGTAGCAACAAAAAATACATAGCCATCTGAATGCGTTATATGTATTTTTTCCTATGCACTGTTGTAAGCACTTTATTTGCATCATTGCGTTGGATTTTAATGACAATCTCAAGCACAGAGAAGTTTTAGTCCTTGGCCAGGAAGCCTCCGGAGTGTCAGACTCTGGATTTAATCACAGGCAGTCATAGACAGGGGAGGTTGGTGTTATTATCTGACTCTTCCTACAGGGTCAAAGTTCCATGTTAGGAATCCATTCATTTGAATACTGTGATGGAATTTCTTAAAGCAAAAATTCTGCCCCCCATCTTCCCCATCTGCCACTTGCTAATGATGTGATTTTTCATCGTTCATCTGTAACCTGAATGTGATAATATCTACCTCATCGTGTTGTGGGATAAATACCTGGCACATGTTTGTTCAATAAATAACTTCCATCCTCAACCATTGTCATCACCCTCAGTATCATTAATATCATTGGGAGCACATTACTATTGATATTTTTTTCTCTCCCTATTGACTACTTTTTTAATGCAAAAACTCCTGGAAGGGATGATACATTACCCAAGGGTCTAGTGATTCATTGGTTGTTTTTTTCCAGACAGAAACAAGCAGAGAGGTATTAAAACTCGAAAAAGGAAAAGAAGATATTGAAGAGAGGGTAGGGAGGTCCCAAAGACACTAGAGCAGAGTTCCCCCACAAACTTGTTAGGATATGTTTAAAAAACAGCTCCTTTGAAGTCCAGTGTGTTTGCATATGGGCTCCTGTAATCTTTATTAGGATTCCAGAAGGCCTAGAAAGGCATGAGGAAGGCCACCCAAGGCAGGTCATAGAGATACGCTGTATGCCTCCACCCAGGGGTTCCCATGGTCCCAGGCCATCTGCTTATCCGTGCTGCAGTTCCAGAAGTGGGCAAACAATCTGCCACAGACTCTTCTGTTTCTGCCTAGAAACAGGACTTTTGCCATGGGAAAGTTTTTCATTGTATCCATAAGCACAGAACACATATTGCACAACATGAACGATTTAATGAAGACTTCATTAAGACTTTGGTGGTGCACGCCTGTCATCCCAGCTACTCAGGAGGCAGAGTCAGGAGGATCTTGAATTTGAGGCCAGATGCAGCTTGTGTAATTCTGTGAGACCCTGACTCAAAATAAAAACTTTAAAAATGGGCCAGGAGAGTAGCCCAGTAGTAAAGCACTTGCAAAGTATGTGTGAGGCCTGGGTTCAACCCCCAAGTACCTCAAAAAGAAAAAAAAAGTCTTCATGTAGGAGCTGGGATGTGGGTTAGCAGTAGAGGGCTTGTGTAACAGGTGTGCATGCTTGGGTTTGGACTCCAGCATGGAAGCAAAAGAAAAGAGAAGAGGAGAAGAGAGGAGAAGAGAGGAGAGAAGAAGAGAAGAGAAAAGGAAAGGAAAGGAAAAGAAAAAGGGAAAGGAAAAGAAAAAGAAAAGGGAAAAGAAAAGGGAAAAGAAAAAAGAAAAGAAAAAGAAAGCCCACTTTTTGTTAACTTGGGCATCCCCACCATTGGCTCATTCATTCAGAAAACCTCGTGTGGTGCCTTCTCCCTGTCAGCCACTGTTCTGGCCCTTTGGGTCCAGCAGTAAACAGGGCCTTCTGGTAGGAATCCATGCCACAAACAAGAGACCTGATCAAATGACTGTAGAACATGCTAGAAAGTGATAAATGCTCCAAACAAAATGAAAGGTGGGGACAGTGTGATGATCATTGAGTCATATCTGAACAAAGTACTGAAGGAAGAGAGGACAGGAGGTAGTGTGAGGAAGGAGTATTCCAGACAGAAGGAAAGCAAGCTGCATATGGGGTTTTAGATTTTTATTTATTTTATTCATAAACTACTTACGAAGTATCTATCACAGGCCAGAAGTTCTTCTAAGCACTTTCCATATACTAACTCTCTTACTCACAAGCAGCCCAGGGACTCTTATCATCCTCATTGTAAAGGGAAACTGAGGCACAGAAGAATGAGGGAAGTTGCTTAAAGTCATAAACTTAGTGAGTAGTGAGACCTAGACTCTAACCCACCGTGCCTCCAGAGCCTCAGGCTTAACTGCTGTACTCCACTGCCCCACAGGAGGACAGGTGGAGCGAAGAGACTCGAGGCTGATCCTGAGGGTGAAGAGGAGCCATGGGCGAGTCCTGAACAGAAGAGCAACAGGCACAGACAATTCTAACACATCTACTTGCATGTGCGTTTATGTGTCTCGGTGTGCACGAATCCTTTGGGTTTAGACCCTTTTGGTAATTGCTGTTGTTGTTAGATGCTATCGAGTTGCGTTCGACTCATCGTGACCCTATGCACTACAGAAAGAAACACTCCCGACACTTGGGCCATGCCCAGCACGATGTGTATGAGCTTCCCTGCTGTTCACAGGGTTTTCAATGGCCGATTCTTTTGGGATTGTTTTGGAAGTGGGCTGCCACATCCTTCTCCCCTTGTTTTGCAGTGCTGAGGATTAAACCCAGGGCCTCAGAGAACACAGAGCAAGCACTCTACCAACTAAGCTAAATCCCAGCCCCTGGTCTTGGTAGTAGATATGCGTAATGCTAAAGTCCTACAATTTTCGTTTAAGGGAAGAAGAGAAAGATTTGTTATTATGTACGCTTTAGTTAAAGATGGTATCTTATTGAACAATATTTTGATCATGAGTAATCCCTTCTATTTTTAAAGCCTTACAAACAGTGGCTATTCTGGGACTCTGGCAGTTCTTGTATATGTGATCATGCTTCTTCAGGACAACAAATCAACTTACTTATGGAACAATTCATTGGTTTTTAGTATATTCACAATATACCTCAATATACCACAATAGTACCACAATAGTACCTCACTATTTGGAATAAGAAAAATACAAGACCAAGTGGTTGCTTTAGCAAATGCCCTGTTTATTTATATGGGAAGGTGACAGGTTAGTTGTGGTGCCTCCATCTTCGGGTGTCATGAGTTCGTATGCTAGAAGTCTTTGGATCTCTCCATGTGGACTCTGCTGAGGCCATTTTTTGTGCTCCTCTCCATACAACAGATGGGGTGACCATAAGGAAGTCACCCTGAAAGTAACTGGAGAGCTCAGGCTTGAGCAACCAGCCTTCCCAAGTACTTCTAAGAGTTTCAAGGTTGGTCTGGAGAAGGTTTGGGATGATTACAGACTCCTATGGGAACAGTATTAATGATAGTTTTTGTATTCAGTGCATGCCTAGCATAATGCTTCATGCTTCATAGCTATTTCCTAGATCCACACTCTCCACTAGTCACCTGTGGCTATAATTGCTGGAAGTGTGGTTCATCTGAATTAAGATACGCTCACATATAGAGTGCACACTGGACTTCAAAGATTTAGAATGTAAAATATCTCACTAATATTTTGTGCATGTTGGAATTGTTTTGGACACATTTAGTAAAATATAGTACGAAAATTAATTTCACCTGTTTCTTTTTACTTTTCCTAATGGGCTTCTTGAAAATATTTAAATTACACATGTGGCTCGAATTGTGGCTTGCCTTATATTTGTATTGGGCAGCTCTTGTTCTAGATTATTCCTCACAGTAATTTGATCAGCTGGAACGGTACTGTCATCCCCACATTATGGGTGAGGAAATTGAGGCTTAGAGAGCTTAAGTAAATTGCCTATGATCACACAGCTGTGGCTTAAGCACAAATCTGTCTCCAAGCCTCAGTTCTTGCCCATTATTCTGTGCTGTCTCCCCCTGGTCCAGAAATATAACCCATGCAATACGCCAGTGGTGATGAGCATGAGCTATGGCAGAAAACTGTTTTCACATCTCCATTGTAGAACCCAAGAAAAGAGCTGTCCACGCAGTTCTGTAAGGTAGAATTTAGGTGTTACTGAGGGAAATTGCTTATGGGAAAGTTTCTTGAATACGGACTCTTTGTTTGTAACAGTTTGGGGTCACCCACCCAGGAGAGAAGGGAGATGAAAATGGCTCGGAGCTTCTTTTCATTTCTCTGATCTGGAATTTCCATTCACATCAGGTGCACAGGTCAGCTTCTGCCGTGAGACTCTGAGCGAGATGGAGTAGAGACAGATGAATTGGCGCTCCAACTTCATCCTTTTTCTCCAGTAAAGTATAAGGCTTTAATTTCACCCCATTTCATTTGAATTTGTGAAAACCTCAATGGGACATTCTTCACAGCAGGCCTGCCCTCTTCTAAGAGAAACGGAGACTGTGGAGGGAAGAAGAGCCACTCTGGTTCCTTTTATCCTGCCACCACCTTTAACCACTCTTTAAAATATATATTTTAACTTGGCCAAGTCTTCGTTTTCCTAAGGGCATCCATGTTCTTCACTCATAAAGAATTCTCATGTGCCCATCATTAATATTAGCTGTTAATATTTTTTAAATGCTACAGCTTAATTTTGTTCATGTTTTACATATACTTGTGTATGACATATATTGAGTAGACTTTAACTTATTTAATTTCAAAGTCCAAAGAGAAACCCCAGTCTGGAACACAGTAGCTATTGGAGGTATTTTTCCAAGTTGGGAAGGCAAGGAAAAGACTAGGATAATAGGGAACTGTTGTTGGCTACAGGGCCTCATTGCCAGATGTTTAAGCCCTCTGGTATTCTTCTTCTTGTTGTTAGGTGCCCTTGAGTCAGTCGGGCTCATAGCGACCCTCATAGAGTTTTCAATGGCTGATTGTTTTGGGATTGCTTCCGGAGTGGGCTGCCGTGTCTTTCTCCCATTTTCGTGATGCTGGGGATTGAACCCAGGGCCTCAGAGGGCACAGGGGGGTACTCTACCAAGTGAGCTAAACCATCATATTCTTAGGGGTCAGAAATGTTGCTGTTGTTGTTGTTAGGTGCCATTAAGTCGTGTCCGACTTATAGCGACCCTCATGGGGTTTTCAATGGCTGACTATTTCAGGATTACTTTGGGAGTTGATTGCCATGTCCTTCTCCCAAGAAATGTTACTGGGAGCTGTTAAGGGGGCGGGGGAGCCAAAAAGCAGCCCACATACTTACTTCTCTTTTCTTTTTTTCCCCTGAAGACTGCAAATTTATAGCACACCAAGAAATATGGCAACTTGACTTACAAATGCAACTCAGAAATCAAACTCTAAAAAGCTAAAATGTTTCTAAAAGGTCCTAGAGATATTTGTGCCATTTTTTTGAGGTTTGTTTTTGCTTTTTAATTCAGATGAAATTTTTAGTCAAATTTTCACGTTGGCTTAAATAGCTACATGGAAAACAAATTCCAGCCTTTGTTTTTTGCTTTGTCATTCTTGCTTAGAATTCCTCAGCTGTTTCAGAGGTAGTTCAGAAATGATAACAATGAACTACAGAAAGAAGTCAGGAAGATAGACCGATTCTGGGAAAAGTATAGGAAACTGAAAATCAGATGACTGAATTCTATTTTTTATTTTTTATTTTTTTGCAGTACTAGGGGCTGAACCCAGGGCCTCACATATACTTTTTTGCCCATGCTCTACCACTGAGCTGCACCTTCAGCCACCTTTTTATTTTTTACTTTGAGACAGGATCTCAAAAAGTTACACAAGCTGTCTCTGGCCTTGAACCTGTGATCCTTCTGCCTCTACCTCCCGAGTTGCTGGGATTACAGTTGTGCACCACCATGCTGGGCTCCTGGATTCTAGTTCTGTTTTAAGAATGAATTAGTAAAAGGGCCTCATGGGATTTATGTTCCACATTTGTTGAATACCTACTATGTTCAAGGGATTCTAATAAGTACTGTAAGAGCTACAAAGATAAATAAGATATGCATCCTCAAGTGACTTATCACCTAGTAGGAAAGAAAGCACGTTCACAAGCCTATGGTATACTATAGTACCAAATGTGTGTTTTGTTGTTGTTAGGTGCTGTCATGTTGGATCTGACTCATAGTGACCCTATGTACAACAAAATGAAACACTCTCCCACACTGTGCCACGCACGTGATCTTTTTATATTTAAGTCCGTTGTTGCAGCCTCTGGGTCAATCCACTTAGTTAAAGGTCTTCCTTTTTTCTTTGACCTGCCACTCTCCCAAACATGATGTCCTTCTCCCAGGGATTGGTCCCTACTGACAACATGTCCAAAATACATAAGATGCAGTCTCTAGCCATCCTTATTCCAAGGAGTGCTCTGGTTGCACTTCTTCTAATATGGATCTGGTGATTCTTTTGGCAGTCTGTGGGATATTCAATATTCACCTTCAGCACCATAATTCAAAAACACCAATGCAATAGAGGGCTGGGATTTAGCTCAGTGGGTAGAGCACTGCGCTGCAGTCTCTGAGGTCCCGAGTTCAATTCCCAGCACCGCAAAAATGGGAGAAGGACCTGGCAATCCACTCCCAAGACAATCCCGAAACAGTCTGCCATTGAAAACCCTATGAGGGTCACTATGAGTCGGATACTGACTCGACAGCACCTAGCAACAACAACAACAACAACAACAATGCAATAGAATTTATGGGAGCACAGAAGGAAATAAACATAATTCAGCCCAGGGAGATTAGGGATGGTTTCATGAAGCAAGTGATATCTGGGGTGTTCCTAGAAGGAAGAGTAGGAGCTGAGAAGGAAGGGGGTTTGAAATAGAAGGTTCAAGGAAGAAGGTGCAGTGTAAGCAATGGTATACAGTGAGAAAGTGCAGAACTGGTTCAGGAAACCTGTTAGACAGGAAGGCACGGTTAATTCTGAGTCACAATGGGTGATAAGTTTTGGCCACTAGATTAGAATGGAATTGTGGTAGGGCTTGAACTGCGTTCTGAAGAATCTGGACCCGACTGGTGGTGGAGAGCAGGTCAAGAGCAAGATAAAGAACAGACCCATGTGGAGTCAGCATGGGGGGATGATCATTCTGGCAGCATAGGCGTGGTATGAGTGGGAAGGGACAGGTAAATTAGAAAACCGTTAGGGTAGGTCTGGGGCGGTGGGAGTGGACTGAGAGAAAATGCAAGAGACATTTTGGAGGGAACATTGACAGGGCCTGGTGACGATTGGTTTTGAGATGTAAAAGATGACCCAGGGTCTGAGCCTTGTTGAGTCAAACAAATAGAGATGCTGAGAACGTAAAAGGTTTTACCAGGAAAGATGCTGAGTTTGTTTAGTGTGTTTTGAACACGTCAGCTAAAGTAATCATTTAAAACAGGGGTCTTCAAGTCTCCAGTCTGTGGCCTGTTAGGAAGTGGGCTGCACAGGAGGAAGTGAGTGGAGGTTGTATTTACAACTCCCTCCATTGCTTGAGTCATCTGGAAACCATCCTCCCTCCCAGGTCTGTGGAAAAATTGTCTTCCACAAAACCAGTCCTTCATGCCAAAAAGGTTGGGGACTGCTGATTTTTAACACAAACCAATTCCTGACTCCTTCCTGCTCAAAACCCTTTATTGCCTCCGTATCTTACTCAGAGTAGAAGAACAATGCCCAATAAAGCCTTAACACATCCTGGCCACCCCTTTGCCCCTAACCTTGTCTCCTGTGCCCCTATCTTCTCCACTGGCATTAGTCATGTTGGCCCAGCATAGATCTGCCTTGAGTCTTTGACATTTTTCTGCCTGAAACATCTTGCCTAGGTCAGTTCTCCTTACTCTTCTCTTCTTTCGATTATGATTAAAGTGACACCCTCACACATGCGAGGCAAGTGCTCTACCACTGAACTGCACCCACCATATATTTATTTATTTATTTGGAAACATCTCACTAAGTTTCCCAGGCTGGCCTTCAACTTGAAATGCTCCTACCTCATCCTCCTGAGTAGCTGGGATTACAGGTGTGTGCCATCCTGCCTGGCTTTTCTGGATCATCCTATATAAAACCGCAACACCATGCCTCCTTGTTACTTCTCCTCCTTTCCTTTCCTGTTGTCTGTAGTGATGATCTCTATCTGACATACTATGTGTTTAGGGTTTATTATCATAGCCTGGAAGCCGAAGCTGTAAAAAAAATAATGAAATAATCCAGTATTTTCAAGGATGTAATAAGGTTTGTTACTCTCACACACCATTCTGAGGACTGGGCATGATAAGCAATTTGAAAAGCAATTTGGCAGTAAGTATGAAGAGTCATAAAATGTTCATGTTCTGGAACATTTTATGTTTTGGAAATTCTGAAAGTCAATTCTAAGAAGATAATCTAAAATATGGAAAAGAAAATATGCAGGAAAATGTATACTAATGTGATACTTATAATATCAAGGAATTGGAAAGATCCTAAACATCTAACAACATAAGATAGTTAAGTAAATTACTGTTCATTTACTTAATGATATATTATTCACTTGTTAAGAGGATAGTTATGAAAAGCAAGTTAGCAACCAAGAAAATGCTTCTGAGACAATGTTACCATATATTTAAAAGAACAGGATGGGGCTGGGGTGTAGCTCAGTGGTGGAGTGCTTTCCTAGCATGTGCAAAGTGCTAAGCTTGATCCCAAGCACTTGCAAAAAATAAACAATTACATAAACGAATAGTAAAGGGACATGATCCACAATTGTGTACATTATGGTTTCCAAGAAAGATGAAGAAGTGAACCCAAATGCTGGTATTAGATGCACTAAGCTAATGGGATTATAGATGGCTTATTTTTCCTAAATCTGTTGGATCTTCTGTATTTAGGTTATATCCTTTCTTTAATGTAGTTATTCGATTTTTAAAAAAATAATCATTTACAAAATACTGGAAGAAACTGCTGCTGCAACTTACCTTACCCTCGAGTCTGCGTGGTTGGGTCTCCAAGGTAAGCAAGAGTTTCTAGGCCTTTCCCAGAACCTCTCTGCAGCCCTGACGGCCATTGATGTAGATGATGGACCCTGCAGCTCCTTGAGCCTCCCGGGCCCCATACCCCCTCATTCATGACTCCTTCTTCTTCTCTACTCCCCTGTATAATGTTAGGTTGTGTCCTTCTGACTGCGAGGAGAACCATCATGAAACAATGAAGGCTAAAAGAGCACAATTTGTCATGCATCCTGACAACATTTATACTCAGGGACTGAAGCTAAGCCACCTTCTTAATGGCTCCTTTTAATTATTTTTATTTTAAGCTACTCCTTCCCCCATTTAGAATCCCCACTTTGCCATTCTCCGTAGTCCTAAGCACCATCTAACATATTATGTGTGACATGTTTTTGTTTGTTTGTTTTTATTTTTTTTTAATTCATGGCTTAAGAATTAAACTTATTTTAAAAAGAAAAAAAATTAATGCCTACCCATTAAGTACTAGGTAAACTCTTTGTGTACATTGCCCCATTTTATCCTTACAAGCCAGAGAAATAAGTGTTACCCATTAGAAATGATGAAATGGAACCTTACAGAGGTTAAATAATTTGCCCAAGTTCACCTACATAGGAAGTTACCAAATTGGAATCTAAATTTTCATCTTTCTGACCTCAAATCCTATGTCCTTAGCTACTACACTGATGAACATAAATCAGTAATTAGGATAGACTAAGTTAATTTATTATATAGACATTATTCAGGTGAAGCAAACAACTGAATAGCTAGATAATTCAACCTAAAATTCATAATCAATTGATGCCAATGGTCTTTGTGTCCAAAATCAACCAACTCATTGCTTCAGATTTTCTTGGTCGATATCCACAGTGTCTCTATAGCTATTAGAGACCTTAAAATGAACAATTTTGAAGTGTTTTGACTATATTGGTTATCTATAATATCTTAAGCATGTAAATATTAACTAAAATTATACTACCTGCTTTTACTAATGATTTACTTTGAAGGATGTAGAAGTTCTCCATTAGGAAAAACAACAAATTGTTTTTGATAAAGCAAAATCCTCAGTTATGAAATATTACATTTGTTGTTGTTAGGTGCCATCGCGTCTGTTTCGACTCATAACGACTTTCATAGAATTTTTGATGGCTGATCCCATCCAAGTACTGTTTTGGGATTGTTTCGGGAGTGGACTGCCACATCCTTCTCCCTTTAAAAAAATTTTTTTTTTTTAGTGCTGGGGGTTGAACCCAGGGCCTCAGAGAGCACAGAGCAGCACTCTCCCAACTAAGCTAAACCCCAGTCCCAAATGTCAAGTTGTTGTTATTGTTGTTGTTAGGTGCCATCGAGTTGGTGTCCAACTCTAGCAACCCTATGTACAACAGGTGAAACAGTATTGTCAGTGCTTCTCTGTTATCATAGGGTTTTCAATGGCTGATTATTTTTATTTTCTAGTGTGGATGGGACTGGGCTGCTGGGTCTGCTCCCAAGCCTACAGCACCTAATGTTCCCAGGAGGTCTCCCATCCAAGTACTAACCAGGCCCAACTCTGCTTAGCTTCTGAGATCAGACTCCACAGTAGTATTGCTGCAGGCAGATGTTAGGCTGGATGCTTTAAAATGGTTATTTGGACTTAAGAATTGAGACTATTAATAGGAGAAATGTATAATGTTAAAAGGACAGTTATAACTAATGCCATTTCATAAGAAATTTCTAACAAAAAGAGATTTTCCATGTAGTAAGACATTTATTTCAAACAGAGAGTTTAATAAAGATTTTATTTAAGATTTATTTAATTTATTTAATTCATTGTAATGAGAATGAAGGAATTGAATAGGATTTCCTAGGAAATATCGCTTGTAACGTCCACCATTCTAACAGCTCAGCAATGTTCTTGTATGCCTTCTGTGGCTGAAATCCTAGGTAAAAAGACTTTTAGTTACTGACAGGCGTGAGCAGCTAGAATATGACCAACTTCAACATAACAAACTTTTCTTTTTTTGTGTGTGTGGTACTGGGGGTTGAACCCAGGGCTTTGTGCTTGCATGCTCTGCAAGTGCTGGACCACTGAGCTGCACCCCCAGCACATTTTTTTATTTTTTTGAGACAGGGTCTTGCTAATTTATGCAGACTGCCTCTGCTCTCAAACTTGCGATCCTCCTGCCTCTGCCTCCCTAGCCACTGGGATTACAGGTGTGTGCTACCATGCCCGGCTCATAGCAAACATTTTTGAGAACTTCCTGTGAGCCAGACTTCACTGCACATGCTACACTTGGTTATCTTGATGGTTTTTTTGTTTTTTTTTTTGTTTTGTTTTGTTTTGTTTTGTTTTTGCAGTACTAGGGTTTGAACCTAGGGCCTTGTGCTTGCATGCTTTGCAAATGCTGGACCACTGAGCTGCACACCCAGTGCATTTTTTTTTAACTCTTTGAGACAGGGTCTCACTAAATTACACAGACTACCTCTGGTCTCAAACTTAGGATCCTCCTCCTTCTGCCTCTGAAGTCACTGGGATTATAGGCGTGCGCCACCGCGCCAGGCTGGTTATCTTGTTTTAATGCTCAGAATCCAATAAAACAGGCACAAATGTTATACTCATTATTGTTGTTGTTGTTAGGTGCCATCAAGTCGGGGTCTGACTCATAGCGACCCTACATACAACAGGTAAAAAACAGTATTGTTAGTGTTTCTCTGATATTTATAGGGTTTTCAATGGCTGATTACTTTTTGGGAGTGAGTTGCCAGGTCCTCCTCCCAACCCTACAGCACCTGGTGTTCCCAGGTAGTCTCCCATCCAAGTACTAACCAGGCCCAACCCTCCTTAGACTCTGAGATCTGATGGGATCAGATGCCACAGTGGTACAGCTACAGGTTGTATAGATGGACAAAGAAACTGAGGCATAGATGGATTAAGTAACTTGTTCAAAAGACAGTATTAAATAAAACACAAGCTATGTAGCATTAGCCATCTCATCTTCTCTGACATGCTGATAGAATAACATTTTTTAAAGGAATGTCAAATTTGACTCTCCAACTTTTATGTGAAAAGGAAAAGTGAAAGGCTTTCTGAATTGCTGTGGTTGTTAGGCTGGTGATTAATTCCACTGGAGAACTGCTTCGGTGAGAGCTGAAATTTTGGAAGTCTAGAATGTCTGAGAGAGTGTTTCCCTTGGATAGTCGGAGCTTTCCTCACAGCCTTGTCGGAGCTTTCCTCACAGCCTTTTCCCCTTTGCAGTGCCCAGTGAGATGTTTCCATCTCTGAGGGTTTGCGACTAGTGGAGCTGTCCTTGGTCTGAGAGGTCAGAGGAGAAAAGTTGCACCTGGGGTCTGTGCCTTCTCACAGAGTTGCTGCATTTCTTAGCCGATTTGTAGAAATCCTCCAACCCATTGTGGAGAATGGATTGTCAGAATTCTTAGGAGTGGCCGTGAAAACTCTAAAGTACTTCATCTCTGTTCATTTTAATCTTTCCTCCATTTCAGCAGAGTTTTCCTGCCTCAGCCAGGAAATGGAGAACCTGAAGTTCACTTATTCAATAAGACTATTGAATACCTATTTTGTGCATAATACAGTTCTAAACACTACAGAAGATCAAGATAATGTTTCTTTCTCAAAGATTTTACATTCCAGCAATAAGACACTCCCACATAAAAAATTAAACAGCCCAACATCATAAAGAGATGACTCAGAAGCCAACAGAGTACCATAGATCTAAGTGCTTGATATCCAAGACCGGGTGACGGGGAAAGAGGTCAGTAGATGCTGAAGGAGAGAGGGAGGATTCAGGGGAAAGGGGAAATTTAATATGGGTATTAAAGAGGAAGAAACTACCCATAGCATAGAGTATATGATATAACCACATTTACTTAAAAATGAAACAAAAACTCTCTGTTTATGGTTCTGTGTGTATGTATGTATGTGAATACACACACGCGTGAGATAAAAGAGTTAGGATACCTAGCAAATTAGAAGGAAGTGTGTCTTAGTCCATTTTCTTTCCTTATAGTAGAATGCCGTAGATTGGGTTGTGGTGTTGTTAGGTGTTATCAAGTCAGATTCAACCCCTAATGACCCTGTGTAAAACAGAATGAAACACTTGTAGACACCGTGCCATGCCTGGCACTATGTCAGTGCGTCTCTGCTATTCTTAGAGTTTCCAATGGCTGATTGTTTCCAGATTGCTTTGGGAATGGGCTGTTGTCTCCTTCTTCCATTTTTGGAGTTCGATGGGGATCGAACTCAGGGCCTCAGAGAGTGCAGAGCAGTACGCTACCAACTGAGTTAAACCCCACCCCTGCATAGATTAGGTAGTTTATTTAAAAAAAAAAAAAAGTTTAGTTTGCTCATGATTCTGGAAGTTGAAAAGTCCAAAAGCATGGTGCTGACACCAGCCTGGTGATGCTTCATAACATGGCAAAAAGGGAAAGAGAGAAGGAACAAAAGGAGAGCCAGGGCAGCCAACCTCACTTATATATCACTTATATAACACTTATATAACAACTCTCAGGAGAACCAACCTAGTCCCGTGAGAACTAACTCACTGCTGAGAGAAGGGCATTCACCCACGCAGGAGGTGGCACTCAGGACCTACATCCCTCTCACGAGGCCACCCTCCCAACACTGCTGCATTGGAAATTGAGGGTCCAGTGCATGAACTGTTGGGAAACATGTCAAAACCATCACAGGGATAGGGCAGTTGGTGGGTGGGGGAGGGGAAGGAAGAGCTAGAATTCATGGGGACTTTCAGTTCTTCCTGTACACGTACTTCTTTGTTGTTGGGATCTTTTTCCAGGGAGAATGTGTTCATACATTATGTCATAAAATTAAGAAATATGAAGTTTACAAAGATAGTTATGACTTGGATTTTAGAGCCAAAGGACGAGGATATTTCCAGTGAGAAGAACAGCTTGAGGAAATACCTGTAGGTGGCAATACACGAGGTGCACTTGGGAAACAGTGAGTAGAACAGTGGTCGTTTGGGGCCAAGGGGAGAAGAGCTGAGTGGAAGACTTAGGAGTTTGAGCCTTTCACCTTTGACGAGAAGCAATGTTGAGCCTTCAAAGATTTGGCTCAGGCTTGATTACTCCGGCTATACAAGAATGAATTTATTAGTAGGCATCCTTGAAGTCCCAGCAAAATGAGATAACATGAATTAAAATTTACCTCTCTTGCACAACATGAAAGGCCATGGAAATAACCTCTCAGGTTAACGACAACAAGGAAGCCTCTGACTTGCACATCTGTTGTGAGACTTTTCAGGACACTGAAAAATAGAAATCCTGTCGGATGCTATGGAGGAGCAACCACTTACACTTGATCCATAGTATTAATCTCACTCCGTATCTTTATGTAATTTTTGATGTCTATGAGAAACGATTCAGTTGTATGAGGGAAAATTTGATCTCCAGCATATGAGAAAAGACTGAGTCAAATTTGTAAATGTTGAATAAAAATTACTTGATTTTAAAAATAAAAATCAGATGTTTTCCGTAACCTGTTGTTTGTTTTAGTTTGTCCTTGCCTCAGATGAATTGACAGAATCAGTATTTTTTTCAAACTTGTGTTTATAATTATAGCAGTTTTCAAACACTATATATGTACACATTATGCTTGGTACATACACATGGACCTATTCATACACCAGGCATGTTGTTGTTGTTGTTGTTGTTGTTGTTGTTGTTAAGTGCCATTGAGTCTGCTCCAACTCATAGCCACCCTATGTACCGAACACTTCCTCAAAACATGCCACACACACAGTCTTTTTATGTTTAAGCCCGTTGTTGCAGTCTTTGTGTCCGTTTATCTAGTTGAGGGTCTTCCTTTTTTTGGTGGCCTGCCACTCTCCCAAACATGATGTCCTTCTCCAGGGATCGGTCCCTCCTGACTTGTCCAATTTATGTAAGACAGTCTAGCCATCCTTACTTCCAAGGAACACTCTGGTTATAGCTCTTCTAGGACGGATCTGTTGGTTCTGTCAGGAGTCCTTGGTATATTCAATATTGGTCTCCAGTACCATAATTCAAAAGCATCAATTCTTCTGTCTCCCTTATTTAATGTTCAGCTTTCACAGGCATATGATGCAACTGAAAATACCATGGCATGAGTCAGATACACCTTCGTCTTCAATGTGACATTTTTACTCTTCAGTACTTTAAAGAGGTTTCTTGCAACAGCCTTTCCTAATGCAATGTGTCTTTTGATTTCTTGTCTGCTGCTTCCGTGGGTGTTGACCAGACATAATGTAACAAAAATCTATAGCTACCTGGGAGTGGGAAGTAAGTGACCTACAAGCCCATCTTGGAGGAAGCAAACCTAACAAGAGGAAAAATACTATAGCTAGTTGAACTTTGAGTCATACATTGTGAGTCATTTTCAATGATTGGATTCTGATTGAAATGAATTTCTTTATTGACCGAAAAGTGGAAGAAGGACACATCAGAGTCTCAGAATAACCATGTGAGTTAGGTTTATAAAAAACGTAGTCTTGCCTGGTATGGTGGCACATGTCAGTAATCCCAGCACTCGGGAGGCTGAGGCCGGAAGATCTGGAGTTTGAGGCCAGCCTGGGCACCATAGTAAGACTCTGTCTCATAAAACAAAGCAAAATAACACAAAAATCATAGTATTCCACTCCTAAAATTAACCAGAAGTGGTATTTGAGGAAGAAAGTGACAATTGATGCTAGTTGTCAGTTTTCACTTTGTTCCCTCTTCAAACTTTTTAAGAGGTTTTTATTTATTTATTTATTGCAGTGCTGTGGAGTTGAACCCACAGCCTCACGCATTCTTTTGCAGACACTTTACCACTGAGCTGCCCCCTCAGCCCATCTTTTACTTTTTATTTTGAGACAGAGTCTCCCTAAATTATCCAGGCTGCCTCGCCTCAAATTAGCAATCCTCCTGCCTCTTCTTGAGTTGTTGGGATTATAGGCTTGAGCCACTGTGCCCACCTCTTTTCTAAGGTTTTTTTTTTTTTTTTTGGTACTTGGGGGTTGAGCCCAAGGCTTTGCACGTACTTTGTAAGTGCTCTATCACTCAGCTGTACCCCTAGCCTATTTTTAAATTTTTTAAATCTTGAGAAAGGGTTTCACTAAATTATGCAGACTGCCTCTGCCCTTGAACCTGCGATCCTTCTGCCTCTGCTCCTGAGTTGCTGGGATTACAGGAGTGCGCCACCTAGTTTTTAAAAGAATTTTAATCTCCAGTTTATCTTTCACTCACTTCCCACCCGCACCATCGCCCTTTGGCAGACAGGCAGAGTTCCTTCTTAAAATTTATTTCATCTTATTTTTTTGCAGTACTGGGAGTATGGGAGCCAGAGCCTTGAGCATACTTTGCAAATGCTCTACCAACGAGCTGCTCCTCCAGTGCCTTTTTACATTTTTTATCTTGAGATAGGTCTCACTAAATTGTGCAAGCTGCCTCTGGCCTTGAATTCCCAATCCTCCCTTTTCTGCCTCCTGAGATGTTGGGACTACGGGCGTGTGCTGCAGCACCTAGCTCAGATGGAATTCTTAATAGGTAGAGTTGAGTTTCCTTGTGTGGCAATGGGAAGACAAATAACAGGGGACAAGAGAGATGCAAAAAGGCTTTCAAAATTACACACACAGAGAGATTCCTGATTTCATAGCCTGCATTTTCCTGCTATCTCTATTCCTGTTGATAACTTAAAATTCCTTCTTGACCTCTCTTCCCTTCACAAGAATCGGTGCTGCAGGAGGCATCGGGCCTCTGTGTGTTGGGGGAAGACAGGGAAGTAAGATGACTCTGTGCCTTAGGTGGTTAGACTCATGCGTGGACATCTTAGGGTGACATGTTTTGGAATAAACAAAGACCTTATCATTTTTTTTCTAATCATTTTCATGTAGTTATCAACACTGATCTTGGTAAGATTTGATAATTCAATCCAGCAAATATTTACTACTCTCTGCCAAGTTGAATAAAAAATAATTTGATATAGTCCTGATGGGCTGGGATTTAGCTCAGTTGGTAGAGCACTGCGCTGCAGTCTCTGAGGTCCCAAGTTCAATTCCCAGCACGGCAAAAATGGGAGAAGGACCTGGCAATCCATTCCCCAGGCAATCCCGAAACAGTCAGCCATTGAAAACCCTGTGAGGGTCGCTATGAGTCGGATACCAACTCGATGGCACCTAACAACAACATAATCCTGATAGCATTATGCTAACCAGTAATATTACCAAAGAAGAATAAATACAGAAGGGAAATACAGAAGGGAAATATATATATATATATATATATATATATATATATATATATATGTCATATATATATATGTCATATATATGTCATATGATCTGTTGTTGTTAGGTGCCTTTGAGTCATATCTGACTCATAGCGACCCTCATAGGGTTTGCAGTGGCTAATTCTTTCGGGATTGCCTCAGGAATGGATTGCCACATCCTTCTCTCATTTTTTACCGTGCTGGAAATCAAACTTGGGACCTCAGAGACTGCAGTGCAGCACTCTACCAACTGAGCTAAATCCCAGCCCATCATATGGTATATATATATGTATATATATATATGTATATATATATATATATATATACATATATATATATGTATATATATATATATGAATGAGAGAGGAGCTAGAGCTAGAGGAAGCTTCTGCTTCTTCTTGGGTTTGATGTCCTATGCGTGGAATTTCTGTAGATAACAATAGCTTCAGCAGAAATTAGAGAGAAGGTCATTCTAAGCAGAAAGGTGGGGAGTGATTTTGCAACTACAAAATTTTTTAAAACAAAGGAAAGATTAGGGATGGGTGGAAAATGGATTCCTTGCTGGGCTCCTGTGGTGCATTCCTGTAATCCCAGTGACTCAAGAAGCAGAGGGAAGAAGATTGCAAGTTCAAGGCCAGAGGCAACCTGTACAACTCACAAGACCCTGACTCAAAATAAAAATTTAAAAGGGGCTGAGGGGGCAGCTCAGAGGTAGAGCACTTGCCTAGTATGAGTAAGGTCCTCGGTTCAACCTTCCAGTACTGTAAAAAACAAATAATAAATAAATAAGTAATAAAAAAATAGGAGAGAGAGAGGAGAGAAGAGTGAATACCTTAAGATAATGTGAAGAAAATTTAGGAAAAGCTAGACAGCTAGGAAATATTTTAGATTAAAAAAAAGTCCACCCTCAGTTTACCCATTTGGATATCCACATATTGGGGACGGAACATGCAACTATATGTAAACTATATAACTATTACTCTGATGATGCTATTGCAGATCCCCAGAAGCAAAGGAGCGCGTACCCCATTCATTTCTAGTTAACAACAGCCAGTTCCTCCCTGGTTTGTGACCTAAAATAAGTTGAGAAACTCACTATCTTCAGTTTGTTTCTGCTTGCCCTCTAAGTTCAGGAATAAAACTTAATTTTTAATATAACTAATATTTCATTAGAGTTAATTTTATCAAAGGTATATGTCAAGACTTTGAATGCTTGTAATTTAGAACATATCCTATATATTTAGAATTTACTTACATGAAATATTTTATTTAAATGTTCAGTTAATAGTATTCTTTTTTTTTTTTTTTTTTTTTTGCGGTACTGGGGGTTGAACTCAGGGCCTCGTGCCTGCAGGCTTTGCAAGTGCTGGACCACTGAGCTGTGCCCCCAGCCCTTTTTTTTTTTTTTTTTTAACTTTTTGAGACAGGGTCTCGCTAAATTACGCAGACTGCCTCTGGTCTCGAACTTGCAATCCTCCCGCCTCTGCCTCCTGAGCTTCTGGAATTACAGGTGTTCACCACCATGCCCAGCAATTAATAGTATTCTTAAAGAGTCCCATATTTTCATGTGTTAGAGTACTTGTTTGTGTAAGTACTATATTTTCTTTGGGGCTAGGAATTAGCTCAGTTGGTACAGCACTGCTATGTAGTCTCTGACGTGTTTGGTTCAATTCCCAGCATTGCAAAAATGGGAGAAGGACATGACAATCCACTCCTGAGGTAATCCTGAAGCAACCAGCCACTGAAAACCCTATGAGGGTCGATATGAGTCGGACACACTCGACCGCACCTAACAACAACATCTTTTCTTTACCTATTTTTGTTGTTAGTGGTGATGGTGGTGGGTTTTGAGATGTGGTCTTGCTGTATTGCCCAGGCTGTACTTAAACTCCTGGGTTCAAGAGATCCTCCTGCTTCAGCCTCCTAAGTAGCTAGGACTACAGGTATATGCCACCATGACCGGCTCTATTTACCAATTTTCAAATGTTTTAAATACTTCAGGTTTTTGCTTTGGTAATAAAAATGTCTTGTGTTCTTCTGTTGAAGATTTATATTCATGTTTTTCTTGTTCTAACCATCAGCTAAATTTAGAAGTCTTACCTTATATCACAAATGATCTTTGTTGGTAGAAAAAGTTTATAGATTTTGGGGGTTATAAAGTCTTCTTTTCCTTTAAGCCTTATTTACAAAGTTTTTGTCAATTGTTTTCTACTGTCCCTCATATGAGCTTGCCAGCAATAAATAAAAATAAAGCTGGGACTGTGTCAAAAAATTTCACTGGCCCACATTCATTCTTCTTCAGCAGGGTTTACTCAATAGTGTTCCCCATTCAGTGACTGTGCCAGCCAGCGGAAACAGCTAGTTGTTGTCTGAAATGAAGAATAATTGAAACATGGTGCCTGTTTCTTTTCCTGCAAGTAACAATCCGTCCATTTAACATTCTCTCCGTGCTCTTGAATCCTGTGGTGGACAGCCTTGTGTTCACTGCTTAGTTGAAGCTGGTTTGAAAAATGCTAACCTTCTAGCCTGCTGCTGGTCGTTTCAGTGTGTAACAGTGACAGCCATCTGATGGCCCAGCACCTCTCCACAGAGTTGGTTACACACCATACTAACTACTTCATGTAGGGGAATGAGCAACAGGCTGGAAAATGCTAGGCTGGGAAGGATCAGAGTTAAACAAGGTAAAATTTCTGTTTATTATGATCCCTACTTGATAGATAAAGAAACCAAGCCCAGAAAAGTTAAACAGCTTGCCCAAGTTCACTGTCAGCAAGCTGGAGAACAGATACCCTTCTTCTGTTCCCTACACAACAATCTGCTTTCATTTTTTATGACAAGTACATGCTTGATTTTGTAAACATTCAGTAAGTTGCACATTCCTTTTCCTTCCCTTCCCCCTCCCTCCCTTCCTTCCCTCCTTCTTTTCTCTTTCTTTCTTTCTTTCTTTCTTTCTTTCTTTCTTTCTTTCTTTCTTTCTTTCTTCTTTCTTTTCCTTCTTTCTCTTTCTTTCTTTTCTCTCTCTCCTGTTCTCTTTTCTTGTCTTCTTTTTTCTTCTCTCTGTCTCTCTCTCTCTTTCTCCTTTCTCTCTTTCTTCTTTTTGAGACATAGTCTTGCTATGTAGCCCAGGCTGACCTCAAACTTACGATGTAGCCCAGGCTGGCCTTGAACTTGCCATCCTCCTGCCTCAGCTTCCCAAGTCCTGGGATTACAATATATGCCACCACCCCAGCACATATTTCCTTTCTGTAAGGTATAAATATATGATTTATATACTGTTTGCTAACCAAAATATATAACCATGTATATGTGTGTATAACAAGCTTTTAGATTATATTGTTATAATCATCCACATTCTTGCTTGTTTTTCATGTCAATTCTAGCAAATTCTTAAAGGAGTATATGAAAATCTACCATTGTGGTTGCCATTTCATCAAATATTCTTTATCTTTTGAGTTTTTAAAATTTTGTAATTTTGTGCTTTGTTTTTAGTGCATAATAGCTGACAACTGTTATATCTTTTTCATCTTCATATTTATGCCACCAGATTTAGGCTCCCTGTGCATAAAAGGATATTCAGAGAATAGCAGCATAAATAAATAAAAATGTACTTTTCTCAAACATGTTTGCAGGTAGGAAGTTCAGGGTTGGCTTAATGGTTCCATGGTCACCTGAAATCCAAGCTCTTTCTTATCTTTCTACTCTGCCACGTCTAATATTTAGCACCTATTCTCTAAGTCATGGTTGCAAGATGACTCCTGCAGCTCCAGCTATCACAAACATATTCCAGACAGGAAGGAGGAAATAGAGGAATATCAACATGAGTAGCTTCCAGCAGAATTAGACTTCAGCAGGCCCCACATACTAACCTCTGCTTATAAGTAATTGTTGTTAGTTGCTATCAAGTCGGGCCTGACTCATAATGACCCCGTGTACAACAGAACGAAACACTCCCTGACACCATGACTTACCAGGCACTACTTCAGTGCTTCTCTGCTATTCATAGGATTTTCAATGGCTGATTGTTTTCAGTATTGTTTTTGGGGAGTGGGCTTCCAGATCCTTCTCCAATGTTATGCAGAGCTGGAGATCAAATCCAGGGCTTCAGAGAGCACAGAGCAGCACTCTACCAACTGAGATAAAACTCAGCCCTTACAAGTAATTGTTGTTATTATTAGATGCCATCAAGTGGAGTCCAACTCATAGCGACCCTCATAGAGTTTTCGATGGCTGATTATTTCAGGACTAGGCTTCCACATCCTTCTCCCATTTTTGCCGTGCTGGGGATTGAACCCAGGACCTCAGAAAGCACAGAGTAGCACTCTACCAACTGAGCTAAACCCCAGCCCTTACAAGTAATGTTGTTGTTGTTGTTAGGTGCCGTCGAGTCGGTATCCGACTCATAGCAACCCTCTGCACAACAGGGGAAACACTATTATCAGTGCTTCTCTGCCGTTCATAGGGTTTTCAATGGCAGATTGATTTTTGGGAGTGGGTTGCCAGGTCCTTCTCCCAAGCCTACAACTTCTGGTGTTCCCACGCGGTCTCCCATCCAGGTACTAACCAGGCCTGACCCTGCTTAGCTTCCAAGATCTGACGGGATCGGATGCCACAGGGCTACAGCTGCAGGCTTACAAGTAATAGTCTACCCTTAATTGTAAAAGGGATTGGGGGGGGGTGGAGCTATAGCTCAGTGGCAGAGTACTTGCCTAGCATTCATGAGGCCCTCAGTTCTGTCCCCAGCACTGCTAAATCAATCAAACAAGCAGCAACAAAATTGGAGGTAGAGATGGGGGGATTATTATTTTAAAAATCTGGACACGTTGCTGCCACATTTTAAACTGAGGTAAATAGACAAGGTATAGGCATCTTGTAATCCCTGCCACATACATTTAATCACTCCATCCTCTTGTTTCTATTTAACACATGTGGTCTGGAATTTGATATTAATACTGCTACTCCTGCTTTTGGATTTGCCAGAAATATATTTCCCTAGGGTCTCACGTATGCTTTGCAAGCACTTTACCACTGAGCTGAACCCCCAGCTCATTTTGTTACATTTTATTTTGAGATAAGGTCTTGCTTAATTATGCATGATTTAGCTCAGTGGGTAAAGCGCTGCGCTGCAGTCTCTAAGGTCCCGAGTTCAATTCCCAGCACCGCAAAAATGGGAGAAGGGCCTGGCAATCCACTCCCAAAGCAATCCTGAAACAGTCAGCCATTGAAAACCCTATGAGGGTCGCTATGAGTCAGATACCGACTCGATGGCACCTAAGAACAACAACCTCTGGCCTAGAACTTCAGATTCTCCTCCCTCAACCTCCCAAGTTGCTGGGATAACAGGGGATGCGCCACCATGCCTAGCCCAGTCATTTATTTTCAAACATTCCTTATCACATTCTTTGATGTTAGTTCTTTATATGTTATCTTAATTTTTGTGTTTTTGTTTTTTTTCATCCTCCTCTTAAAAGTTTGTCGTTTGAAAGGAACCAGGCAACTCATTGAAGTTGATATTTATTTTTATTCCTTCCATTTTATTTTATTTTTACTATTTATTATACTTCATTGTTATTGCCTCCCCCCCCCCCCGCTTAAGTTTACTGACATTATTTTTTAAGCTATTTTCTGTTAAGTAGAAAGTTTTTCTATAAGTGCTTTCTTCTCATAAGTAAATAAATGTCTGCCATGTCCCTGTGTCTCAGAGATTTGGTGTGAATATGCTGAGGGAGAAATGAAATTTATTTCTTCAATAGTAACATAATAGATAAAGTCATTGGGTGCCATGTAATAATTAAGGAAGCTCATTTCCCTCATTTCCTTCAATGTACGTACACAGCAACAAACACCTCACCAATTCTCTTAAGTAGAGCAGGAAATGAACCCTGTCTTGGCTGAGCTGAGATGTATAGTGTTGAGATGTACGGCGCTGAGTTCTCAGACTCCTCTCCAGGTCTGCCCACTGAAGGAAGAAGGTCGTGACTCCTACCCCAGAACTCCAAAAGCCCACATGGGAGTGAATTACAATAAGTATTTCTCCTTACACTTCTCTTACTCCACTGAATGCAAAACAAGTTATCACAAAAGATGAAACAAATATTAATAACATTTTATGGTTTGCTATCCCTGCTGTGGGCTAGGATTTAGCTCAGTTGGTAGAGCACTGCTCCACATTCTCTGAAGACCCAGGTTCAATCCCCAGTACAGCAAAAATGGAAGACGAATGTGGCAACCCACTTCCAATGAAACCCCTAAAACAATCAGCCATTGAAAACCCTATGAGGGTTGCTGGGAGTTGGACCCAACTCAACAGCACCGAACAACAACATCCCTGTTAGATTTGGTCCTGAAGATACTGAAAACCTTTGTCCATGGAAGGCTTGAGTTCTACAAAGTTTGTTATAGTTTGTTATAGTTCTATAAGGACTTTGCATATGAAATGTAGTTTTAGATTACTTGGTGAAATTATTAATCTTTTTTTGATACTTGTATTACATGAATATATTGCTTCCGAAAGAAGCCTTCTGAAAGAAGCCTTTTTTTGTCATCTGGCTCTAAATTATACCTTCCACGTCATGCCACAGCAGTATACTTGTTCCCAAGAGCAATCAAGAATCCTAAAATTAAGCAAATGGTACAAATGTTACTAGTTAGATAGGAATGTTGCTGGTTTTTTTTTTTTTTTACCATAGAGAACAATATAAAAGAAGTAACCAAAGTTTTATTAAAGCCATATAACTTCTACTAAACTTCACTATTTTAATTTACTTCTTTCTTAACAACTATTATTTTATATCTCTTACAGGTGTGATTTGACTGTTAACTGGCATGTATTTTATTTAATCTAAGAATGACAGGGGCTGGGATTTAGCTCAGTTGGTACAGCGCTGCACTGCAGTCTCTGAGGTCCGGAGTTTAATTCCCAGCACTGCAAAAATGGGAGAAGGACCTGGCAATCCACTCCCAAGGCAATCCTGAAACAGTAAGCCATTGAAAACCCTATGAGGGTCACTATGAGTCGGATAGCGACTTGACAGCACCTAACAACAACAACAACAAGAATGACAATTCTGTATGGCAAACTGCACTCCACAAAAGTGTTTAGTAATGTGTGTTAAATAAATAAGTGACCTATTATGTGCAAGAAACTCTCCATCTTGAAACATTTGGATTATGCTGTCTGTTCCTGGTGCTCTCTCCTTTTAGAGTTGAGTTTGTAGCATGACCACCTTACAGAATTTGCCACTGGCCATATATTGTTGGGATAAAGGGATAAAGAACCAATTCTGCTGTTGGAAATGCCTCCCTTCCCATCACCACTGTCTTCCTGCAACTCATCAGGCAAAGCAGGTGGGGCATGGTGTCATAAAAAGAAAATACTTAAGCCAGGGTCCTCTAATACCAGCTACCCTAGAGGTAGAGGAAGGAGGATCATGCGTTCAAGGCCAGAGACAGCCTGTGCAACTTAGCAAGACCTTGTCTCAAAATTTAAAAAAATAAAAATAATAAAATGGGTTGGGGTTTAGTTCAGTCAGTAGAGTATTTCTCCACGCTGTCTGAAGCCCTAGGTTCTATCCCCAACACTGCAAAAATGGGAGAGGGATGTGGCAATCCACTCCCAAAGCAATCATAAAACAATCAGCCATTGGAAACCTTGTGCACAGCAGAGAAGCACTGACATAGTGTCTAGCATGGCCCAGTGTCAGGGAGTATTTTGTTCTGTTGTACGCAAGGTTGCTCTGAGTTGGACCTGACTACGTGGTACCTAAAAACAACAATAATAACATTTAATAAAAGGGAGGCTTCAGAACCAGGTGTCTTGGCACATGCCTGTAATCTCAATGACTTGGGAGGTAGAGGCAGAAGGATATCAAGTTCAAGATCAGAAGAAGCTTGTATAACTTAGTAAGGCCTTGTCTCAAAATAAAAAAGAAACTGGGAGTACAACTTAGTGGTAGAACAGCTTAGTGGTAGAACACTTGCCTACCATTTGTGAGGCCCTGGTTCAACCCAGCAGTACTTAAAAAAAAAAAAAGTCTTCAGGGACAGTGGGTGGGGGTGTAGCTCAGTGATAGAGCATATGCTTAGCACATATATGGCTCTGGGTTCCATTGTAAAAGGTTCACAAAATTGGCTGTCTGTTGCCAGTTGTTGAACTTGGCTGATGGGTTCATAACAAGAGAAGTTGGGTTCATTTTTAGTATTCTTCCTGTCTTTGTTTATGCTCAACACTTTACATAACAAAAAGTTACTAAAAGAAAATAAATAAGGTTTTAGAAAACTGTCTGGATTGGTTGAATCTGAAAAAAGAGAATCTTCTATGTTGTATAGCCCCCAAAGGGGCGTCACATACACATGTTCATCACTGGAGTTCAAAACTAGTACTAAGCTGAGCAAGGTGGTGGTTGGTGTTAGGTGCTATTGACTCATGTCCAACTCATATGGTACGTGCCTATAATCCAAGCATTCAGAAGGCAGGAGGATTTTGATTTCAAGGCCAGCATACACAGCCAGTCCCTGTCCCAAACACAAAAAATAAAAATAAAAAATAAAAACTGGATTGAGTTCAATGTGTTGACATGCTTCAAACCTGGATACAAGTCCTACAACTGACATTCTATGATTGAACTTGGAAAAATTATGCTTACTTAAATTTCATGAGGACCATTTGAGAATGCTGAAATTGAAAAGTTTCACCTAGAGAAGATAATACTTACCAAAACCCAGTTGGTTCTTTAGTTGTCTGTTTGTTTTCATTTTACAAAACCTAGTTATTTTTACTTTCATGTGATTTGGGCCCAGAGAACTAGATGGAGAACCAGGATTCTGTGCAAACTAATCCCTACAAAATATAAATTATTTTATCTCTTAGTGTCTCCATTTTTTTCTTTAGTTAAGAGAGCAAGAATCGTGAGAGAAAACTTTATATTTTCTAGAAGAACTTTGAGAAATAAAATTGTTTGAAAGATTTTTCTCATGTATCATAGAACTCAGTTACGACAGATTGTCTTCTTTGATAAAATTATATAGAGAATAAAGACTATAGATAAATGAATCATTCTAAGAGGCTCTTTTGTAGTGTCACCTCTTCCTGAAGTTTCCCACATAAGGTACCATGGTTTTCATTTTCTCAGCTGGCCTGGGCTTTGAGCGATGAGCCACCATGCTTGTGAACAAACTGTGTGCCAGAAGAGAGAAACATGCCTCATCCCTGCCTAGGCTACCATTAAAGTGGTCCAATAGCAGCGAGGAAAGGCTCTGAAACTTTCCTGGGGTATGAAGCATGGATTTCCATGATTCCCAGGTGATCCATGTAACCATGGCCAGCTTTGTGACTTTTTGATTGGTTTACTCAGATTTCAATCAAATTTTAGGGTGACTATGGGGTGAAGTTCACTAGGAAACATATCCCAGAACATCAGGAAGTTAAGGAGTGGCTTTGTGACTCAAATAAAATTAAGTCATGAGAAATAAAACCCCCAAAGGCACTGAATGTAGAGGAGAAAGAGGAAGACAATGCCTTAGCATTAAAAATCAATCAGATATTTACTAAGTGCTTCATCTGAGGATGCCTTACATTTCAGTAGCTAGAAAATCTTGGTTTCCAAAATACTTTTGCATGCTTTACCTTATTTGGTCTTCCTAACAACCAGGGAGGAAAGAGGGGCAACCTAAAGATGAGAGCATTGCATCTCGGACTTCAGTGCTTCCTGAAGACCTCTATCCAGCTGGAAGGGCAGAGGGGCACTGCAACTCCCCAGGTCTCCAAATACTCTGGCCTGTGCCCATGTACTCTCCCCAACCCGTACTGTGCCATGTTTGGTTCTATGAAGGAGTCCAAAGGAGTGAAGCCACAATCTCAGCCCTCAGGGAGTTTGTGATCTAGATAAGAAAATGCAAGTTTTCACAATGAAACAAGCAGAAAAGTATTAAGTGTTAAACTGTATGACACGGGCTATAAATACAATTGGATTATTTTAATTGGAAAATAATGTGCTAAAAGTTCTACACAATGTCCTGGAAATATGTGTGCTAATGCCCAAGAATACTGGTCAACGGAATGTTTTTGAAGTTTTCCAATCAGGCCATCTAGTATTTTCTAGAGAAATCCCATGGTTAATTCTCGATCAAGAGGAAAGCCAACAAACACAATTTTGCACAGCTCTACAGGGACATGGGGCTGGGATTTAGCTCAGTTGGTAGAGTGCTGCTCTGTATTCTCTGAGATTTGATCCCCAGGACCACAAAACCAGGTGCAGGACCTGGCAACCCACTCCCGAAACAATCCAGAAACAATCAGCCATTGAAAATTCTAAATAGCAAAGAAGCCCTGACATAGTGCCAGGCATGGCACAGTGTTGGGGAGTGTTTCATTCTGTTGTACACAGGGTCACTATGAGTCAGACCTGACTCACGGCACCTAACAAAAACTACAAGGACATATGGTTGCTTAGAGGAGCCAATCCTTGAGTCCATCAGTTGTTACTGGTCTAGGTTGTATCTTGGTCTGAGAACCGGGAGCTCATGGCAGCTGGTCCTGGCCTTGGCACACTGTGAGTTCCTCTAAAGCATCATTGGAGGCCACCAAGAAATGCCTCTTCACTTCCTCTTATTTACCTAATTTGCAAAGAAAGTAAAGGAGAAGAGACCGAATTTTGGGGAAAAAACCGACCTAGAGGCAGGAGAATGGACTCATTTGTTCTGTATTCAAAGGACTATGGCCATCAAGGGTCTGCAGAGATTCTGTGATCATTTTAGTTGTCTGATGGCTTAATGTTCAACTCTTAACATTTTCCAAACCCATATTTGTTTCAGAAGTAAAATTCTATTCCAAAGATCTGTTCTTTGTCTTTCAGCAGAGCAGGCCTGTGCTCAGAAACAGCTGCAGACCAGTCCCTGTCTGTCCCTTGCTTTTGCCTTCCCCACTGAGTAGCATATCGCCTGGAAGTCTCCATCGGTACTTTCAAAGCCTCAGTGAGTGGCTGGCCACTGGGCTTTCATGAAAAGCAGCCAGGCCCAGCCGGGTTCCCTAGCATTATAGACAACCAGGTTGTATTCTTCAAAATGCTCATTTACTAAAATGTCCATTGGAGTGGGCCAGCATGGGTGGTTCCACTGCAAGAGCTTGCCTGCCACCAGGGAAGACTCAAACAACTGACCCAGGCAGGCAGACACTGGGCTGGAGTCACTGGACTCATTCCTCAAGCTTCAATGCATGCCACCAAAGATGGGACAGGGATCAGACTGGAGGTCTGAACGCAGGCATCTTGATCTGGAGTGAATGAATGTGAGAGCTCACCCTAGACACCGTCAGCTTCATCCATAGCTCTGCTCACTACATTGAACACAGGTCTACCAACTCCTGAGCCCAAGCACCAACCACCACCACTGGAGCACCTGTGTCCTCAAAGATACATCCTTTGAATTACTGTTCTAGGAGTAAAATGGATTGATGCTGACTTACCTCAGCTTTCATTTCATCCAGTGGTTGTGAACATGGCCTTTAGGAAGAGCTCTGTCACATAGTAGCTATATCACCTTAGGAAAGTTACCAAAACATTCTTGTCTTCTGCTCCCATATGTGACATGGTGATAATTATACTAGCTACTGAATAAAGTTGTTATGAAGTTATGAGGGTTATATGAGTTTTTTATTTTATTTTTTTGTGGTCCTGGGGGATTGAACGCAGGGTGCTCCGCCACAGAGCTGTGCTCCTAGCCCCCTTTTTAATTTTTATTTATTTATTTTATTTTATTTATTTTATTTTATTTTATTTTTTGAGACAAGGTCTTGCTAAGTTGCACAGGCTGCCTCTGGCCTCAAACTCGTGATCCTCCTCCCTCCACTTCCCGAGTTGCTGGGATGATAGCCATGCACTACAGTGCCCAGCATTAAATGGGTTTAGACATGTAGGAAGCTTAGACCATCACCTTTTCTGTGTTGTGTTAGGTCTTTTCATTCATTCATTTAAGATTAATCTAAAGTCTCCGCTCTGGACACTGCTAGATATTGAGAAATAAAGACAAAGATGATGCAATATGTGCCCTTGGGGGGTATACGGTCTATAGTCTAAGTTACTGTTTTATTTATCTTTTTCTGCCCACCAGTTAGAGCTCACTAAGTGTTTCTGAAGATATGATTGCCTCAGAAAAACAAACAAGTATACCAATAATTTCAATTAAAAGACAGTTTATAACAGTGCATGGCACATAGTAAGTGCCTGGTCCCACAAAAGCCTTAGCTATTCTTATTATTAATTTAGCAGAGCGAATGCTGAGATTGAGCGTGCGGACCAGAGGGTGAGGGTGAGGAGGTGGAGGTGCACTCGGGGAAGCCTTCCAAGAGGCAGTATCATTGAGCTCCGTTCTGATCCGCGAGTGGGCGGTAGCCAGTGAGAGAAGAGGGCTAAGAGTGTTCCAGGCAGAAGGAACATTGTGTGCAGAGTTAGAGAGGCGTGAAATAGCACAATACATTCAGGGAACTCCGGGTAGGCAAAGTACGAGTGGGGCCCCATCCTGATTGTGACATCCAGCATGCATTTGTTAAATGAGAATTTGAGATTAGAAGCTGTGAAATGAAACAAAACAAGTGAGACATTGGTGGTATCACTCTGGCCTTTAGCATTAACCTAAACAAACCAGTCCAGGACGAAGTGACTAGGGAATTTTAAGTTCTGGGTAGTACTTGTCACATGTAATGGGTAGTCAACCCCTTCTTGTCTTCTGCTAACGGACATAAATCCACTTAATTTTTTTTCTCTTCCCCCCCAAAGTAATGGAGATAAATTGCAATAAATTTACAGGTATCATGGTATAGACGAAGGTTTGACATAGCAACACATTGCTCTAGAGTAGGTGTCTGAGGGCCAAATCCAGTCCACTGTCTGCTTTTGTAATTAACTTTTACTGGAATCCAGCCATGCTCATTTGTGTACATGTTATCTGTGGCTCCTTCAGCACTACCACGGCAGAGTGGAGCAGTTGTGACAGGGACTGTATGGCCTGCAAAGCCTGACATGTTGCTTAGCTGGCTGGCTCTTTACAGTAAATGTTTGCCAATTCTTACTCTAGATTCGGCTTTTCTAATCTGACACGTGAAAACCAATATTTTAAAAGAGGGTTTGCTGGGTGCCATTGTGCCTGACTGTAATCCCAGCTCCTCGGGAAGCAAGAGGATTCAGAGCTAGAGGCCAGAATCAGCTTGTACAACTCGGTGAGATCTTATGTCAACACAGAAAATACAAAAGGGGCTGGAGTATGGCTCAGAGGTAGTGTACTTGCCTAGCATGCACAAAGCCCTGGGTTGAGTCCCCAGTAATGAAAAAATTTTAAAATATAATAAAAAATAAACCTTGGGTTGGTTGAGAACCAACACAACAAATATCCAGATTCTCGGATTGCCTTTCAAAATTGACTCTAAGCTTCCTGCTGTTAGACACAAACAAACAAAAGATGGGACTTTTGCCTCCTTATGAGTTACCTATCACCTCATAACAAATCACAATATTGAGTGGCTTCACTCAGGAAGTGGAGGCAGGAGGATTCTGAGTTGGAGGCCAATCTGGGCTATCTAACGGGATCCTGTCTCAAAAAACCAAAAATAAATGAACAAATGGGTTTATAATAAAAAATAAAAATTTTAGTGGCTTAAAACAGCCACCCTACTTCTCACGTCTTTTGGGTTGGCAGAGTGGTTCTGCTGCTCTGGGCCACGTCCAGCTGATCTTGGTGGGTTGCTCCCACATTTGTGGTCAGCTGGTATTTTGGCATGGACCTAGCATGGCCTCCGTTGGGAGTTTATCCCTACTGTACTCAATATCTTGTCCTCCAGCTGACTATCCTGGGCTGGGTCAATTAGCAGTGGCAGGTTCAAGAGGGAAAGTGGAAGTTATACACTTGAGGCCCAGGCTTGGACCAGGCACACTGTTACATCTGGTACATTTCAATGGCCAGAGCAAGTCAGAAGGCCAGCGAAGATTCAAAGGGAGGGACACAGACTCCAGTTCTTGATGCAATGAGCCACAGAGTCACACTGCAAGAGGCAAAGAAACAAGAGGGACAGAACTGGGACCCCATTTGAAATCACAGGCAATCAATCATACTCTAAAACAGCATGTATTCATTCCGACCAAGAATTTTTAAAAAGTCATTTCTGTGGTCTCAAGTGGAAAGAAATATTCATCATACATGTCTATTCAGCCCCACCCACAGATATGAATCATCAGCGTCTCCAACTAAGAGGGCCATTATCCTCTAGCTACTGACAGATAAAGAGGAGGAGTGGAATGAAGCCTGTTGGAAATGTAGTATCGTGTAGTATTGTAAGAGACCCAGACCCACATCCAGATACCACCTGATGAATTTCACCAGGGAACCAGACTCACTTTTAATGGGTTAAAGAGATAAAGAAAATCATTATCACAGATGCAATCAATGACTGAACAGCCTTTGAGACTAAGGTCTAAACTGACCTACAATATTTTTGCCAACTACTTACTTCCCCTCCACTTGTTACCAAGTTGTATTATAATTGGTCACTGATGACACTGCTACCTGTGTATATGAATGTGATTGAAAGGTTAGATATGGGATAATTTTTTATCTCACTAGCTTTGTGATGATTTTAAAAATTTCTTTCTTCCTTCCTTTTTTCTCTTTTGTACCAGGAGTTGAACCCAGGGCCCTGTGCATGCCTAGGCAAGCACTCTACCACTGAGCTACACCCCAGCTAACTTTTTAAATTTCTTGGTAGAAAATCTTCACTACTACCAAACTTGCCTCAATAAATAACGTTAAGTATAAATAAGACCAGTGATGTGAGAAAACCTTAGCTGCTCTTTTCCTGGTGCCCTATGAATGTTAATAAGAAGAGAGCAAACACAGGTAGGCCTTGCTACACTGAGTATTTCAGAATGGCCCAAAAATCTAAAAATGAAAATAAAACTCCCAAACCACTCAGACCAAACTACAGAGCTCTGGTTTGAAAATGTTCTTTCTGGCCGGAAGCCAGTCAGGGACCTTGGCCTCCCACGGAGGAAGCCAATCCCTTTATGCTCAAACCTCCATGGAGCTGCCGCCATCAGACTTCTGTTAGAGCAGCATTAGTGGGTGAGGAGGAATATGCCAGAATTTAGGGAACTATTAGATGCCTGTTGACTCAGGCATCAGAACCAGCTATGATTGAGAATATATTTCAGCGTAGATACAATGGAATAGAACATTAGCTGTTGACATTATTGAAGAGGTGGAGACAAGACCTGCAGGATGTTTGCAGAGGCTGGTTTATGGTGGTTGGGGAGATAGGGTTATCTCAGATAAAAAAACAAATGAAGCTTCCAAACTTTGGGTGCGGAAAACCAGAAGTTTAAGGGCTAGGAATTGTAGCTCGGCAGTAGAGCACCTGCCTCACATAAACAAAGCCCTAGGTTTGATGCCCAGTACTGCAAAGAAAATAGAAAAGAAAATCAGAAGGTATCCTTGGACAGGTCACATAAGCTTAAATGAGATAACATATCTACCTGGTGGAGTACCTAGAATATTGTTGTTGTTAGATGCCGTCCAGTCGGGTCTGACTCATAGTGACCCTCATACGGTTTTCAATGTTTGATTGTTTAGGGATTGCTTTGGGAGTGGATTGTCAGGTCCTTCTCCTGTACCTGAAATATTGTTGTTGTTGGGTGCCATCGAGTCGATATCTGACTCACAGAGACCCTCCTAGGGTTTTCAGTGGCTGACTGTTTCAGGATTGCCTTGGGAGTGGATTGCCAGGCCCTTCTCCCATTTTTGCAGTGCTGGGAATTGAACTCAGGACCTCAGAGACTGCAGCGCAGCGCTCTACCAATTGAGCTAAATCCCAGCCCCTCACATCCACCTTAGGGATTTCTTAAAAAACAAAAAACAAAAAACCAGTCAGCCAGCTGCTACTAGGAAGAAATCAAATAGGATAAACTGCTGATAGATGGAAACAATCAACAAAATTCACGGTCCGATGGAGGGGGCAGGGTATGTCACCTCTCCTGCCCCTCCCCTAATCACAGCTCAGAGGCAGCATAGAGATCTTCCTTCCTTCCTGCAGAGGAAGTGTGTGTGTTCTTGTAGACCTACCTTGGCATTCCTTGATGTCTTAGAAAAGCAGATGACCCTAGCTGAGCAAGACAGTCAGCAGAACAGCAGCCCTTGATGCTGCATTTGGAAATTTCCATTCTTTGCTTGCAGCTCTGAAAAAAAAAAAAAAAAATCTAAAGAGCCCAGTAGCTGGGAAATTTCCACGATGGAAAATTTTAACATATTCTTTAGCTCTAAACTATGCAGGTTTATAGACACTATTTTTTTTTCTTTTGGTAATTTCCTTCTTCAACAATAATTTATGAACATGGTAACACTAGAGCTGTGAGAATAAGGAGGGCAAGATGACCTGGAGGGGAATGGGCATGGCTTGATTAGGGAGAGGCTGTGCTATATAAACGTGTGACCACCCAAGCTGCAGAAATGCAGCTCACTGCAAGACCCACTGGTTGGGAACTCATCCAAAATAGTGGTAGTTTGCCCCAAGAGCACTGCAGAGAAATCTGTATAGGGACTGGAAGTGGAAAGTGGCTGGATACAACTTTGGAACAGAACATGGTGAGTTGTGTTGCTGGCAAAAGCAATCTCAGGCAGATCCCATACATGAGACCACTGCTTCTTGAACCTAAGCGTGCATAGGAGTCACCTGGGAATCCTGGTGAGCTGCAAATGCTGATCCAGCAGGTCTAGGGTGGGGCCTGTGACTGTATTTCCAGCTGGTTCCCAGGTGATGCTGATGTTGCCCTTCTGAGGGCCACAAAGGCCGCAGACAATGGGCCCTCCAGGACTTGAGGTCAGTACCCCGGGGCTGTAGTGGAACACTGTGTAAAGGTGGCTGGAGGTGAGCTCCTTTGGGGTTGTTTTCTCGGGTTACAAAGCTGAGATCTAAGAGTAGAACTGAATGTCTCCTGGAGAGATGCTCCCTGCCAGCTTAGGTAAAATTGAATCTTTTGCGATGTGGGGATGCACGTGGTTGCCAGAAGCCTCTCTACTCCAGTAGATTCGACTTGGGGGCTTCTAGAAATCAGTATCTTCCCGGAAAAAAAGAAGCCACAACAACCATGCTTTAAGCTGGTAAGGAATGCTAAGCCTGGTTCCTGAATTATCCTCAAGCATTGAGGCACATGGGTGAAACACCAGTGAACTATTTCCAAACATTGAGGGAAGACTGTTGCCCAGAATCAGGTGAAGGGAGAAAGAGTCCAAAGCAAATTATTTCCATCCTGGCCAAAATATTTGCTTCACTATGACTGAAATAAAATTAAAAGGGAATTGGAGAATCTTCTACTTTCTTAACTATCTCCCTTTTGAGATACCAGGATGTGTGTGTGTGTGAGAGAGAGAGAGAGAGAGAGAGGTGGGGGGGTGGATCAAAATCTGTGGCATCATTATTCTAACATGTTGCCACCATGGTTATATAATATGTCTGCTATGTACATTTTTAAAGCAACATTTGTCCCATTTTTCATTTTCCATTCAATTGAGTTTTGGATGGGTTATTACTCCTTACTTTTCAAATGAAAGTACACAGAGCAGCATATGAAAGGAAAGGAGGAGGGAGATTACAATCATGAAAATGCTATTGAAATCAGAGCATAACAAGCATGAAATTAATTTGATTACATACTAAAAGGCATTAATGTATATTAAAAGTAAGTATTCTAGAATGCTAACATTTACATAATATTAAAAAATTCCCCATGGCTTACGGGATTGCCTAGGGATTTGGATTTCTAGAGATTGGTAGATGCCTTCCTCTTCAGAAATTTTCCCTGTGGGGTCAAGGTATGATTCAGCATTGAAACAGGCATCCTGATCACGTAAGAAAGAGAAATATGATTGTTTTTCATTACCATGGGTCTTGATGAGCAATTATTTGCCTAAGAGCCATCTTACAATCTATAGCCAATCAAATAGAATTTGCTCCATCCAACTAAGGGCTGGGATTTAGCTCAGTTGGTAGAGCGCTGTGCTGCAGTCTCTGAGGTCCTGAGTTCAATTCCCAGCACCGCAAAAACGGGATGAAGGACCTGGCAATCCACTCCCAAGGCAATCCCGAAATAGTCAGCCATTGAAAACCCTATGAGGGTCGCTATGAGTCGGATACCAACTCGACAGCACCTAACAACAATCATGCAACTAAAGTCAGAGTTTTCAAGGAGTACTTTATTTTTTTTAATGCTTGAGGTGAAATTCACGTAATAAAATTGACCATCTAAAAGTGAACAATTTGGAGGCATTTCATATGCTTACAACGTTGTGCAACCACTACTTGTATCTAGTTCCAAAACATTTTTATCACCCCCAAAAGCAAAACCCATATCCATTAAGCATTTACTTCCCAATTTTCCCTTTCTCTTTCTCCTGGCAACCACCAATTTACTTTCTGTCTCTATGGATTTTCCTATTCTGGACATTTCCTATAAAGGGAGTCCTACAATATGCAATCCTTGGTAAAATTGCATTTGCTTAAGAATAAACATTATAATGATAATAAAAGTTAACATTATTGAGTGCTTATAACTGGGGAGGCATGTAATTGTTACTGCAAGCTTACAAATGGATACTCTCATTATGTAGATGAGAAAGTTGGGACTTAAATGAATTGCCTGAGATCCATATGTTATGACCAAGCAAGTAATGACCTTCTTTGGCCAGGCCCGAATACCCTAGTGCTTTTTCCAAATGCCACAGCTCTATCTGAGCTTCCTTTCCCTTATCACAGACAGATGGATAGATACTCTTTCTCAAGTTTAACAACTTCACAGAGCTTGATTCAAATACTGAATGTGTTGTTAGTTGCTTACAGCTGCTATTTCTCTATCAGTGCAGTGAGTCCAGGCAGACTCTTTTGAAGAGCTCATTAAAACTGCTAAAATAAAGTCTTAGAAGCAGGTGCATTCATTAACTGAAACGCAGACGATTATGTTAATATCACATTCAGGTGACAAATTTAAAGGCATCAAAATCATGGAGGATAAAAGGATTTTCAAAGCTAAAGTTAACTTTCTCCCTTTGTAGAACTCTTTGTTCTCTGAAGCATGTGACTCACTGCAGCTGTCTTGTGTGAGAGACCACCAGTGGTACCTCACAAAATTAAAGCTGTTTTGCAGCGTCATATTTTCCTTTACAGTTTCTTGAGTCTCTATTTCGGAAAAGAAAGGTAAGGAATTGCCTACAAGCCTAGTGCCAGATCTGGCATCCCATGGACAGCTTGTCACACTGGGCTGAAGGGTGGGGGAATCACATTAAAAAGGATGATTACAATATGTAGACAGGGCTGGGAATACAGCTCAGTGGGCAAGCTACATGCACAAGGCCCTAGGTTGATCCCCAGGACCAAAAAAATAAGTAAATGTAGACAGTGATTTCCAGTTTGGACCAACAATTCATTTTCTTAACCTTTTTTGTTTTTCATTTCATATAAATATTGAGCATGAAATATGGTATGTACATGGCCATGTAGATGTATTTGGGAGACTATATATGTCAGTAGGGATTTAGCTCAGTTGGTAGAGCGCTGCACTGCAGTCTCTGAGGTCCCGAGTTCAATTCCCAGCACCGCAAAAATGGGAGAAGGACCTGGCAATCCCGAAACAGCCATTGAAAACCCTATGAGGGTCGCTATGAGTCGGATACCAACTTGACGGCACCTAACAACAACATATGTCAGCATGTTAATAGTTTCACCAGGGTAATTTAAATTTTCTTTGTGTGTGTGTGTGTGTGTGTGTGTGTTTTATGTTTCCCAACTTTATTCTATAGGGATATATGGAAATTTTAAAATTTTAAATTAAAAATTTTATTTTTATATTTGTAATTTTAAAAATTATTAAAGTTTACTATGGGGCACTTAGCTTCTCCATAGCCCCTTGTTTTGTCTATGTAACTGGGTTACTATTTGATCACTTAGCACATGGAAGCTGGGCAAGTTTCCCTGGTTCTCTTCCTCTTCTCAAATCTAGGATGTACAATATGAGGACATACTGTTTTTCCCCTTCGAAAGGAAATGTGAGAAAATCAAGCCACTTAGTAAAAAAATATACCCAGGCTTAAAAGAGTTTATATTTTTCTTCAAAGCCTCAATCAAGTGGGCATGAATCCGTGGTTGCATCTGCCACTTGCAAAGGGGAAAAGACTAAGATATCTTTTTAGGACAAACCTATTTATCTATCTTTCTTTCTTTCTTTCTTTCTTTCTTTCTTTCTTTCTTTCTTTCTTTATTATTTTGTTGTTGTCCTGCACTCTGGGAAGCTTTTGTAAGCTGATACCTGACACTTTTTTTTTCCAAAATGGTGTGCTAAAGTGACTATTACTGATTGCAAAACATAAATACTGAAACTGCTATAGACTTGAACCTATTTACTTATAGACCATGTTTATATAAAGTGTGTCTGTGTATTTGCCAAATGGATGGAAATTACAAGCTGAAAGACTGCTTGTACAGGGTAATAGTCCTACTTTTGCCTTCCTTCCTTTTCAAATCTCCTTTTTTCTTCTCCTATACATCATTACATCCTCTCTTTTTTCTTTTATGCAATCTGAAATGAAAAGCCATATATAAACCAGGAAAAATCTTCTTAGGGTTAGGAGTGGGCAAACATATATAGTACTTCTGTACAGTAGTCCTCTTTATACACAAGATATACATTCAAATACTCCCAGTGGATGCCTGAAACCACAGATAGTACCAGATCCAATAATTTAATGCCTCTTCTGTCGTAACTATGAACTTCTCACATAATGTGGCCATAACTTTTATAATTTGAGGCATGACAGCAAAACTAGCACAAATTTCCTTTTCCTTTCATAGCATTTTAGAGATAGATTTTTTTTTTTTGCCATAGATCTTGGCAACCTCACCATACATTTTTTTTTCTTTAGTAAGTTAAGAATTTTCACCTCTTAAAGGAAGCACTTTATAGATCCTCTTTGGCATATTCAAGTTGTCAGTACCACTACTATTATACTTTGGAGCCACGATTAAGTAAAATAAGGGTAACTGTGGTACATGACAGTCAATCTGATAACTGAGATGACTACCGAATGACTCATAGGTGAGCAACATATACAGCATGGATACAGTGGACAAAGAAAGGATTCACATCCCAGCTGGACCAGAATGAACGGGCATGAAATTTCATCATGTTACTTAGAATGGCATGCACTTGTTGTTGTTGTTGTTGTTGTTGTTGTTGTTGTTGTTGTTAGGTGCTGTCGAGTTGGTATCTGACTCATAGCAACCCTACATACAATAGGTGAAACACTGTTTTCAGTGCTTCTCTGCTGTTCATAAGGTTTTCAATGGTGGAACTTTTAATGTTAGAAATTGTTAATTTCTAGAGTTTTCCATTTTATATTTTCAGACTAAGGCTGATTTGGAGTAGCAGAAACCTTAGATCAGGGGAAATTACCATATATACATATACATACACACCCCTCTTTCTAGTTAAGAATGGCCTAGCTGAATCCTTGCTCCAAACGGCCACAATTAGCTTAGCCACAATTGCAGCAACTCTGACTGCTGGACAGCTCCGAGTCTCCTAGGAGTACTTCCTCCCACCCCCCTTATTTAATTTCAGAGCTGGTGCCCTCACAGGAGCTGCAAAATGAGTATGGTAGCCACAAGAGACTCCTGTCCTTGCAGTACATCACAACTCTAAGTTTAGATGAGAAACTTCAGAGTGCAGAATTTAGAGATGAACCTGAGAGGCCGCCTCTTTCAAGATTCCTTTCCATGGATAGGTTTCTTCTAGAACATACCTGGTAGTCAAGCAACCTGACCTTGAGATTTTCTAATGGCAAAAATATGTCCTACTTTTTTTTCTCACTTTTCTCTTCTAGACGGGTGAATAGAGCACAAATCGCATTGTGGACACAATGCCAAGAAGGGAGAGAGAGAGAGAAAAAAAAAAACGCTCTAATCTTGCCACCCTAAAAAATCAGCTATTTCAAAATCTCTGTTACTGATTATGGACCCAGTCTCAAGGAAATATAACCCCTTAGGCTTAGGGTCCAAGAGGAATGCAATGAGGCTGGATCGTTTGGCTGACAGACACTTAGATTTTATTGGTCAACGTGCCCATCACACCGTGAGAGCACAACCCACAAAAGGAAAATGGGGTAATTTATTCATGAGCTTGAATACCAGAGTATTTTTCAGATTTCTTCCTAATTCATCCCCTTTCGTCCCTCTGACATCTGTACAACAACAACAACAAAAAAACATTTCTGAGATTATTTCATCCAGGGATCTTGCCTTAAATGATACTCCAGTATTTACAAGTACTACTTAAATTGAGCGATGTGTTCCCAAGTCACCTAAATTTTATATAGGATACGACTTTCAGGGGAATGTAGAAAGTTCAGCAGTATTCTGAAACAACTAGATATGACAACACAGAGAACAAAAATAGCAAAAGAAAAATTCTTCAGAGAGAGAGTGCCCTGTGGAGACAGCCAGATAGGCTGATTTTTCACCTTGGCTGCATAGGATATTCTCTTAAAATGAGTTATGAGGACGAAATTAGGGTTGAGTTTTTGTGAAGCAAGTTTTGGCAATCAATTAGCTAATATAGAGGATAGAAGACTCTGAACCATAATTTTGACTAAGTAAATAGCATAGTGATAGCTGAGCATGATGGCACATATCTGTAATCCAGTGACTTAGAAAGTGAAGCCAGGAACACTGCAAGTTCAAGGCCAGAAGCAGCCAGCATAATTTAGCAAGACTCTGTCTCAAAGTAAAGAGTAAAAAAAGGACTGGGGATGCAGCTCAGTTTGCAAAGAATGTGTGAGGCCCTGGGTTCATTCCAAAGTACCCTCCCCCTCAAAAAAAAGAATGGAGAGGTTTTAAAATTATTATTTTAACGATTATAAAATTCAAACACAAAAGAATACAAAGAAGAAAACAAGAAATGACAGTATATCCCATCATCCAAAGATAATCATTATAAATGTTAGAAGATATCATTGCAGACATGGAAATAAGAGATATTTTAGAATTTTAGAAAGTGATCTAGGCTGGGCACCATGGCACAAGCTTGTAATCCCAGTGACTAGGAAGGCTGAGGCAGAAGGATTGCAAGTTTGAGGCCAAAGGCAGCCTGTGCAACTTAGCAAGACCATCTTAAAAGTAAAAATATAAGAAAGGGGCTAGGTGGTGGTGGTGGAGTGCCCTGGGCAGAAAAAAAAGACGTATGTTTAGGCAAGCACGGTCTCATTCATGGTCCAAAACTTGGCTTTTTAGAAATATGTGCTTCCCCAGAAAAGTTATGAGATGGGAATTAGTTAGAATTCTCAGTCAGGAAGTAGTTATAGCAATGTGAATTCAATAAAAATTAGCAAATATTTTTGTTCTGTATACTCATGATCAAATCCTCAATTCAGCTGTATCTAAAACATACTATCCTCTAAAAGATACTGTTTCCTTAATGTTTTTCCATTTACAAATCAATTTTAAACTGAATCTCACAACTATGTAAAATAATCATGGTTGCCACTTAGGTGGTACTTTTTAGTTGGTTTAGTTGGACCATTCTAGTTTATTTAGTTCATTTTGATTACTTGGATATCAATTTTGATTGGTTAGTCCATGTGCTATGCCAGTTATTAAATATTTTGGACATCATCCCTGGAATAGGAAATTTAGGAAAACCTAAAATTTTGTCTAGCACTTTAAAGTTTGAAAACACTTCCACTTCCACTTATTTCTCCTCTGATGCCTACATTCCCACTGTTCTTGCCTTTGTAGCAAATGCTTCAGTAAAACCACCTCCTTATGGTTCTTTAAATAGGACTTTGTGTCAATTCATACTTCTATGTCTTGGCAAAATGTTTTCTGACAATGGCTTTCCATGGGAAAAGGGTGGCTGGAAGGAGGGACAAATGCTAAACACCTTGGTCTTGTGTATAGGTGGTGGGGGGATAGGGAATAGTTATTTTGCCCTTGCTCTTTGCTGAATTGGAGCAGTGGCCCAGCTAGGCTGAGTCAGGAGCTCTGACTCCTAGCAGGGTTCCAAGATTATGGAAACCACATTATTCCTAGTATAGGAGATTTTGCCTGTGATTCTGGATATGTTCATGCCCACTACTAAAGCAAAACATATATTCTTCAGTCCAAACTCCCTATTTCTATATTTACCCAAAACTTAGTCTTGCTTATCCAAATCTACTTTCCGCAAAAAGAAAGAGGATCTTTTTTTACTGTACGCAAATAAAGACAACAATGGAATGGTCTTTATATTTCACAGGTAGATCCATTTTTACTAGTTATAGTACTTTTTCTGAACATACTAAATATTTCCCCGAACTAAGTTTTATTTTAGGGAGAAGGACCTGGCAACTGACTCCCAAAACAATCTGCCATTGAAAACCCTATGAGTAGCAGAGAAGCATGGACAGTAGTGCCAGGCATGGCACAGTGTTGGGGAGTGTACATAAAGTTGCTATGAGTAGCACCCAACTCCACAACACCTAACAACAAACAAGTCTTATTTTATTTGGGCTAGGGTTTAGCTCAGTTGGTAGAGTACCACTGTGCACTCTCTGAGGCCCGGCGTTTGATCCCCAGCACCACAAAAATGGGAGAAGGATGTGACAGCCCACTCTTGAAACAATCCCCCAAATAATCAACCACTGAAAATCCTGTGAGGGTTGCTATGAGTCAGACCCTACTCACCAGTACCTAACAACAACAACAACAACAACAACGACAACAACAACAAATTTTATTTATTCATTTATTTTTTGTAGTGTTGGTGATCAAACCCAGAGCCTCATGAATGCTAGGCAAGTGCTCTACCACTGAGCTACATCCCAGTTCAAAATTTTTTCCTTTAATTTTCTAATCTATGGTGTTTAAAAAATGTGTCACGTGAAACTCCATTGGCTTATTAAGGGGCACCCATCTCTGTAAGAAGAGATTCCTTCTCTTGCACAGAGTTTTTTTTACTTTTTTATTTCTTTATGAAAAAGAAAAAGTAATATTCCTCCTCCTCTGCTCCTAAACTCACACTGGGGCAAAATTTTAACTGGAAAATTTCAAACTCTTAAGCTTTGTTCCTTTATGTTGCAAGAGGAACATTATGGTCTCCATTATCTGTGTTAAATTCAGGGGACATTGACACTAATTATCCAAATGGCAGTTTATTATAGTAATTTCTGTTTAAAATTTATACAGTAGTTCTCCCGTACTAATTGTATTTAAGTAATGACAATACAAAATTAGATGCCATTTCCTGACTTACTCATCAACTTACATTGGGAAAATGCACATAAAAGAGGTGGAAGAGGAAAGCCAAGATTTCCTGGTTAACCCACATAATCCCAATTGAAGGTAATTGCTTAGTCAAAACTACAGATTTCCCTGAAGTAATAATTCTGTTTACCTCATAGATACTAGAACACTCATAGACTACCTCACTGTTCTTCCTGGAAAAAAAAATATGTCAAATAGTTTCAGTAAGCTAAATCACATTTCTCAACTGATGTATTCTAATTTTATAATATACCATCATTTTTAAATAATCCCAAACTGAGAGTGGCACTTAGACATTATCTTACTACTGGATACTTATTAATATAAATCAAGCAATATAAGCAAAGTTAATGCCTCTCCTGCTTTGCTTTACTGCTATACATAAAGGAGCAGTACCCAGATTATATGTAGAAGAGTTAAGGCTCCACTTCAAAATACTACTTCCTTCTTCCATAGATTCATTAAATGACCACCTCCATATTATAACGTTTGAAATTTCCAACTTCATTGTTGTTGTTGTTGTTAGGTGCTGTCGAGTCGGTATCCGACTCATAGCGACCCTCATAGGGTTTTCAATGGCAGACTGTTTCAGGATTGCCTTGGGAGTGGATTGCCAGGCCCTTCTCCCATTTTTGCAGCGCTGAGAATTGAACTCGGGACCTCAGAGACTGCAGCGCAGCGCTCTACCAACTGAGCTAAATCCCAGTATTCACTAATTAGTCATTTTATGGGGTGGGGTTTAAATCAGTTGACAGAGTGTGGCACTGCACTCTCTGGGGACCCGGTTCCATCTCTGGCACCTCAAAAAAATGGGATAAGGATGCAGCTATCCGCTCCTGAAGCAATTTGAGACAGCCATTGAAAATCCTATGAGGGTCACTATGAGTCAGACACGACTCAGCAGCACCTAACAGCAACAACAACAACTAGGCATTTTAGGGAAAGGACTAATCTGAATCCGTGAAAATTTTGAATGCTGTAGCATAAAAACACAGTGTTGTACCCCTTTATTACCATAATATGCAATCCTGGTCTACAGTGAAATATTTCCAAGCAGAAGCCTGCTAATAGGACTGCTTTAATGAGAAGATTCTTCTTTAAACTTTAGGCAAATGAGCATTGCTAAGTTATCTGAATACGTTCAATTCATATTCACTGAGCAGTTAATATATGCTTGGCATCATGCTAGAAGAATTCTGTCCTCCTAACCATTCACTCTAAATTATCATTCATTTTGCCAAGTGACACTTTATCTCATGCTTCATTCAGCACTTGTCTAAATGTAGGCATTTTTTTAGAAGACACGTAACAGTTATAATGGGTTACAGGAACAAACTGAAAGTGACTGGGTCTTAAGGTGAAAGTCATTTACCATGTGGACCAACATCAATCAATCAGTTAAACTAAGTAATCAATCAAATAGTCCCTTATTCTAGCTAAGATAGCTAGTGCAGGATTTCTCAACCTTGGTCCTGCTGACTTTCTGGCTTGGACAGTTTCTTGTTGTGGGGGACATCATAGGATGTTCAGCAGGACTCTTGCCTCTTTCCATTCGATGCCAGTAGCATCCCCACTTCTGGTTCTGATAATCAAAAATGTCCCCAGACACTGTCAGAGGGCCCCAGGCAAGAGAGCGTATTGCCCTTGACTGAGAACCTGAGAGCCAGTGTATATATTATGCCTTCTTACCTAGATGGTAAAGACTTTGAGAGCACAGACCCACTCTTGATTTATCACTCTACTCCCCCTTCTCCACCAACTAAATTTAATTTCAGGCACAGAAATGCTTCCTGATGAACGTTCTGGAAAGAATGAAGTATCTCTGGGGTTCCTCCACAGTTGTTAGCCCTGCACAAGGCACCTTTCTAAGTCCAGAAGATAGATAAGGTAACTGGGATGAATTGTCTAACAAAATTTTCCAATTCAAAGAATCCATCAGTATCGTAGACCCACTTTGCTGCCAAATGCCTGTGTTTGTTTAGAACTTTCCTGTGTTTCAAGCATGTTTCACGTAATGCTACTTGATCTAGATATGACACTAATAACTTTGGCCACCACTGTGTATAATGTAAGTTGCCAAGTCCTCGATACATACTCTCAGGCAGGAGTAGGAGGTATTTTGATTTCAGTAGCATTGCCTTCTTTTATTAAAAGATATTCGTGAAATTAGTTTAATAATGTTAAATTGAAGTTCAGATTCTTTTCTGTCATGTTAGAAGTAGAACATCTAAAAGGCTCTCCAGTGATCTAAGTAATTCTGGTTTACTTAGATTCCTGGAAATTGCCAGAGGGCTTTAAGGGAGGAGGGGAAAAAAAGAGTGAGGAAATTTTCCCTGTGAGCAATTGGGGAAAACAAAAAATATTTTTGTGCTGGGGAGACTTCTCAGGAAGACGGGTTGGCCAGCAGTACTGCATCTGCGCAAGGGGAATTTCCACATTTGGGAAAACATGGTCATAATTAATGACTTAGGAAAGCCAAAAAAATGGACCATGTTGGGAAAATATGATCTTCAATGGCCAAGTCATTGTCAACTGATTGGGCCAGAAAATTGGACTGTTTTAGAAAGAGTTTTATTTGTGGATATTTGCCTATAGGTCCTTCCTTCTGTGGATCTGGTAAGCATCTTGCCCTTGCCTGGGGAATTGGTTTCCCATTGCTAGGTGCTCTCTCTCTGTGTCTCTCCTGGCTATGAGGCATGTATGCTGTAGATTTCTGGCCTGAACACTGGCCTGGAGTCTTTTGCTTTGAACATGATGCCTAGGTCTAACCAGTGGGGCTGCTGGTATCCATTAGATTAGAGATGATTATCCAGGACTCTGGGACAAGGGCAGGAAGATGAGATTATCCAATCGTAACACAGCCATCTTTAATTGGGGGTTCCATGTCCCAGGCCTCGTGCTAAGAACATTGGAAAACAATCCCAATTTAGATCTGAAGAAACCGAGGCTCAGGAAATTTGAGTCACTTGCCTAGGGCCTTGCACTTTTTACTACCAAGCGACACTTGCGCCTCTCCTCATCCTGTATGGAAAGTCTAATCCTAAATTGCAATGTTCTCATTGTGTGTACAGCCTCTTGCTTCCTTAACTGCTCTTCCCAGATCGCTTTGTTTAAACTAGATCTGCTCTCCAATTGTGGTCATGGTGATGTTCCATGGTGACCTCTCACTCTCTAAAGGGGAGACCTGGAGTAGCAGGCCCAGCACCATTCATGTCTCGGTTTACTTAGGGATTGTTATGTGCTCAGAACATTCTTGACCTGCTTTGGGGTTTTCTTTTATCTCAGTGATCAGTGTTATTAAAAAGAGGTATGACCCTCTTTTGCCTCTTCTCTTGTGATTTTCTCAAGATCAGAAATAGCTTGCCAGATTTCAACAGATTTTCCAAGGTGAAGGTCAAGTTGTTCAGAGAGGGAACTACAACTAAGAAAGAAAGAAAAAAAAAATCCCTATATTTGACATGTAGAAGCAGGATCCAGTAGAGCATCAATAATGCAGCACATTGTTTTGTGAATTGAAAAAGCTGCAGGTTAAATCATGTCCCCCTGAAGCAACAACTCCACGCTCTCAACCCATCTGACGTGGCTTCTAAAGTTAGCTCTGTCCTGCAACTGCAGTGAATCTGACAAAACAAATGTAACAGGAATTCAAGAGTCTAATTGTCCTCAACTGAACCTCAGTGAATATTGTAATTAATATAAAAATCACAGCGTTTGGAAATAATATATTTCACTTCTGTTGAACTTAAAACATATTAATTAAACCTTAGTAATATTTGTTTTCAGAGTGTTTCTGGGGTATAACCAGACATTATAATCTTTATTTAGAGATGGGAAAACTGAAGGTTTGTATTATTACCATTATTATTGTTGTTGTTGTTGTTGTTTTGGCAGTATTAGAGAGTTGAACCCAGGGTCTTGCACATGTGAGGCAAGTGCTGTAACCACTGAACTGCACCTCCAACCCCTTTTTTAGTTTTTGTTTTGAGACAGGGTCTTGTTAAGTTGCACAGGCTGCCTCTGGCCTCAAACTTGTGATCTTCTGTCTCACCCTCCCAAGTTGCTAGGATTACCAATGTGAACCATGGCACCTGGCCTGAAGGTTTGTATTCATTTTCTACTACTGTGGAATGAATTACCACACATTTAGGAGATTAGCACAACATCCCATTTATTCTGAAGGGAATGTAGTTTTGAAGGTCATAAGTCCAGGTGGGCTTGTCTGGGTTCTCTTGGATCCAATGAAGTAGAACTCAAGACATTAATTAAGCTGGACTCTGATCTGGAGGCCACGGGGAAGAATCTGCTTCCAACATTGGCTGCTCACCTATTCCTTCTCACCTGGTTTTCTCCATCTTCACAGCCAGCCATCACTCTCAAATCTTTCTCACATTTGGAATCTCTCCAGCTTCCTCTTCTGCTACCAGCTGAGGGGAACTATTCTTTTAAAGGACTCACTGGCTTGGGCCAGACCCACTAGGACAATCTCAATATTTTAAAGTAAACTCACTTGGAACTTAAAACCCTCCACAGCAATATTTGGATTAGTGTTTGACTGAACAACTAGAGGATGGGAATCTAGGGCAGCCATCTTTGGAAGTCTGCATACCATAAGGAACTAATCACCCAGTTAACTTGAGATGCAATCTGAAAACAGACTCCTGATATTATTGTATCAAATAATTTAATTTTTTATATTCCCTTTATTGTTTTGTTTTTAAGCCTATATGGTTTTTTTTTTTTTTTTCAGTACTGAGGGGCTAAACCCAGTATGAACTCATGCATACTTTTTGCATGCCCTGTACCACTGCACTGCACCCCCGGCCCCCTTCTTTTTTTACCTTGAGACAGGGTCTCACTAAGTTATGTAGGCTACCTCTGGCCTCAAACTTGTGGTCCTCCTGCCTCTGCCTCCCAAGTTGCTGGGATTACAGGAATGCGCCACTGTGCCTGGCTACTGTGTGGTTTATTTTTGATATGCATATTTTAGAGTGCACTTTCCACATTTTTTACTGATTATTAAGAATGAATTATACCAATCATGATTCATCACTTGGGGCTGGACATACTGTCATCCTAAACAAAGCTAAGGCTCTGTTAGCAAGGAGGAAGAAAGGAACAGCTACTGGGAAGGGAATTAATAGAGCCTGCCACACTTCTTATCGTTGTAATCAGTGCCTAGGCTGCTTTGGGATCTGCTGTGTTTTTTTTTTGGGGGGGGGGCTGTGAATTTCTTACAGATAACATCTAGGATTGGAGCTAGCCATGGCATGTGTTGTGGAGAAGACGGTGTGGGCAGGGGCTAAGATTTCGGTGAATACAAATAATGGCTTATTCTTGTTTTTAATGTATTCATTGAAGACCTTTGAAGGTGGCAATTCTTTTGTTATTCTTCTATGGTCAATCCTAGAACTTTAAAAATCAAGGGATTTTGTGTTTATCATTTACGAGCAATGTTTGTGAACATTTTTTTCTAAATATAGGGTCATTTTGGAATATGGTAGAGAAGCATCACCAGGATACTGTGTCCCTAATGAGGATCTAGGGGCTGGGATTTAGCTCAGTTGGTAGACCACTGTGCTGCAGTCTCTGAGGTCCCAAGTTCAATTCCCAGCACCGCAAAAATGGGAGAAGGGCCTGGCAATCCACTCCCAAGGCAATCCTGAAACAGTCAGCCATTGAAAACCCTATAAGGGTCGCTATGAGTTGGATACCGACTCGATGGCACCTAACAACAACAACAACAACAATGAGGATCTGAGCTTCCCAAACTTTCTGCTGCACAATTTCCATGTGCCATGGTCTGCAGGTGTAGTAGATCTAAAAAGCATACTGAGTCTGTGTGACCAGCTGGCTGCTGACCCAAATTCCTCAGCCCATAGAGTATCATCTCAGGACTGAGGGAGTGGCTGGAAAAGGCTGAGAGGATCATAGGGAAAGATGAAAGAAGATGGCATATCAATTTCTTTGATTTTATCATTTTAGTTAGAGGAGTCTATTGAAAAATATAGTATGTTGGTCAATGGAGGGGAGATGGTTTTAGCCTTCGGAAAGGACATAGAAAGAAATATGAAAACCTAAGAAAAAGGCAAAACTTTTCAGAGGCTAAATATTTCTCTCTACTCTCAAGCACATTTGGGTTTTCCTCTTCTTGAAATCCTGACCAAAATGGAAGGAAGGAGGACATTGCCCAAATGATTCTTTCAGATTCTCCCAGACTTTTAAAAATGGTGAGAAAATGCAATCATGTTTTTAGACAGAGAAAAAGAAGTTGGTGGAGAAGGCATTTAATAACTGTTTTGAAAGAGCAACACAATTCAGAGTCCACGTGGTATGAGTAGCTGTGGAAAGCAGGGCACAAGGGAAAGAGGTAGGGTGGGAGAAATTCATGTTGTTTATTAATTGTGATGTCTTAAAGTGAAACACATTTCATGTTTCCTAACTGATTTTGCTCTATAAAGGATAACTCTAAGGATGCCAATAATATATTACAGATATTATTTTTATTCCCAAAGTTTCCACTTACTAATCTTTCCCCTTCTGCATTCATTCATTCAGAAACATTTGATGAGAACTTACCACTTGTCTTGACCTAAGTGCCTGGAATAAAGCAGTGAACACTATAGATGGGGTCCCTGCTCACATGGAGCTTATATTCTACTGCAGGGGAATTAGAAAATAAATACCTACTTTCCATTGCATGATACAAAAAGAGGTAAATATGGTGTTAGACAGTAACAGCAGGGTAGAGAAATGAAACAGAATGAAGTGATGGATAACCTGGTGGCATTTTAGTCTAGGTGGTCAAGGAGGACCTCTCTGAACAGTGATACTTGCACAGTGATCTCAGTGACAGACAGGAGCTGGTCATGAAAAGATGAGAATGAAGAGCAGCATTCTAGGCAGAGAGAACAGATGGTCCAAAGCTCAATAAGATGGTAAGAAGTTTGAGTTTGAGGAAGAGAAAGAGGACCTAGGTTCCTGGAACTTAGTGGCAAATGCAAAACTAGCACAAGGTGATGCTGGGCAGGTGAACATAGCCTAGATCATTTAGGAATGGCAGGCCATGATAAGAAATTCAGATTCAAGAGAGATGAGACACCATTGGGAGATTTTAAGCAAGGAAGTGATTTCCTGTTTGGGCAAAGAGTTGTAGAGGGCAAGAAAAAAGAAGTGTGGAGGTCTTTAAGAAGCAACTGTGGTAATACAGGACAACAAGGATGGCTTGGTCTAGGATGGTGGCAGAGAAAAAGATGGGGAGAATACAGTGTATGGGGTATGTATGGAAGGTAGAATCAGCAGGACTTTCTGATGGTTTGTATGTGACGCATAAGAAAAAGAAAGGAATCAAAGCTATTGCCTCTGCTGTCAGCTTGGGCACTCAGTGGGTGGTGATGTTATTGGAGAGACAGGTGGGCTGGGAATAAGAAGTGTGGCAGGATCTATTAATTCCCTTCCCAGTAGCTGTTCCTTTCTTCCTCCTTGCTAACAGAGCCTTAGCTTTGTTTAGGATGACAGTATGTCCAGCCCCAAGTGATGAATCATGATTGGTATAATTCATTCTTAATAATCCCATTCCCTTTTGCTAGATACTCAATTTCTCCATCTTCTTTGCAGCTAAGGGAGACTTATTTCTGGCTAATGAGATCTAAGTGAACGCCTCTGGGGATAAATGTGGCTGTCTGGAACACCATTACAATGGTTGGAACTATGACAGACATCTTCTGACTTTAAGACAAAAAGCATAAAGATTAAAGACCAAAACGTGAAGGAGGGTGCATTAGAAAAAAGATTACCTGGGTCCTGAGATATCCTAGTGGAATGGCTAAACCAACACTAGCAACCCTCTATTGCCAGATATCTTGTTTATTAAAAAAAAAAAGAAAGAAAGAAATCTGTTTAATCCCCTTGTTACTGGATATAAGAAGGCTAAGAAAAAGAATCAGGAGTTCTCCTTTAACCATGATTAAGTTTGAGGTACCCTTTAGTTATTCACAGGGGTGTGACTGTCCAATGTCTTCCCTTCCCCAATGGAATAAAAATGGAATAAAATGGAATAAAATGGAAAAATGGAATAAAAATGGAAAAAAATGGAATAAAAACGACATTTAAATCTCGGTATAGATAGGGTTGTATAACATATGACTAGAACGCTAGAAAACATGAAAAGATAAATATGAAAACGAACAAAATTAAAGTGGCCATGAGAGACCCAAAATTTGAAGCTGGCCCTCAGTATGTAAGAGTGACTCCCCTAGGATTAGGTTAGCAAGGTTGAATTTGTTGGAACAGGAAGTACAGTCAAGCTAGGGCAGTAGAGAAAACTGTCTGAGGACCTGGTATGTCCCTGCATTTCCAAGTACTTTCCATCACCTTCCTGGGGCAAAATATCTTCTTACCTCTATATCACATCATTCACAATATTGCTATATTTCCCCTTCTGTTATATAACAAATAGCCTAGTGAAAATTCCACACTAATTTACTAGGGCACCTAAAGTAAGCCAAATTGGGCTTTTAGCACAGTTTCTGGTTGCTGATAAAAATCAATGTCTACAAACCCAGTTGCACCTGTTTCCATTAGAGCTGTCACCCAGGGCTGCATCTCGTTTCGTACATTACATTTGCCAACCCATGTATTTTTTTTTCCCTAAATGCTTTTTCTATATGCTGGATGGTTTGGCCATCATCTACAGAAAACAACTCCCTATTTTTTCTTTTATTTTATCGTTATTTATTTATTTATTTTTTGGCCCATCAGAAGCAGCTATTGATTTTGTGTGGACAAGTGAGTGAGTCTGCAGAATTGGCTTCGCAGGATAAATAATCTTGTATTCCTTCCATACTGTCAGTCGGTATTCTGAGTGTAATTGGTTCATCATATTTTGCCTTCATGACCTCCCCACCTCCCCCAGTTTATCAGTATGTGTGGGGGTTTTGCCCCTATACCTTTGACTTTGTCTTCCCATAATTTATGACAACCAGTGACTTATTATTTTTTTCTTAACAGTTCTGGATCTGCATTAATTTTTAAGTCCCTAAGGAACATTATGTTCCCAAACATTACATTCTGCACTCTCATGCTCACATCACTTTATGTAGTGCCAGACACCTCCTGGGATCCCAGGAAATGTTATTTCTTTTTAAAAGATGGGCGATCTCTCCAGAAGGCCCAGCAAATATCTTCCCCAGTTGAGTTCCTCTCATTGTTTATTTCTCCCTAGTGGCTTAGATCAAAATATTGGTTAATAGAAAGACTCTGAGTCTTTGGAGAGGCTTTGCTAGTCTCTCTTCATTTCTGTAAATCAGAAATGAGTATCGACTGGTCTTATAGGAACATTCGAAAGAAATGACAAAAAGCTTCGGAATGAGAAAGGCTGTTGTTGAAAATATGAAGTGCTGGGGAGATGACAATATCATTCTTACCAAACTGACATCGGTGCAGACGGAGCTCATGCCCTGCTAGAAGCTGTTCAACCACCACAAAGAATGGGTGTCCAGCAGGAGCCCTTTTTGCTAATGGCATATGCCACAGACCGTAGGAACTTCTGTCCAAATACTCAGTACCAGCTGTATCCACATTTCCTCTTCTCTCAGCTTCTGAGCTCTATTGACAACACTTTGATCCCTTTCTGCAAGGCAAATTTGAGCTTGCCTGTGAATTCTTCTAAGGTTGTTATGAGGCTCAGGGATAGGACCATGGACAGAGGTTCAGCCACCAAATCACTGGCTCAGCAGGAAAACCAGTTCCCTTCCTGCCCAGAAGCCCTGGGAGAGGGTCTTTAATTGAATAGACCCTTCTTTACCTAGGGGTCACTTTCCCCTTTATGACTTCCTTTGGAGTGGCACCGTTTCTTCCGGAAACACTAGCTGCCTCCACCAACTCTATGCTTCTGAGACACGAGAGGAATTCTCATTTTTGCAAATGTAGCTCTTAAAACATTTCAACATATTTTCATTGTAAAACATTTCAAACAAACAGAAAAATATAGAAAATAGTTTAGCAAGCATCAATATATAAAACATCCACCTTAACAAATCTTAATATTTGACTTGTTTACTTTAGGATTTGTTTATAAAAAGCTTTACAGTACAGTTCAGCCCCTTACATACTCTTGATCCCATTCATTTCTCTATTTTTATCCTTGCCTCTTTCCTGCAAGTACTCATTATCTTGAAGTTGCTCTAAATCATTCCCAGGCATGGTTTTATACTTTTATATGTATATATTCATAAACCATATATAGTATTGCTTTATGTTTGTAAAGTATTGTTGTTGTTGTTGTTGTTGTTAGGTGCTGTTGAGTTGTCTGACTCGTAGTGACCCTCGTGGGGTTTTTCAATGGCTGATTGTTTCTAGATTGCCTCGGGAGTGGATTGACATGCCCTTCTCCCATTTTTGCAGTGCTGGGAATTGAACTCGGAACCTCAGACATTGCAGAGCAGCACTCTACCAACTGAGCTAAATCCCAGGCCCCTTGTAAGGTATAAAGGAATACTATATGTCAGTATTGTGTATTTTTTATTCATCAGTTTGTTGTTGTTGTTGTTGTTAGGTGCCATGAAGTGGGTATCCGACTCATAGCGACCCTACATACAACAGGTGAAACACTATTGTCAGTGCTTCTCTGCTGTTCAAAGGGTTTTCAATGGCAGATTGACTTTTGGGAGTGGGTTGCCGGGTCCATCTCCCAAGCCTACAGCACCTGGTGTTCCCAGGTAGTCTCCCATCCAAGTACTAACCAGGCCTGACCCTGCTTATCTTCCAAGATCTGACATCTGACAGGATCGGATACCACACGGCTACGGCTGCAGGCCATCAGTTTTTTAGATATGTTCATAGTGCAACCCAAAGAATAAAGTCATCACTTACAACTGTCCTATATTATTCTCTTGTTTGAATGTATACAAGTTCCTATCCATTCTTTTGCTGTAAGGCCCTATAGGTTATTTTTAGTTTGTTGACCGCTGTAACAAACAATGCTGCAATTAACATTTAAATACCAGTCTCCTGCTGCAGCCAGAGTCTCTCACCCTTATGTTATTGACATTTGGGACTGTGTGATTGTTGTGGGTGGGATGTTGAGCAGCCTCCATCATCTCTACCCATTAGACCCTGGGAGCACCACTACTTCTGCCCCAAGTGTGACAACTGAAAACTTCTTCAAACCTTGCCAAGTGTTCCCGTGGGGGCAAACTCACCCTTGGTTGAAGATCACTATTTTAGGCAAGGTACCTAAGGGAGGAACTACTGGGTCTTAGAATTTCTTCCCAAGTGTATTGTCATTTTGCTTTCCAAGAGCTCTGTTTCTCTATGTCTTGTTAACTTTGGGTATTTTCAGAATTTAAAATTTTTGTCAACTTATAGATATGAGTTGGTGACTTTTTGCTGTTTTTTTGTTTTGCCTTAATTTCTTTTGATATGGCACGTTTTCTTTTATGTCTGTTGGCCATTAGTGTTTCTCTTCTGTGACTTGCCTATTCGTATCATGTGCCAATTTTCTTTCTTGTTAGGTGCCGTCGAGTCGGTATATGACTTATGCCGACCCTCATAGGGTTTTCAATGGCTGATTGTTTCGGGATTGCCTTGGGAGTGGATTGCCAGGCCCTTCTCCCATTTTTGCGGTGCTGGGAATTGAACTTGGGACCTCAGAGACTGCAGCGCAGCTCTCTACCAACTGAGCTAGATCCCAGCATTTTCTTTCTAGTTGTTTTTTTTTTTAACTGCTTTCTTTATAATTTTTGAATACTAATGCTTTGATGGTTTTATAACTGGGAAAATATCTTCTCTCAGCCTAAGCTTATCTTTCTTTTCACTTTATTGATTATGCCTTCATTTTAAATTGGTACAATACCTCAGTATTTTCTTTTATGTTTTATAGTTTTGTTCTTTATTTACTAATGTCTTACTGATCCTAAAGGTAGCAAGATAATCTCTTTGGCTGGGGATGTAGCTCCGTGGTAGACCACTTGCCTAGCATGCCTAAGGCTCTGGATTCAATCTCCAGCACTGCCACCAAAACTAAAAAACAAAAACAAACAACAACAAAACAAAACAAGACAAAAAAACCCCCAAAAAAACCCACAACCAGATGACAACAAAAAGCAACAAGCAAGCCCCCTTATTTTTCTCTCTAGAAATATAAGATTTCATTGTTTACAGTTAAGTCTTTAAACCAATTTAGTCTTATTGTGATGTGAAATAGCAAATACATAAGTACTACATGTCTTGAATCTAATCCACACACTTTCATCAGTTTTAGAGAGCTACAAAATCAGATGGGGATTAGAATCTTGTGCAGATTCCATTGGCAATTGAGACTTGACCCTAAAACTCTAAAACTGTTGAACGGGTTCAGATTACATTAGAGGATATATGATCCCAACACATATTTCCCCCACATGTCTGTCAACTTGTGCCGTGGGGACTTGTGTGTTGCTGTGATGCAGAAAACTATGCCACTGATATTTGAATACTAGCACACCCGCCCATAGTGGCCAGGTTTCAGCTGAGCTTCCAGACTAAAACAGACTAGGGAGAAGGACCTGGCAGCCCAGTCCTGAAACAATTAGCCATTCAAAACCCTATGACTAGCAGAGAAGCATTGTCAAATACAGTGCGAGCAAATGAACCCCCCAGGCTGGAAGGCATTCAAAAGATGACTAGAGAATGGTTGCCTCCTCAAAGTAGAGTCAACCTTAATGATGGGAACAGAGTAAAGCCCCTAGCACCTCTGTTTGCTGATGTGACATGACTTACAATGAGAAAAAACACAGTGGTTACAACAATGGGGTCAAACATAAAAAATATTTTGAGTATGGCACAGTGTTGGCTAGTGTTTCATTCTGTTATAAATAGGGTTGCTATGAGTCAGACTTGACTCTATGGCACCCAACAACAACAGTAACAACACATATTTATTAAACTTCCTCTTTTCACTCCTGCCTTATTACGCTATCTCTGGTTTTAAATTTTGATATTTGGTAGAGCAACCCTCTGACTTATTATTATTATTCAAAATTGATATGGCTGTGGCTATTATGGTTGGGTTTCAAGTATCCAAGTATCCAATGCCATAGTGTATATTCTTTTTTTTTTTTTTTTTTTTTGTGGTACTGGGAGTTGAACCCAAGGCCTCGCACTTGCATGCTCTGCAAGTGCTGGACCACTGAACTGCACCCCTAGCCCATTTTTTTACTTTTTTTTTTTCTTTGAGACAGGGTCTCGCTGAGTTACACAGACTGCCTCTGGTCTCGAACTTGCAATCCTCCTGCCTCCGCCTCCCAAGCCACTGGGATTACAGGCATGCGCCACCACACCCTGCCCATAGTGTATATTCTAAGCCCATCATTATAGCAGTTCCTTTCCATCAGGATACTATCAGAGTAAAAACTTATTCTGACTGAAAGATTTAGAGGTAGGCCCTTTTGGGAGGTAATTAGGATTAGATCAAGTATTCAAGGTGAATCCCCTATGGTTCAATACTGGTAGCTTTACACACACACACACATAGACACACACAAACTCCATGTATCTTGCCATGTGATGTCTTGTGCCATTTTGGCGCTCTAATAGCATGATGGTTATCAGCAGATGCAGGTTCTTCAACCACCAGAACTATGAGTAAAATAAGCCTCTTTTCTTCACAGAGTTACTTAGCCTCAAGTATCTTGTTGCAGTAATGCAAAACAGGCTAATATAATAACCATTGCTTTGTGTTTAGAATTGAGCAAACACCTCAATGGTTTAGGTAAAATAATATTACTATGACCAGAAATCTGAATTACAATATCTATTTAAAGGAGTATAGAACTAGCTTCTGCTACTTCTGATACTAAACATACTAATGATCAGTAATACAGTGCTACTCAGAATTTTCCCAATATCCTTCGGGCCCTCATGCTTTGTAAACACTGTAGTTATATCTGTGTCTGTCATCTGGCTAATGGGGAATGGAAGTTAATACTATTTTTTACATTTGAGAGAACTGAGGTCTCTTACTTAATTGTAGCCACAAATAACCAGACAGAATCACAATTCTGTGAGTTCTTGTTCATCCTGTGTCTTGTACAAGATAACTCCCAATGAAAGGTTTTGAGCTGAGCAAACCAGACTCCAAGACCATGCCTGGCTTTATTCAACAGGATGTCCCACAAACTGGGGAGACCCCTAATGAATGTCCTTGAGATCTGTGCAGTACTGTGACTTGAGGAACAAAAAGGCAAAGAAGGACAGGAATAAGCAATACAACCTGATTTTAAGCAAATTAAAGGGAAGGCATTGTCAATGGCATCTCACTTAAAAAGTGAATTTTTATTGAGGTTCAGATATTTTTATAGTAATCTCCTTATATAAACCAGCTTGGTATGTAAATATAATCAAAATAGTGTTCATTAAAATTGCAAAACTTATTTATTAAAATATGTAAAGCAGCCAGCTGCAACAGTGGTGACTAAGAAGTGTAAAAAAATTTTGTTCAAAAATTATTTGAGTTCCTACTATGTGCCCACACTGCACAGGAAGTGGGACTACAAGGATAAATAGCACAAGTCTTTGTGCAGCTAAAAATTGAGTTGGACCAACTAATGGGCAAATAAATAATGCAACTATGGTGAGATAAGCTTCTTAAAAGAGTGGTAGTTTAGCCAGGCATGGCGGTACAATGCCTAAAATCTCAGCACTTGGGGGGCTGAGGCAGGAGGACTGTGAGTTCAAGGCTAGCCTGGGCTAGATTGCAAGACCCTGTCTCAAAAAAAGAGAAAACAAGAAGGAGGAGGAGGAGGAGGAGGAGGAGGAGGAAGAGGAAGGGGAGGAGGAGGAGGAGAAGAAGGGGAAGAAGAAGATTGTTAGTGTCTCTGTTTCTACATGTATGTTCATAGTAGCATTATTCACAACAGCCAAGACGTAGAAGCAATCCAAATGTCCATTGACAGATGAATGGATACGTAAAACATGGTAGATAGATAGATAGATTGTTGTTGTTGTTGTTAGGTGCCGTTGAGTCAAGTCTGACCCTTAGCAACCCTCATAGGGTTTTCAATGGCAGATTATTTCGGGATTGCCTTGGGAGTGGGTTGCCACGTCCTTCTCCCATTTTTGTGGTGCTGGGAATCGAACTCAGGACCTCAGAGACTGCAGAGCGGTGCTCTACCAACTGAGCTAAATCCCAGCCCAGATAGATAGATAGATAGATAGATAGATAGATAGATAGATATAATTCAGAGGGTTTTGTTTTGTTGCAGTACCAAAAGGTTGAATGCAGGTCTTGCACCTACTTTGCAAATACTCTACCACTGAGTACCTACCATCATACCACCCTGGTGTCCCATGTTGTCAGATCTTGGAAGCTAAGCAGGCAGGGTCAGCCTGATTAAGTCCCTGGGTGAGAGACACCCTGGGAATACTGGGTGTAATAGGCTTGGGAGAAAGACCTGGCAGCCCACTCCCAAAACAATCAGCCATTGAAAACCCTGTGAATAGCAGAGAAGCACTGACATAGCGCTGGGCATGGCAGAGTATCATGCAGTGTTTCATTTGTTTTACATACAGTCTCTATGAGTTGGACCCAATTTGATGGCACCTAACAACAATAACAACAACAACTACCACTGAACTGAACCCCCAGCCCCTTTTATTTTTCATCTTGAGACAAGGTCTCACTAAATTACGCAGGCTGCCTCTGGCCTTGAACCTGCAATCCTTCTGCCTCCGCCTCCCAAGTCGCTGGGATTACAAGTATGCACCCTTGTGCCTGGCTTATTCAGGTTAAAAAGGAAGGAAATTCTGACACCTGCAATAACATGGGTGAACCTTGAGGACATTGTTGTTGTTGTTGTTGTTGTTAGGTGCCGTTGAGTCGGTATCTGACTCATAGCGACCCTCATAGGGTTTTCAATGGCTGACTGTTTCGGGATTGCCTTGGGAGTGGATTGCCAGGTCCTTCCCCCATTTTTGCAGTGCTGGGAATTGAACTTGGGACCTCAGAGACTGCAGCGCAGCGTTCTACCAAGTGAGCTAAATCCCAGCCCCTTGAGGACATTAAGCTGAGTTAAACAAATCAGTCTTAACAAGACAAATGCAACATGATTCTACTTATACAAAGCATCATTTCCCCACAATTTTTTTAAAGCTAAAAAAAAGAATGTTTTTATCATGAGGGCAGGGACCTGTTGTGCTTGCTCTTGAATGTCTAGCATTTGCAGATGTGGCAGGACTCTAAGAAGAAACACAGTGGCTGTAACAAGCTCAAGCATAAAAAGGATTGTGTGCATGGCATGGTGTCAAGCCGTAATTCATTCTGCTATGTATTGGGTTTCTGTGAGTCAGACCTGATCCACTGTCACCTAACAACAACAAAATAGGAAGTCTGATACACCGTAGGCACTTGACTAAATTTTTTTGCCTTCCTTTGCCTTCTCCCCACCCAACAGGACACCTGCACAACAGGACAAAGGCCAGCTGGTTCTGGGAGCCAATTCAGCAAACAAAGGCACTTCTCTCCTCAGAGCAGAGAGGGGAAGAATTTCAAATATTTGTGATTTGATATTTGTCCTGGTCACAGCAGCTCTTCGCTGCTTCTCCATTATGCTCATCTGAGCTCTTTGGGCATTTAAATTTCCTAAAGATAGATCCTGTTTCTACTTCCCAAAACAGAATAGAATGGCGATGGGTTTTGTAAGAAAATTTAAAAAGTGGAAGGAAGTCTAGGAGATGAAATCATTATTAGCCCATAGTACAAATGGCTCGTGGGCCCTGGTGGCAGCGGGCACAGGAGGAAGGGTGAGGTAATTAGCCTGTATTTGCAGTTCTGCGCCTGTCTTTGTTCCTTCCCTTCACTGGCTCTGTCTGATTCTCTTGTGCTTGTTTTTTTCACTTGGCCAAAAATAGACGGACAAAAAAAGTTTCCTTGTACTGACTTCGGCTTGCCTGCGTCTCTCCTGGTGTGTTTGGTTTCCTGCACGATCCTTCCCTCTTCCCGCCACCTGCCGTCTTCTTGCTCCTCCTTCCTTTCAGAGTATGGCTGCCCTGGGTTCTGGAACCCTGGGTTGGTGCAGAGTATCCAGAAGGTGCAGCTATAGGCAGCATTTAGTGTGCACCTCCTGGACAGACTTACTCCAGACAGAGTCTGGCAAGGGCCTGAGGGAGACTAGTGGAGGGATTCGTAGTTCCAGGCCAGGCAGTGGGCAGAGAGGGTGGTGATGATGCTGGCTTGGCCTTAGCCTTCATTGTATTCATCATTAGAATTTAGACAGAGCACCGGATGTGGTGGCGCATGCCTGTAATCCCAGAGGCTCAGGAGGCGGAGGCAGGAAGATCGCAAGTTCGAGACCAGAGGCAGTCTGCATAACTTAGCAAGACCCTGTCTCAAAAAAGTAAAAAAATGGGCTGGGGGTGTAGCTCAGTGGTCCAGCACTTGCAGAGTATGCAAGCGCGAGGCCATGGATTCAACCCCCAATACTGCAAAGAAAAAAGAAAGAAAGAAAGAAAGAATTTAGACAGAGTGCCACAAAAGTGTTGGCTCCTTATGTGGGCTCAGTGGGTGGTGAAGTGCAGACCAGAGCCAACCCAAGGCCCTGCTGATCATAGAACCAAATGAAGTGCCCAGGCGTAGAGATTTGTTAATGTTATTTTTTAAACTACACTTATGTAGTTCTTGCTATATGATTGTTGTTGTTGTTGTTGTTAGGTGCTGTCGAGTGGGTATCCGATTCATAGCAACCCTCATAGGATTTTCAATGGCTGACTGTTTCGGGATTGCCTTGAGAGTGGATTGCCAGGCCCTCCTCCCATTTTTGTAGTGCTGGCTGGGACCTCAGAGACTGCAGCGCAGCGTTCTACCAACTGAGCAAAATCCCAGCCCTGCTGTATGATAAGTACTTTTAAATATTAACTCAATCTTTTAAATATTAATTCATGTAATCCTTAAAACCCTGGGAGTTGGGAACTACTACTGTCTGAGTTTTATAGAAGAGGAAACTGAGGCCCAGAGGAGTTAAGTGACTTGCTCAAGGTCACACAGCTAAGATCATACAGCTTGCCTCCTGAATCCACACTTTGAATCACTACTCTTTGCTGCCTCTCTGGTTTTTGTACAGGATTATGTAATAGGATTTCCCTCGGAGGTTTCACGCCTGATTTTACAAAGTATTTTCCCAATGGTGTAACGCTCTCAGTTGGGGGTTGGGCAATGCGTATATCCCTCTGAGACTTCTACGTGGCTCTTGGGACATCTGCCAGTAGTCATGTGTTCACAGGCTTCTACCCATCAGAATATATCAGACTCTGACCTTCTTCCTGTCTGGAGATTGGGGTGTAGAGAAGCAATTTCTACCCATATCAACTTCAAGAAAGAAAACTTCAGCACACAACAAATACCATGTTATCGTCCTCTTATAAAGTGCCTTGTTCCCACATAAACAAGGATAGTGCCTTGCAATCTGTCATCAGGGTGAGTTTGCAAGGCACCATCCAGGCCCGTGGGAACAGAGTCATAAATGTTTTAGATGGCTGTCTGGATCAGGAGATTGTTTGAAGTCACAGAACAGACCTTCTGGTAAGGGTAGCAATCTGGTCTCAGGAGAACCCCGTGACCTTGGCCTCCTTACCCTAGAAGACTGTGGCAATGGCTCTGAACATCACAGGGTGCGTGCTAATCAGCTGATCTGCCCTTGGTCCCTCTGACTGGACTTGAAATGACTTTCTCTGGTAAGAATTAGGTGAGCAGCCAAGAGGGACTTACAGGAAGTTAGGATGACCTTGGGTTTCTACTGCCTCCATAACTGTGATTCGTGTTGGTACTTCATAGTTACACACACAGACTTGTCTCTGGTTCCTTCATACCTCCTGCCAGCTTCCTGCTCATAATTCCCAAGGCCTTTGCCCATTCTCCATCTCCAAAATGCTTTTCCTGGATCTTCTTCTCACAGAGCCCTGGTGCCAAGCTTGCTGAACCCAGTGGAAAGTAAATTCCTGTGAAGAAGTTAGCTGATACCATGTGAGTTGTGACATCTCCTCTACATGCTACATTTGCATTTTACTAGGAACATCAAAGCCAAAACATTTACAAACTCAAGGGAGTGAACATCTAAGGGTAGAATCAGAGGGACATCAGAGGGATTAAAGGCTCCTCTATTAGTACAGTTTGGCCACTACAGCAAAATACCACTTATAATTGACAGAAATTTACTTCTCACAGCCCTGGAGGCTGGAAATCCAAGATCAAGGCACTGGCAGAATCTGTGTCTGGTGAGGGCTGACATCTGGTCCATAGACAGCCGCCTTCTTGCCGTGTCCTCCCATGGTAAAAGGAGAGAAGGAAGCTCTCTGAGGCTCTTTTTATTAGGGCATTAATCCGATTCATGACATGCCGGTCTCATGACCTAATCACCTCTTAAAGTTGTTGTTGTTGTTGTTAGGTGCCCTCAAGTCGTGTCCGACTCATAGCAACCCTCATAGGGTTTTCAATGGCTGATTTTTTGGGATTGCCTTGGGAGTGGATTGCCACGTCCTTCTCCCATTTTTGTGGTGTTGCGAATCGAACCCAGGACCTTGGAGACTACAGAGCGGTGCTCTACCAACTGAGCTAAATCCCAGCCCCTCATCTCCTAAAAGCCCACTCTTAATACCATCGCTTTGGTGATGAGATGTTCAGTGTGAATGTGGGGCGCGAGCGGTATTCTGTCCATAGCAGCCAGAGCCCCAGAGCCCCTTCACATTGCTGTGTGCATCGATACCTGGCCCTGGTACCAGAGCCAGGCTCACAGTTCCTTCCAGTCCAGAGTAGAAGTGTCCACTTTAGAGTAGCAAGCTCTCCCTCTGCACTGGCTGCTAGGAGTCACCACCTCTAGGCCCCAGATCAGGTATGCGAAGGAGTTCAGGTCAGGCAGCTGGTGCTGGGGCCTTTGTCAAGTGGGGCATTTCCTCTGTCACTGGGCTGCTCATCAAGGCTCCCAGGTGGATGTTTGCCAGGAAACCCTGAACTACCGAGGAGGCCTGGCCTTTCGGGAAGAGGGCTGGTGTCCCGCCAGGTGGGGCGGGCCTGCTCCAGGTTGGACTCTCCTGGCTGCTGAGTCTGGGTCAATGCACTTTTGATCCAAGAGGGAAACAAAAGTATAAACTGTAGAGCTGGAGCCGTGGGCTGTCGGGGGTGGGACTTTCGAATTGGTGGGATGGTGACAACCATCAGAGACCACTGCCCTCCCTGACCTCCTCCTGTTCCCGCCTCCCGCCCCCACCACTGTCTTCCTGGTGCTGCTTCTGAAGACCAGCGGCCTTCTGTAATGCCTTTCACTTCCTAGGCCTTGTTTGTGGCTCTTCCTTGAGCCTTTTCTGAAAATATTCCTCTTCTCCTCATCTCAATTCCAGACTGCTGGCATCTACCTCGGGTCCTGCACAGGCTGCCATGTCTGGCTCACCAGGGTTTATAATAATTGCCTCTGGTTAAAGTTTAAATAGATGGGTTTCAGCCCAAGAGGAGACTGTAAACAAGCCCTTTCTGCAGGCTCTCAGGACTGGTGGCTTCCAGTGCTTCTGGATTCCGTGCTAGCACACTCAGCCCGTTCCTCCCTCACCCGGAAATCGAGACCTGCCACAGCCACCGCTGCCCTGAGTGCCTCTCTGAAGCCATCGAGAGGCTTTTAGAGGACATGCACTTTTCCTTTTAACTCAATTAAGCCATCAGGATCCAGTTCCCACTTTAGCAAGTGTGTCCAGTGCATCGAGGTGAGGGAACAGGGTGGCGATCGCCACGGGCTGGCCTTGGACAGGAAGGAAGTGAGAGGGATTGTCGTTTCCCCACTGGAATTTTTTCTCTGCTGGGAGGAGGCTGTTGTATTTTTGTCCCAGGGGTTTTGTTGGATGGATAGTCTGGGGAGTCAGAGAGGCAGGAGGAGGAGGAGGACAGGCGGGGTTTGAGCTTATAAGGATTCAGGCACAGACCCCCTCGCTCGCTGTCTTCCTCAGAAATAAGTACATCTTTGTGGGTTTGCTTTTTAAAATCTGATTGTTGTTGTTGTTAGGTGCCATCAAGTCGGTATCCGACTCATAGCGACCCTCATAGGGTTTTCAATGGCTGCCTGTTTCAGGATTGCCTTGGAAGTGGATTGCCAGGTCCTTCTCCCATAAAATCTGATTAAGAATATTGATTTTCCATATTTTTCTCCTGTTCATACTTTGTGTACTTACATTCTGGTGTCAGGAAGGATTTAGCAGTCATTTAGGACGTTTGAGTCAAGGACTCAGTTGGACAGTTGCCTTCCCCTACTCAAAAACCTTCAACAATTGCCCATTTCAAGTTCAGACTCTTATTCAAAACCCGGCTCTACCTCCTCTTCACCTTTCAGTACCCCAACCACACGCAGAGCTCATGCTGAACTCAAGGGAACTCTTCCACCCAGCCCCTGGAGCCTGGTCCCTACACGGCAGGACCCCTTTCCTGCCCTGCTCAGCATCACTCAGAAACGCCATCCTGTGCTCTGCAGAGTTTGCCTTGCCCTCCCTGCCCAGACAGAGCTGACTGTCCCTTCTTTAGCTCTCAAGCAACCGTGGCCACTCCCTTCCTGGTGATCCTGTTCCATTTTCTATTATTTGGCCAGTGTTTGTGTGCTAGCTTCTAGTGCTTGATCTTAGCCCTTTGAGTGGAAGGAGATTTTTTTTTTCCTACCCACTCCTCCTCTGGCCAGCTTTAGGTGTGACTCCTTGTCAGTACTCAGTAAATGGTCAATGTTTATTTTTCAGTGTCTCTGAAACGATGTCAGTATTTTTAAAATAGCTCTTGGGAGAAACGGAAGAGGAGTGAAGAAAGAATTCGGGAGTCAGGCAGATAGGATTCAAATCTAGGCTTTGCTGAGTCTCAGGACAGGACTGTTGTCTAATTTTGATCCTTTGCAACCCTCACTTACTCCATGTGTAAAAGGAAGACAATAAGATATCTTTTATGGGCTTTGGTTTGAAGAAAAATGAGATCTTGCAAGTAAAGAACCTACCACAGTTCTGTCTCATCCTTCCCCTCTCTTGATATTAAAACATTTTAAATGTTGAAACATTTTACTCTGGGACATGAATCTTATCAATCAATGTAAAAAATAATGTGCCACATTTCCCCATTACTGACACAATCATCCTTGGTGCAACTTTCTTTTCATTTCTCCTTGCAAATTGTTGAAAGGTTGATCTAGTGGGTAGGATTTGGACATATTTAATGGTCACTAGATGATGTCTCAGTGGTTGGAATGATGGCCAGGCAGCACCATTTCCACTGAGTTACTCTCATGTGTATCCCACGGTGTGAGGTCCGCTCTTCACTGCTAATCATAACTTTAAGGAGAGGAAGAGATGCCAGTGAGGCTGCCCTTCGCCCTCTGGCAGAGGACGGTTGCTATTTTCCCCAGGGGAAAGGAGTGTGGATTCCATTCATGCATTCAACAGATGCTGATACTCACCATGTGCCAGGAACTAAGATCAAAGATGAATCAGCCGAGGTCCATGTCTTTAAAGGTTTTCAATCCAATGGGCTTGCCAGGGTTGGGGTGGGGATAAAACATCTAACTAAACCAGGATGGCAGGGGTACAGAGGAGGAGACAGTCAGCATCTTGGGAGAAGCTTCAGAGACAGGTGACACCTGAACTAAGCCTTGTGATATCAGTCTGTGGTTGTCAACAGTCAAGACAAAGCTCTTCAGGTAGAGGAACCCCAAGTCTCCTGCCTTCCCTTCTTATCACTACACATATCCTGAAGCATTTGGGTCTACCGTCTTTAATCTGTGCAGTTAACTTCTTGGTCCAAGGACGATAAGCGCTTCCTCAGAAGCAGCAGCATTATTGCGGGTTCTCATCACAGAAATGACATTAGAAACTCTGCTGCTGCCTTTGTCTCCAGGGCCAGGAAACAGCTGGAGTGATTTGAGCTCCGTGGGGGAGGATGGAAGAGTGAAGGCTGTGCGCCTGTGCATACTCGGGTGTGCACATGTGTGTGTTTGAGAGCATGTGGGCATGCGTCCATTTGAATGGGCTGCTGGATGTTTGTATATAGATGCTGGCACAGAAAACAGAGGCAACAGCTTAAGACCTCACAGGCAAGCTGAAAGACTGCTCAGAGAAGGGGAGGAGATTGGAACAACCCTGACCAAAACAAAAACAGTGCAGGAAGTTGCATCAGGAGAGGAAGAATGCCAGTGTCATGCTGAACAGCCACAAATGTCACAAAATAAAAATAAAATGTGTCATTCTTATTGTACCTAGCCTAACACTATTACAGTATTTCCCTCTTTATGGTACAATAAAACTACTGAAATAATATTTGGGACAGCAAACAGAAACACAAATTTTTAAAAGTCACATACACCAGACTTTATTTATTTAGATCAACAATTGATTATAACTTTGCCCTGTACCTCCATATAAACTTTTGCCTCCAGCACCTAAAAGTATTAAAAACAAGTTATGAGGGTAAGGGGGAACTTATCTGTGTAATGCACAACAAAATGCATATATGGAAATGTCACAGTGAAAAGCATGTCAGAATGAATCACATTAAGGTATACATTAAAAATTTCCAATAAAAAACCAAGTTATGAAATTGATTTATTAAAGAGCATTCTAAAGGTCTCCTTATTATCAGCATAAATTGAGAAATTCTAATAAAGTTCTTCTAATAATAGTGAAGTGAAGGAAGACGTCAGAGCAAGAAATATAGATCCTAAGGATGGTACTAAGTCTTTTTCATTTCAGTTCAAGTGGAAATGTTAGTCCGTTTATAAAAAAGAAGGAAAGGTGTAGTTTTCCTTTTGATTAGATTCTTACAACCACATACATAAAAAATTTATACAATTAGCTTTAGGTGAGGGGGTTTTACAGATAGTTGATTCATACTGGAATAAACTTGGTATCCAGGTCTCAGGTAAATGTTTTAAATCTATTACTTTATAAAATATAGTCATGACTACTGGTGTTCTATCACCTTCCTGCCTGCAGCGGTAGCCCTGTGGCATCCGATCCCGTCAGATCTCAGAAGCTAAGCAGGGTCCGGCCTGGTTAGTACCTGGATGGGAGACCGCCTGGAAACACCAGAAGCTGTAGGCTTGGGAGAAGGACCTAGCAACCCCCTCCCAAAAATCAATCTGCCATTGAAAACCCTATGAACAGCAGAGAAGCACTGACAATAGTGTTTCCCCTGTTGTACAGAGGGTCGCTATGAGTCAGATACCGACTCGACGGCACCTAACAACAACAACAACAATATCACCTTCCTAGAATTTAATGGCTTCCAATGATTAGCTCAGCCAATCTCATAAATGGTTAAAAGTATATTGAATTTTTGGCAGTGAACGAGGGAAATTTTGTGTGCTTTGGCAAAAGTGCAAAACAGTACTTCCCAATTGAATGCCTTTTTAGCGCATACACCAAATGACCAGCAACTGGAGAGGAGCATGGGGTGGACAGAGTGAAGAGAAACCAGATAGACAGAGAATAGCAGGTAATGAGGAAGAGAGGGAACAACTAAATACGACACTTGCTTTGTTCACGTACAATTGGCACTCTGTAAATAGTTCCTGAGGGAAGAAATGAATAGAATGAGTGAAGGAGTAAGTACAAAGAAAGTAGCATAAATGCCCAACACAGAATGAAGTTTAGGTTTGGCTTCATGGTAGGGTTATAACATTTTCCCTATGATACTGGCTTGGTGACCTATAAAGATGTATAATTTTCAGAAGTGACAAGACCCTTCAGAGGAGAAAATCCCTAAAACTGTTGAGAGCGAAATGGAAATGTATGCAAAACAAAGTTTTTAGAGTTTTCGGATATTTTTACAAGTCTAAATTCATTGCTACTTTAGGAACAAAAATGCATTGGGAATAAATTGTTTTACTCACAAAAATTATTAAATATTTAAAATGTATGATTTATTCAAATAACATAAACCTAACTGAAATAATCCTTTTCATTTGAAAACTAATTGCTACTGGGGCAATAGGCTGCTGAACATTAAGACATCACATATTATTTGGCTTTCACCAATTGAAAAGAAATCAGCAAAAAGTTGTTGTTGTTGTTGTTAGGTGCTATCAAGTTGATATCCGACTCATAGTGACCCTCATAGGGTTTTCAACGGCTGACTGTACCGGGATTGCCTTGGGAGTGGATTGCCAGGCCCTTCTCCCATTTATGCAGTGCTGGGAATCGAACTCGGGACCTCAGAGACTGTAGCGCAGCGCTCTACCAACTGAGCTAAATCCCAGCCCCCAGCAAAAAGTTAGAGAAGCCATAAACATGAGAGTCAGAACAAACAGAACCAGAAAGTTATATTTTTTTCTAGATCCATTACTTAATAATAATAGTATTATTTTTTAGCAAAAATATAGGAAGAAGCATTTATTTTCAGAAAATAATCTAAGGGGAAGGGCAGGAGAAGAGAGAGAAGAACAAACCAAACTCATTGGCTGCAACTTTTTTCAAGCATTTACATCTTTGTTCAGGGAGCAAAGGTCCCCAAATGTGCCTATTTCTCTGCTTTCTGAGCTTCCACGTCTCCAGGGGCCCTCCATATGGATATCCAGTTGGCCCTTTGTATCCATGGGTTCTGCATCCTCAGACTCAACCATCAGTGGATTCAAAATATTTGGAAAACAAAATTGTGTCTGTCCTGAACATGTACGGACTTTTTTCTTGTTATTCCTGGAGCAGTATAGTATAACAGCTATTTGTACAGCATTTACATCGTGTTAGGTATTATAAAGTACCTAGAGATGATGTAAAGTATGCTGGAGGATGTGCATAGGATATATGCAAATACTGTGCCATCTTATGTAAGGGACTTGGGCATCCTTGGATTTGGGAGATTTTGGTGTCGATAGGATCCTGGAACCAATTCCCTGTAGATACCAAGGAACAACTATTTCCTGACTCAAGTTTCACTGAGGAGCTGAAGCTTGGCTCCAGGGGTTGCAAAACTCCCTGGCCCAGGTTATGTTCTGGGAGGCTTTTCTTTTCTAATGTTGTTCCTAAGGAATGGGAAAGAAAAAAGTGTGTGAATTAAGAGATGTTAAGTTCTGTTTTCCCCCACGTGTCTGTCAGCTTGTTATGCTGTGGCGGCTTGCATGTTGCTATGATGCTGAAAGCTATGCCACTGGTATTTCAGATACCAGCATGGCCACCCATGCTGGACAGGTTTCAGTTAAACTTCCAGAGTAAGACAGACTAGGGAGAAGGACCCAGCAGCCTACTCCTGAATAATTAGTCATTGAAAACCCTATGAATAGCAGAAAAGCACTGTTAAGTATAGTGCCAGAAAATGAGCCCTCCAGGCTGGAAGGCATTCAAGAAATGACTAGGGAAGAGTTGCCTCCTCAAAGTACAGTCGACCTTAATGATGGAAATGGAGTAAAGCCCTTGGGACCTCTTTTTGCTGATGTGGCATGACTCAAAATGGGAAGAAATGCAGTGACTGCAACAATGGGCTCAAACACAAAAACCATCATGTGCATGGCACAGTGTTGGGTAGTGTTTCATCTGTTGTACACAGGTCGCTATGAGTTGGATCTGACTCGACGGCACCCAGCAATAGCAAATTTCTGTTATACATCGTAAAGCTTTCCTTCAATGAGCGGCAGGCCATTCTTAAATCCTGTTCTGTACTAAGGAACTTAGCATCTCTGATCCTGGAGATCCAAGGAACTTTGATGTTTGCCCAAAATACCTCTCTCTCCTAAAGCAACTTCCCCTCCTCTGAGAAATGCTGTCATATCAGGCTGCACTGCCCTTGAACCAGACAACTTTCCCTGCTTGTCTTTATCTGTCTAAATAAAGCTAACCTACATTTGCTGTCTAATTCATTCGGATGCTTACTGGTGCTATTTAAAGCATCCCTTAAGGCCCCAAGAAAAACAACATGCATTATCTCCAGTAGGGAACCTGTAGGTTTGCTGGCCATTTAAGGAATTTTAGAATCTTAAGAATCATTCCTTTTTCATTGGTTCAGACATGAAGGACAGAGAAACTTCAGGGTTTTTATTCTAGGTAGTTTTCTTTGACTTGTACATGGCTGGGATGAGTTGATAGAAAAAGAAGTAATTAGCAAGTCAGTCTGTCTGGGCATGTAATCCCAGCACTTGGGAGGCAGAAGCAGGAGGATTTCTGCAAGTTTGAGGCCAGCCTGGGCTACATAGTGAGACTCTATCTCAGAAAACCATTGTTGTTGTTGTTAGGTGCTGTCGAGTCGGTATCTGACTCATAGCGACCCTCATAGGGTTTTCAATGGCTGACTGTTTCCGGATTGCCTTGGGAGTAGATTGCCAGGCCCTTCTCCCATTTTTGCGGTGCTGGGAATTGAACTCGGGACCTCAGAGACTGCAGCACAGCGCTCTACCCACTGAGCTTAAATCCCAGCCCTTAGAAAACCATTAAAAAATGTTAAAAGAAAATCAATCGCTGTCTCTGTGTGTGTGTGTGTGTGTGGTGTGTGTGTGCGCGCGTGTGCACGCGCGCATCTCCTTGTCTCCAAACTTCTTGTGATCCCACTTTTCTGAAGATTAATATATTTTTATTCTGGGCCCTAATGATTGGTTAATCCTCTGTGAGTTGACGTGTTCCCTCTCAGGGAACAATTGTGAAAGTCCAAAAGCAGCTGGCACCTTAATAAACAGACTTTGGGTGAGTTTTTTGGACTTGTTTCTCCCTCTCCCTATGCAGCCTCTATCTGTCATTTCACTAGAGAATCCTGATCCTTCCATGTTTCAGAAAAGCAAAGGCAATTCTACAGGGAAAGGAGCAGAATACTGGGGTTGTAAATAGGCCTCCACTGTTGATTTATAAATGACCTGGAGTTCAGAGAGGTTTCAAATCTGCTGTTTGTCTTTTCAGATCCGGTGTGTAGGTGAATCTGCCGGCCTGCCTTGTGGGAGGGAGAGCCAGTACAATGGGATTGTTTTAACTGTTCGTGCCCTGCTGCTACCTTAAGCACAAGCTAATTATCAGCATCCACTTGTTCAGCCAGGATTCTGTGACGTCCATTGCAGTGGGTGAGTCAGAAGCCACAAGCTAACAGGTCTATTCCTTCCCACTGTCACCTAGGAAACCATCGCATCATCCACAGGAAATGCAGACCCGGTGGGGAGTGTGCCCAGATTGGGTTAGAAAGCTGGCAATGAGGTTTTCAGAGGCGGTCAAATAATAACGAGCAGAATCTTGGCCTAAGGTAGGAGGTAGATCCAGCCTCTTAGGCATGGATCGAGGGCTGTTGGGCCAGAGAGATTAATCAGTTAAAAGCATGTAAGATGGCTGCTTTATAAGCAGTTGACCAAGGGCAAGAGATAGGCAGACATGATTTGATTTCCCCAGCAAACACCATTTATTTGCCCAATAGCTGAGGGTATTTGTCGGGGTATGGTTGTACAGAGCGTTAAATGAGATGAAGAAATTGACAATGCATCCAACTAGGTTTTCTTTTTAATGAGATTCCATTTCAGGGTTAAAAAAACGTGCTTGGCAGTACTTTTAGAGAAAACTACACACTGATTAACACTATGCTTTCACTGTTTTGTCGTTTGTTGGTGCTGTGCCTGATTTTATCTTTCCTTGACCCTACAGTCCAGCATAGTCCATTATCCCTAGTATCTAGTTAATCACATGGTATTCAGATATCTGTGGATATAAGCTTAGGACAGCTAAGAAAAATTACCTGTGCAGTTTGATGTTATTTGAGAAGCTTGATATTTTCAGGCACATTTCCACTTCAATTACTGCTGTGATTGAGAGATTCTGCATCAATGTATGTGAGTTCTCCCAGAACTTCCTGCTGTACATTCAAAGAATGTTCGGACTGGAAAAAACCTAAGTAATCATGTGGTCCGACTGCTTCATTTCTCACACAAGAAATGAGCTCCAGAGGAGCGAGGTGATTTGTACAAGGTCACATAGTGAAGTAGTGTATGTTGGAAGCAGGGGAGAGGAGAGAGAAGTGGTAGAAAGCTTGATCACAAGCTCAGAATGAGTCATCAGGTGATATGGCCACCGCAAGGATAGTTAAGATACTAAACTGCTCTAAGTACGGAGTTCTGTCCATGAGAGGTATTTGGGCTGGTCAGTGGCTGTCAGGAATATGATGTTCCATACTAAGTACTCACTGAATGGGGAACAATGACAAACCTGAACATGCCTGGTGGAGGGCAAAGTCAGTGATAAGAGTTGAGTAACTGTAACCTTAGAAGAGAAATAGAAGAACATCAGACTATTCAGCCTGAAGACCAGAGGCTTCATTGTGGAAGGGATGGGAGGAAGTATCAGCAAATGGTTGAAGGGCTCTTATGAGGAAGGCTTAGATTTTGTGGGCCAGACCCAGAAGTGATGCTCATATACTCTGCTTGCATTCTTGCTACTGGAGTTCAGTCACATGTCCACGCATAATCAAGAGGGAGACTTCAAAGGCAGTCTAGGGCTTGGGATGTAGCTCAACAGTAGAGTGCTTGCTCAGCATGCTCGAGGTCCCCCCTACACACACACACACAGAGCAATCTAGCTGTGTTCTCAGTAAAAACAGGAAACCAGTTTTGATGCTTGAGTGGCAAATCTCTTACCACAGTATCAGCTCTGAGATTCTATGACAGTGGTAGCTGAATCAAGACAGGCTTGGACAATGGGGTGTGGTGGGGTGCTTCATTTATTTATTTATTTTTCAATTTTATTTTAACTTTTTGTTATTTATTTTCTTAGTTTGCTAAAAAAAAAAAGTCACATGTATTTATGTTGTGTCACATATTTTAATGTATGAACACATTGTAGGTGGCTAAATCAGGCTAATTAACATACATATTATCTCACATTTTTTGTGTGTAGTAAGACAAGAATTCAAACTTTTTTCTTGTTTAATGCCAATGTTATCATGTCCTATGTTTGCATTAGGTGTCTTCCGGTTAAGGTTCTCCTATTCAAGATATATGGATTTTTGTTGTTGCTGCCATTGTTTTGTTTTGTAGTGCTGGGGATCGAACCAAGGGCCTCACACATACCAGGGAAGTGCTCTAACCCTGAGCTGTGTCCCCAGCTCTCAAAACATATCATTAGGTTAAAAAAAAAGCAAGGTAGGGGCTAAGGGTATAGTTCAGAGATACAGTGCTTGCCTAGCATGCACAAGGTCTTGGGTTCAATCCCTAGCACCACAAATAATAACAATAAAAATAAGTGAATAATGAAAGAAAGAAAGAAAGAAAGAAAGAAAAAAAGAAAGAAAGAAAGAGAAAGAAAGCGAGCAAAGTAGAGTATGCCATTTTGTGTATGAAAAGGAAGTAATAATGCTGGTTTGTTTTTGTTCACATACATCATGGAACAATGGACAGATAACACAAGAAACCATACAGACCAGGATGAGCACAGAGAGAGCACAGAGACATCAATGGGAATGGGACTTCATGTATTCCTTCAGATGTTTCAATATTTATTTATAAAAATATATAATTAAAATATTACATTTTATTGCAGAAGAGCTTTTCATAGACTGACTGGTGTTTTGTTTTCAAATGAAGAAAAGTTCAGAATAGGACTGCTTGGGAAGGTGAGCAAGGTATAACTTATGAGCCTAAAGAAAAAACAATAATGGAGCTGCTATAACAAGACTATTATAACAAGTCTGCACTGGATTAGAGTTTTCACAAGAAAGCAAAAGAATATTAATCCAACAACTTGATTTTATGTGGAATCATTTAAAAGTCTCCACGTGCTTATATATTCAACATCTTTATTTTTATAACATTCCTGTGTCAATCAGCTTTCCATCACTGTAATGAAATACCTGAGATAATTAATTTGTTAAAAGAAAAAATTTATTTAGCTCACAGTTTTAGAGGTTCCAGTCCATGATTAGTTGGCCCTATGTCAACCTTACCTGAACCAAGGCAGCGCATCATGGTGGGCAGATTACTGTTCATTGCAATGACCCAACTAACATTGTACACATCTTTTGAATTTCTCTTTTTCTTTCATAATCAGCCCTCAAGAGTTGGGGATATAGCTCAGTGGTAGAGCACTTTTCTAGCATGCATGCAGCCTTCAGTTCTATCCCCTATGGACTAATGATCCATTTCTTACCCACATGCAGCTTTGGTGACTTTTCTTACCATATTCAATTTGCTGATCTCTTTATTTTCATTATAATAAGTCTCTTCTCTACAGCACATTCAACATTCCTATTGCTTTTGCAATTTTCAGACATATGGGGTTAATAATGTTGCAAAACACCCAACACTAAATACACCAAACCAGCTGGTAATAGAAAACTAGTTAGCCAAGGCTAATACTACTATGGCCAACTACTGTTGCTGTCTGTTGGGGGCAGGTGAACCTGAAATACTTTTGCTTCTGGAGCAAAGTGTTTTTCATCTCCATGAATGCTGACAGGTTGCCAAGCTGCTAAGAATTCCTGCCTTTCCACAGCCATGGTACCACACTAGTGAAGTACATTTGAGACAACAACCTTCAAATTATATATAAATATGTAATCATCTAAAGTTATTTCTAGGTAGCTGAGTCCGTGGGTTTCATCTCTGCGTGGGTTATTTAGCACATGGAGAAAGCTTGTCACCCACCTAGTCTCTACCTATATCTAGCTATCTCACAAATACATGCTGTTCAGGGGCCTTAGCTATGGTGTACAGGGACTGTCACATCCTTTTAGTACCATCTCTATAGGACAGTGCAGTTACCAACCTTCCTAACAGTGTGTAACCTTGGGATCTTTAATTCCAGAACCTCAATTGGCCATTAGCAAGAGAGGAGATGCCTTAGTTGTATGTTTAAAAATTTTCAAAGAGTATTTATAAGTGTCTGCAGCCATAGCATCCTGGTATCTGATCCCACCTGATCTCGGAAGCTAAGCAGGATTGTCCTGGTTAGTCCTGGAATGGGAGACTGCCTGGGAATACCAGGTGCTGCAGGCTAGAGAGAAGGACCTGGTAACCCACTCCCCAAACAATCCACCATCGAAAACCCTAAGAACAGCAGAGAAGCACTGACATAGTGCCGAGCACAGCACGGTGTCGGGAAGTGTTTCATTCTGTTTTACGTGGGGTTGCTATGAGTCAGACCCGACTCGATGGTACCTAACAACAACAACAACGACAACAACATATTTATAAGCACAGGTTGGATCAGAATGTTCTCCAAATATAAAATACTAAAGAAAACCAAAATAAGCACATTTTTAAAAGTGAAAGTATTAGACACTAGATTCATCCTACTCCCCAGGGACCGGATGACAGCTAATTGCTATTGAGTTCATATTCTGAGATTTGCCCAGGAGCAGGTCAATGTCACTGGAGAATGCTACGTATTTCTCCAAGCACAGAAGGCTACAGATTCACAACTCAGCTTCTGGCCTCAAATGCAATTTTCTCCCCATTTCAGGATCCGCTCCTCCCTCCGGCACCAGAGCTGCAAGCAGTTCTCCAAATAACACCGTGTTCCTGATCTCCTACCTCCGGTTTGAGGGGTTCGATGGGGCTCTTTGAGGTCTGCCCCCAACTCCTCTCCCAGACACTTGCTCATCTCAATCAGCCTGTGAGTCACTTCATGCATTAGCAGAACACACAATGCCTTTCCAACCTCTGGATCCCTTTCACCTTCCTTTTTCAACTCATTTTCTGGCAGCCTAAGATCTGGGGACAACCTGCAAGTGAGAGCCTGGGTTGCTCCTAAGATGGCCTGCTCTGCAAAGACATTGGCAGACAGCGAGCAGAATTAAAATGATGGTGATGTTGCCCACAGTTGCCTCAGAGGGACTTTCGTGGCCAAATTTGGCAACGCTGCCTGTGTCAGCTTATAGGACAGCACAGAGGTCCTGGAAGCTTGGTCCCTTCTTTTCTCTCTCTCGGATTTTTCCTTTCTCTCTCCCCACTTTCCCTGCACACACACCCTCATGAATGGTACCAGGTGAAAGTGTCCCAGCTCCTCCTCTCTGGGGACAGGCAGAGGAAGAGCAATGTCCTTACCAATATTGTGGGCACTCTTTTCTCTAGCCTTTTCAGATCTATTTTTCCATTTCTGCTCACTTGATTTTGTATACCCAGTGCAACACTCCCTTTTGTGAGAGATGGACAGGAAAGTATAAAAGAGAGAAATTATCTTTGTTGGTGCCTCCTGGGCCTATCGAGTACCTTGGCAAAATGATGCTAATAAGAAACTCTAAATTCACTGTAGAAATATCAATACCAAAGCACTGTTATTAATTCATTAATCTTACTTAAAGCCCTTGGTAAAATGAGGACTACTTGAATCAGCTGAGTGTGACACTTTGCATAAGTCCAGTGATTTATTTTTGAAAGAAGCCATCCTGTGCATCTTCTTATTCAATCAGCAGACATTTACTGAGCACCTATGAAAAGTGAGAAGGACCTGGCAATCCACTCCCAAGGCAATCCCGAAACAGTCAGCCATTGAAAACCCGATGAGGGTCACTATGAGTTGGATACCAACTCGACAGCACCTAACAACAACAATGAAAAGTGAACCCTGAGCCACATGCCCCAGGGCCACACTTTTAGACATCACTATGTGTGCATGTTACGTGGGAGGCTTCCTAAGATGCAGATTCTGGGTCAAGTGGCCTGGGTGGGAGCTTGTGGTTCCTCATTTCTGTAAGCTGCCTAGAGATGTCCATGCTGTCTGTCCATGGACCACACTTGGAGTAACAAAACTCTAGGGGTTCTGCAGAAGGCCAGACAAGGCTTGACTCTGATCCTGAGCAATACCAGGGGCTGTACAAGGTCAATGCCACCCTCCATGTTCCTCCTGCTCAGCTGCTATTTATCCATAAGGCCCACGCGATGCTGACCTATTCTTCCAAATGCTCTTGGCTTTCTCATCCCTTCACTCCCAGATTTAGATTTGGGATGAGGATAAGAAAAATAGCCCCATAGAGTTTCAGCCGTAGCTATGAGGTCTAGTCCAGCTCAAATTACCAGAGAGCTTGGAACTCACATTTGAGACAGAACCTGGCTAACAAAGTAATTCTTTGATTGGTACAGAGCTCTCCTTTTATGACTAGATAGTTCATGTCCTTTGCTGATTTTTCTATTGGAGTCTTTGCCTTTTAATTCTTTTATTGGGATATCGCTCTGTTCAAATATTAAAGAGAATCAAGTGTGCCTCCATAGTTTTTTTAGTAGTTTAAATTTTTCTATTAATTTTGGAGTTTAGAATCGGAACCTCCAGGCCAACATTATTTTTCCTGCTAATTGGAACGAGCCTATTTACCTGTTGAGACACAATTTCTTTCTTTCCTGTAAATGGCAGGGAACTGTGGAGAGTGAAAAGAAAGCACCCAAGGGATAGTGCTGGACAAATACAGGGCACAGTTACTTTGTTGTCAGAGCTTATGTTAATCTCATACTGTCATGGAACCTGGTCCGGGTGCCAGTGCCTGGTGTTGACAAGTCCCAGTTTTGTTTTCTTCTGCTTTTAGTTTGCTTTTGGTTAAACAAACATTTGTGGAGTGCTTACATATCCTCCGAGGTGTGTTCTAGGCTCTTATTATGTTAAGACACAGGAAGTAGAGTGAGAAGCTTCCTGTTAAGAACTTCCTGTGTGTAAAGGGGGTGGGGGGTGTCTGACTTTTGTTTACCTTTGGTCTCCCCAGCCACCTCTGTCTAAGCTGTCCACAGACTCACTGCCCTTCTCCACGTGCAGCTGTGAAACCGCTTTAGCACACAAGGGCAAAGGACCAGGTTGTTCCATGGTTTCTACATTTGCTGTCTCATCTCTATTAGAAGCTTATACCTGGTAAAGTTATTTATTTTCATAGTAGAAGTTATAAGAGAAATAGTACTTTCATTTAGACTGACAGGTTTTTGTTTTTGGCCTTACTAGAAATTTTGTGGTGCTGGGATTTAGCTCAGTTGGTAGAGCGCCTCTCTGTATTGTCTGAGGTCCTCAGTTCGATTCCCAGCACCACAAAAATGGGAGAAGGATGTGGTAATACACTTCCAATGCAATCCGGAAGCAATCAGCCATTGAAAACTCTATGAGAGTCGCTATAAGTCGGACATGACTTAACAACAACAGAAATTTTGTATTACCCTCTCCCTCTATAGTATTTAATGCCTTTACTTCTCTCCATTACTTCTTGGAGAAAAGGTAATATAATCAACCCTTTCACAGTAAAATACAAATGTCTGAAGACAATATATTTGGCTCTGATGGGTATTTGGGTTTTGATAGAATCAAAAAAAAGACCTCTCATGCTAAAATGTAACAATCCTGCAGGTAGAGAATGCTCCCCCACCATTGCTGGTACCCCTATTATTCTTTCTGGACACAAAATCTGCCTTATGGGTTCCTCTACTGGGCATAGATAAAACGAAAAATATCAATATTATTGAATCTCATCTATTTGCCAAGCACTGTGCTAAGTGCTTTCCCATACACTTTCTCATTTAATGGATCCTTGCTTACTTACTGCAGAGGAGAAAGTGAGGCTGTGCCTTTGCTCTCCTCTACAACTGGGGGCCCTCCTCCTCCCTGTTGGTGTCAGCCTTATGCTGGCAGCAAGGGAACTCACTCTAAGGAAGAAGCCATTCCTTTTGCATCTTGTCTCAGTCCATGGCAAAAGGTTGGTTTCTTGTTTCCAGAAGATAAGAAATGTGTTGATTTAGGAAAAAGTGAGTGATGCAGGGCTAAAGCTGTATGCTGTCTAATACCACACTGTGTACCCACATGGGTGGGCACCTACTTGTGGTGAAAGTCTCTCTCTTGCTCTGGCTTCTTTTCCAGGTAATCCATTGTACTCTCTGAGAACAAGGATCCACACACGTCCAGCTATTCCTTTTACTTATCTATGAACATAGGTCACCTACCACCACCACCATCACCCTCAACATAAAAACCCAAAACCCAAAAACCACAGCCAAAAAACTCTGTCTCCTGAAGACACTTGACAGGTCTTACTCTCTCTCAGATAACCTGCCATTTTCTCCTCTTACCATGATTCAGATCTTGGACTCTACTATGAAAAATGTTTCCTGGGTGAAGTTGCATCATCAGAGAGAAAGGAATCTTCCCTGGGCAATAGGAGGAGGCCTATCTCACTATCTCAGCCCTTAGGAATGGCTCTCCAACTGCTGACAGAGCCACATGGGCTCACCCACAGGCCAGCAAAGACCTCCAGGATAGCTAACAAAAAGGAGGCAATCAGCAGTAGCCAGAGGTGAGCACAGGCCATGACCCTTTTGTAAAAGTGCCCCTGAAGTCAGTGGCCAGGAGCCCAAGACACAATGCCTTCACAGTGCGGCTAACTTACAGCTAGGGCAGTCTGGTGGATGATAGGTGCACAAGAAAAGAAGACTCTGGAAAATGATATACTTACCATCAGCACATGGTGACATATTCATTCCCAAGGCTTCTTCTCGGTTCTTTCATTTAGACAACAGACATCTGGGTGACTTTGCTAGGCACTCTGCTGGCACACTATTTGCCCTTGGAGGGTGACAGTGTAGCAGGCAGGCAGAAAGGGATCTACACAGAAAGCAGTGGGAGAACTTAGTGGAGGCCCTTAACTGGAGATTGGAGAGTTGGGAGAGCGTCCCCAAAAATGTACACAAGGTTATCCTGAAGAGCAGGTGGAAGGGAAGAAGTGCCACGTCACAGAGGTGAGGGAGGGCAGGTGGCTCACTGGAGAACTAAAGCCAGTTGAGTGGCTGTGGTCAGAATATGCAAAGGAAGACAGAGAGATGATGCAAGGGAGGGGGGCAGGGGTCAGACTATAAAGGTGTGATCTTGCATGTTGTGCTAGTGGGTCTGAAGTCTATTCTAATGGCAAGGGGAGCCACTAACTGACTTTCTGCAAGCAAAAGACATGGGCTGCTTAGTTTTTGTGTTATACCTTGAGGGTTTTTTTTTTTTTTTTTTTCCTTTCCATTGCATTGTTTTTGTTTTGGTGTTAAGGATTGAGCCCATGGCCTAGCCCATGTACTACTGAACTATAGTTCCGGTACTATACCTTGTTTTTAATCAAACAAATGTTGTTGTTGTTAGGTGCTGTTGAGTCAGGTATGACTCACAGTGACCCTATGTATAACAGAACAAAACACCTGCACTGTGCCATGCCCAGCACTATGTCAGTGCATCTCTGCTATTCATAGGGTTTTCAATGACTGATTGTTTCAGGATTGTTTTAGGAGTGGGCTGCCAGGTCCTTCTCCCTTTTTTGTGATGCTGGGATCGAATTTAGGGCCTCAGAGAGTACAGAGCAGCACTCTACCAACTGAGCTAAACCCCAGCCCCAAACAAACTTTACCTATATAAAAATGATTATACAAAATTCTTTATTGGGAAAATTATGAAATAATTATTTTTTATTCCCCATTAATTGTATTTTATTTTAAAAAAAGAAACAGAATCAATTTTAAAACGAGACAGGTGCTGCATCCCTATAATCCCAGTAGTTAGGAGGCTAAGGCAGGAGGATCATGTGTCTGAGGCCAGGGTCATCCTGTGCAACTTAGTAAGACCTTCTCTCAAAATTAAAAACAATTAAAGAGGGAGTTGGGGGGATGAAGCTCAGTGGTAGAGTGCTTGCCTAGCATGTGTAAGGCCCTGGGTTCAGCCCCTAATGGGGGAAAAGGAAAGGAAGCATGAAAAAACACTTCATTATGGAGTTCAGTTTAGTAAACAGTTAAATTCAAAGTAGTAACAGGTAACAATGTATCTTTTAAGTATCATTCTAAGATTCATATTTTCAACATGTATAATTAAACTCAATCCAGAATTTACAGTTTGGGAAGCATTAAATTCACTTTAATACTGAAAAAAATTTAGTAGCATAGTTCAAAAATGCATCTTTTAAGTAATATTCAAAGATTAAACTTTTTAACATATATGTATAAATTCCATATATATATATGTTGTTGTTAGGTGCGGTCGAGTCGGTATCCAACTCATAGCGACCCTCTGTACAACAGGGGAAACACTATTGTCAGTGCTTCTCTGCTGTTCATAGGGTTTTCAATGGCAGATTGATTTTTGGGAGGGGGTTGCCAGGTCCTTCTCCCAAGCCTACAGCTTTTGGTGTTCCCAGGCGGTCTCCCATCCAGGTACTAACCAGGCCTGACCCTGCTTAGCTTCCGAGATCTGACAGGATCAGATGCTACAGGGCTACGGCTGCAGGCATATATATACACATACATACATATATATATATATATATATATACATATATATATATATATATATATATATATATATATATATATATACATACATGTTGTTTTTGTTAGGTGCTCTCGAGTCACACCCCACTCATAGTGACCCTCATAGAGTTTTCAATGGCTGATTGTTTTGGGGTTGTTTTCAGGAGTGGATTGCCACATTCTCCCATTTTTGTGGTGCTGGGGATCAAATCCAGGTGCTCAGAGAGTCAAGAGTAGGAACTCTGCCAACTGAGCTAAAAGACATATATCTGTCTATACACATACGTATACATTTGCATGTATACATATGTAATCGGGGGCCTCAGTGGGCTAGAAGTGCTCCACTGCTGAGATGCACTCCCGTCCTCTTTTTTTATTTTTTATTTTGAAACAACGTCTCACTAAGTTGTGCAGGCTGAGTCTGGCCTCAAACTCTTGATTCTCCTGCCTCACCATCCCTAGTTGCTGAGATTACAGGCACGTGTCATGACACCTGGCTTATAAATTGTATTTACTAAGGCTTTAAACTCAATGGTTAAAAGAATACAAAATATGCCTAACATATGTCATTATTGTAAACTTCTGGGGTGTTTTTTGAGGCAGGGTTTCAATATGTAGCTCAGGGTACCCTCGAACTCACAGTCCTCCTGCCTGCACCTCCCAAGCACTGCTATTGCAAGTGTGTACCACCACACCTGACTTGTAAACTTAAGTTTATTTTATCTTATTTTTATTGTTATTATTACTAGTTTTTACAGTTCTGGGGGACTGAATACAGTGCCTCAAGCATACTTTGAAAGTGCTCTACCACTGAGCTATACCCCTAAACCCTCTTTTTTATTTTTTATCTTGAGACAGGATCTCACTAAAGTAACACAGTGTATGTGCCTCTGGTCTCTAACTTGTGGTCCTCCTACCCCCACCTCCTGAGTTGCTGGGATTATAGGTGTGCACCACTGTGCTTGGCTTGTAAACTTATTTTTAAGTGACATAATAATTGTTCACATTTTCAGGGTACAGTGTTATAATTTGATACGTATATAATGTACAGTGATCAATCAGGGTGATTAGCATTTCCATCTTGTTAAACATTTATCATTTCTCTGTGTTTGGAGTCTTCAAACTCCTTTCTTCTAGTTCTTTATAAAGTCTATAATAAGTTTGTTGTAAGCTATAATGACCCCAATATGCTGGAGAACACTTGGTCTTATTCTTCCTATCTAACTGGATTTTGGCAACTATTCTCCCTCTCTCCCCCATCCCCTTCTCTTCCCGGCCTCTTTTTAGGACATTTTATCAGTGGTTATAATGTGGAGATTGGATTCGAGGGAAGCAAACGTGGAAGTACTTGAAACCCTGTGGAGGATCTTAGAGTGATTAACCAAGGAAATGATGCAGACCTGAGCCACAAGAGAGGTCACAGGCATGTGGAGAAAGGAGGGACTGAGAGATACAAGGAGTTGTACCAACTGACTGTGGTGATCACCACAGGCGAGGCCTGAAGGGCTCAGGGTGGCTCTCGGCTTAGGTAATCTGAGGAGGCTGATGGGAGAAGAAGACTAGTGGGAAGGAGATGATGAGTTCAAGGGGAAGCAGGAACCCAGGACAGAAACCCTTCCCTTCCACCAACAACTGCCTGAATGTCAGTGGAGTTGGGGACTTCCTAGGTACCCTGCAAAGGAGGCTTGATGGTGAGGTCTGACCCTAGTGGCTGAAGAGGATGGGGCTCCTTATACCTGCCTGGCTTGTTATGACTGAATCCATGCAGGACTGAGGCCACAGATGAGAGCTCTTAAGTTCCTGCTGCCAAGCAGGGCCTGACAAGCTGTTTCCATGGAGACGCGGTGGTGTGCGAAGGAGGGAGTAGGAGGGCTGATCCATTCCAGAGCCTTAGGTCACAAGGCTGTGGCAGGCTAACAGATAAACAGAGAAAAGACAGGATGGATCCAAAAAAGGGTGTTCAAAACTATCGGCAATTAATTGGGGTTATATTGTCATAATTCTAGATGAAGTCTAACAATTCAGAAAGCCGTTTCATAATCCTATTAGATATTGCAGATACCAGTTAATGAGAGAAGGAAGTGGATGCCAATTCAGGCTAACCCCAAATGTACATACTCCCATCCCAAACCATTCTATGTTCCTGAACTCTAAGTAACTTCATGTCATTTCCAAGGAGCTGGAGAAACAGGCAGAGAGATGAGAAGTTAATCTTTTTTTTTTTTTTTTTTTTGCCACGTGAATGGCAGAAAATGCAAGAAACCTCTGGAGCTCTTTAGAAAACTCAGATGCTGGCAAAGCCCACACAGGATGTTGCTAAGCAATTTGAGGACATTATACAGAGAGCTAGCAGCAATGGAGCCCCAAATGTTTGGTGTATATGTGTGTTTGTGTGTGGGCTTGTGTGTGTGTGTGTCTGTGTGTGTGTCTGTGTTAAAATAGATATAACATGAAGTTTGCCCCTTCAGACACTTTTAAGTGTACAATGCAATGGCGTTAATTATACTCAAAATCTTCAGCTGGAGATGTAGCTCAGTGGTATAGCGTGTGCTTAGTGTGTACAAGGCCTTGGGTTCCTAGCACCACATTAAAAAAAAAAGTATATTTATAATCTTGTGTATCCATCACTGCTATCTACTTCCAAAGCTGTATTATTTCCTAAAAACAAAAACTACAAGGCACTAACTCCCCACCAGGCTCTGTCTTGGTCCATTTTGTGGTATTAAAACAAATAGCAGAGTCTGGATACTTTCTAAAGGAAAGTTTATTTGGTTCACAGTTCTGGAGATTCAAGACCACAGAGCCATTGTCTTGGTTTGGTGAGGGCCTCATGGTAGATGGCATTGCAATGGCAGGAGCACGGGTATCAGAGATCACGTGGTAAAACAGGAATTAAGAGACTAGAGAGGGGCTATGCTCAGTCTTTTTGTAACAACCTATTCTTGCAGGATCTAATCCGCTCCTATGAGAACCAACCAACTCCATAAGGCTTGCTTAATCCATTTGTGAGGCTAGAGCCCTCCCAATCTTATTACTTTTCATAAGCCCCCACCACCTCAATTCTACCACACTGGAAACCAAGCCTCCAGTACATGAACCTCTGGGAGATCAACCATATCTGAAAGGCAGAGGTCCCTAAAGATTTTAAACAATGTTATTGGGCCTAAAAACTGTAGGCAGGATCATGATTTGGCTATTGCAAGTAGAAAACTGGGTGATCTTGGTTTGGTTAGTGCGTTCAATTTAGGCAGGACAGGCTGTGGTTTTTGTCCAAAAAGTCCTCATCTTGTTGGTGAGCTTGTTAAACCTAATCTCTGAGAAGAGATTGATTTTAACCATCTTAATGACTGATGGGACTTATTAATTTTGATCTCCAAGGTATTCAAATGGCTGAGGGGAGTTCTAACTAAGAAGTTAGTCAAAATTTAGTCTGGGTCACAAGCTCTCATAAAGATCCTACCAGAGGCAACCTTTGTTCCAAAGATAATGGGGCATAATTTCGAGAGGAATTGTCTAGAAACCAATTTCTTTTTAAGTAACCAAAAATGTGAGTGCTTGAAGAAGTTGAGACATCATTCTGGTATAAAATAGTAGACTATGACCAGAAGATCAGAACCTGAAATCTCAAAGGTCTTAGTCCCCTTCCTTACATAAATTAAGACATTCTCTGTGGGTGAGGATAAAGCTTTGTGACTTTGCTTGTTCATCCAACAAGTTTGAGGTGTATAGAACATGGTCTTATAAGCCAAGATTCAGTCTGTAGTCCACAGCTCTGTGCCATTGATAACCCCTAAAGCTCAAACAGATACATCACAGATACATGGTGTTAGTCACAAAAGACAGCAGGAGGGAGAAGGAATGGAGCTGATTTAATGAAAATTGCTCCACTGTAAACACAATGTAAATCACATGCTGTGTTTGAGGGATCACAGTGAGAAATGCTTTAATACTATTCCTGGGAGCTTAGCTTAGAGGAAGTTTTTACATCACCATGCAGAAAACCAGAAAGAAAACTAAGAATTAGTATCCTGATACCAGGTCTAGTGGTTTATGTTGATCAGTGTCTGTCGTATTCTGTGCTTGTAGTATGCAAGGGAGATGGTTCTCAAAACCTGCCTATAAGGTTTTCATTTGGTCAAGGGTTACCTATAAGTACCTTATTTCCAAATTCACCTCCCACTTAGTCTTCATGTTGTACTGATTTTCCATCAGAACCCAAACTCTAAATGGAAACTCAGAAAAACATTGTTAGCAGTCAAAAAAATGTTTAGTTTTTAAGATCCTATTAGGAGATTGTTTCCAGAATGGTGGTATGAGGAGCTCTACAGATTTACTGTCAAAAAAATCATAATTGGTGAAAATTATTTTAAAAATAACCATTTAAAGTCCCTGGAAATTATCCTAAGGGGATACAACAGATGAAGAAATATTTATTCAAGAAAATATGTTAAATCTCAGTAAGAAGAGTGGGAGTCTATGGCATCTGAACCACAAACTGCTTCCTCCCTTCCACTTCCACCCAACCTTGGTTAATGTGATGGAAGCCCCAACATGAGCAGATGTGTCCAGGAAGACAGGCCTCCTTTACTTCCAGATATCAGCCAAGGACTATAGTATCTAATCCCTCATCACTCCATGTTGCACAGGCTAAGTTCCAAGAAAGTGCAGTCAAGAGGTGGAGGGCTCCATTCCTCCACCAAGCCCCTACTTGTGTGGCAGAAACTCTCCCCCAGATATACTAGACTGATAAATCAGGGGTCTAAATTTTACTATCCGTGTTTGCATAAGAGGCAGGGATTCCACAAAGAGAACTGTAAGCCAAAGAGATCAGAGGCTACTTCCTCCATGCAGTGCCCTCCTTATAAAATAGGCCTATCATTCCAACAGAAGTGGGACAGTGTCACTGCCCCAAGTTCTAGAGGAGTTCTTAGGGACTCTACCTAAGGAAAGAGGCAGGTGGTAAGAACTGAAAGCTCTGAAAAAAAGAAGCTGCCTTTATTTGGAACAGAACATGGAGAAATTCAAGCTGAAGTAAGTTCTTGAGAACAATAGAGAATTTGGTGATAAGCAATTAAAAGGAAGCTGGTGGCTCCATAAGAGCAACAGGCTAAGCTCTAGGTTGGCTAGTTGACCAGAGAAAACCAGGGAAAGAGAGAGCAAAGAAGAGGCCCCTGCGCTGAGAACAAATCTTAAAAACTGACCTCAAAAACTACTCCTGCAAAGATCCTTAAATATAATTGGATCAAACTGTGGGGCAATTTATGTCTCAGAACATTGTGAAAAAGAATAGAGCAATTAGCTGGTAACTAGTGGAGCCTAACAGTTAGGGATCATACCAATTGAGGCAGGCAACTCACAGAAAGAGAAAGCAGGGATAGAGATAGGCAAATAGAGCTTTGCTAAAATCACTGCCATCCTAGAATAGTTGTGTATATGACCAAGCCTCTATCTTGTGAGGCCTAGCATCAAAAGTTTCACATCTTAGAGAAATATACTTCCCCTAAGTAAAATAGTCTAGCCAAATGACTAAAGAAAACAACAACAACAACAATAAGCCTTAGATTAAGAATATCTATATTCCACATTGCTGCAATGTATTATTGAAAATGTCCAGTTTTCAAGAAAACTATAATACATGCAAAGAAACAGGAAGTATGGTATGACCTAGACACAGGCAGGTAAAGAAGAGTCAATGGAAACTATCTATAAGAGGGCCCAGATATCAGGCTTATTAGGTAAATACTTCAAAATAGTTAGTGTAAGTATTTACAAAGGACAAAAGGAAACTGTGCTTTAAGAAGTAAAGGAAGGCTCTATTCCTGGTCCCCATGCTGTGAGATCATCTACCATAGGCCCTACCACTGCCACCACCATGGCCACCCTGATGTCATTATGGACTGATTCATTAACTTTGAGCTCCTAATAAACCTCTTCCCCTATTAAAAAAAAAAAGGTAAAGGAAGGTATGATGATAGTATCTTATTAGAGATTATAATATCAATATCAATATAGAGATAGAAATTATATTTTTTAAAAAGAACCTAATGGAAATTCTGGAGGTAAAAAGTGCAATAACTGAAATAGAAAATTCACTAGAGGGGCTCAATAGTAGATTTGAACTGGTAGAAGAATCAGAAAATTTGAAGATAAATATTACTTTATCTCAAGATCAGAGAGAAAGACAAAATGTGAAAAGAGCCTCAGAGAAATGTGGAATACTAAGAAGCACATCAACATATGTACGCTGATAGTACCAACAAGGAGGGAGTTGGAGAGAGAGAGAGAGGGGAGGGGGGGAGTGAGGGATGAAGGAGAGAGAAATCTGATGAAATAATGTCTGAAATGTTTGAAATTTGATAAAGTACATTCATCTATACATCCAAAAACAACTAACTCCAAGGACAATACACACAAAATGATCTACATCCAGACACACCAAGGTAAAAATATTGAAAGAGAAAAAGAAAATCTTGAAAGTAACAACAATAAAACAAAACAAATGGGCTTGGGGTATAGATCAGTAGTAGACCACTTGCCTAGCATGCATGAGGCCCTGAGTTTGATCTCCAGCACCAAAAACTAAATTAAATTAAACACCAAAAAACACCAAAAAACACACAAACAAAAAAACACAGCCGAATGCATCATGTGCAAAGGAAACCAAATAAGATAAACATCTGACTTCTCAGTAGAAACAATGGATGTCAGGAGGCAGTGAGGTTGTATATTCAAAATGCTAGGGAAATAAATAACCCATCAATTAAGAACCTTAATTCAATAAAACTATCATTCAAAACTGAAGGTGAAATAAAGACATTCTAAGATAAACAAAATCCAAAGGGCTCTTTTGTTTGGAGGAAGATTTCTGGCAGAGATAGAGAGATGGAGGTGGTGGAGAAGATAAAGTCAATGAAACCTGAACAGACTACTTAATGACAAAGAATGCTTTAAGTTCCTTGAAAATCAAAGATCCATTAGAGGAAGCTATACATTTCAATATTTTCAAGTAAGACTTTAACCGAGAAAAAAACTAGAGAATTATTAAAGAGATTTGTGTCTTACAGCAAAGATACAATTATTGATGTGCTTTGCAGATATTATCAGTATTTGGGTCAGAGAAAACCACCCATTAACAATTCCAAGAAATTTACCTTATTAGTCACATATGTGGTTAGTTTTTTCTCTTCTTCCCCCTTTCTTCTGAGTTTATTGCTACTCAAGGTAGACTAAACTCCTATTCATGAAAAAGAGTAAGGATGCAGATGAACTTCATGACCATCTAGAAGAGACATGACCTAGTGACTTGCATTTGGTGTGCTGATTTGCAAAAGGGAAATGATCTGGGTTCTGCTGACATAAACAGTCACTTTCTCCTCTATTTAACTCCCAGAAATGCAACTGTCTAGTGTTTCAGCGTGACTAGCTCAACCCTCAAGGAAGAATGTGAGAGTAGCTGGGGAGCTAGTTACAGCTGAAAGCAGTGATTCTCTGAACAAACTTATTGCACTGTTTTGAGTTGAAACTTTTCTTTCATTCTTGAACTTTTCTTTTTGGTATTTTTCATATATAACACCTCTGTGACACTTGCATGTTTATGACCACTAGCACTCATCCTATGCCACTCATCTTCTTGCCCCTAGAAAGTTTGGACTTCTAGAGAGAAAGCTCCACAGGGAACTCATATTTCTAATTTAGAACTCCAATCACCAATTGGATTGTACAGAGAGGGGTTTGCCCATGGTTCTCCTCTCCCTTGCATGATTCTAGTATATTTAGAAAAGGAGGTAGAGTAGTATACTACAGCTATCACCTAGATTAAAAAGTTTCTGAAGTTTTGCATATAGTCTTCTTTTTCCTCTTTTTTAATGAAGTCAAATAGGTTTATATGTATCCTCTAAATAAAGTTTATATGCACCTCTAAATAGTTCAAAGGTCATTTCTGAAAAATAAAGGCATTTTATTAGGTAAACACAATTCCCTTACCATGCCTAACAAGTCCTATAAGTTTCCAACAGCATTAAATATTTATCCACATTATAAATTTCCCCATTTGTCCCCAAAATATCTTTTCCATGTGGTAAACTATATAAAATGTGAAATTTGCCATCTTAACCATTTAAGTGCTTAGTTCAGTGGCATTAAGTACATTTACAACATTGTGCAACTATCACCACTATCAATGTCGGGAATTTTTTCATTATTCCAAACAGAAACTCTACGCGTTAAGAATAATTTCCTATATCTCCCACTCCAAAATGTCTTAATTCTGGTAAATTCAAACAAAATTCACATATTTCATTGGGATATTATGTTTCTTAAGGTTCTTCATTTAGCACTGTGTCTCTTCTCTATGCTCACATACATTTTATTTCCATGAGATTTGCTTTTTTTTTCCCCCACAGTACTTGGAGGTTCAACCCAGAGCCTTGCACATACCTTGTAAGTGCTCTACCACTTGGCTGCACCCCTAACCCATTTTTTATTTTTTATTTTGAGTTAGGGTCTTGCTAAATTATGCAGGCTGCCTCTGACCTTGAACTCTCAATCCTCCTGCCTCCACCTCCCGAGTAGCTAGGATTATAGGTGAATGCCACTGCACCAGGCTGACATTGACTTTTTCATGATTCTGGCTAGTTGTTCTATAAAATATCCCACCTTCTGTATAGTCTGCCTGCAGCCATAGCCCTGTGGCATCCGATCCCGTCAGATCTCGGAAGCTAAGCAGGGTCGGGCCTGGTTAGTTCCTGGATGGGAGACCGCCTGGGAACACCAGAAGCTGTAGGCTGGGGAGAAGGACCTGGAAACCCCCTCCCAAAAATCAATCTGCCATTGAAAACCCTATGAACAGCAGAGAAGCACTGACAATAGTGTTTCCCCTGTTGTACAGAGGGTCGCTATGAGTCGGATACCTACTCGAAGGCACTTAACAACAACAACTGATTATTTCTCCATCATGTTATTAAACTTGTTCTTATCTTCTGTGCATTTCCTGTCAAATGGAAGTTAGATCTAAAAGCTTGCTAAAATCACATGCACATTTTGGTAAAATTCTCCATAGGTAATGCTGTGTATTCCCTGCTGTGTCATATTAGGCCAAACATAATGTCTGGTTGTCCCAGAATTGATGAAGCTAATATTTAACCACTGGCTTAATGTGATGACAGCCTATTATATAATAGATTTTTTCAAGGAAGACAAGACTACTTACACTTTTTAAAAATAATTGGCCCTACTCTGAATATTCAGGAAAAGAGGCTCTGAGAAGTTGCCTATCATCTAGGATATACTCTTTATCTTTTTACTTTATTGGTAATTTTTAATGTACAATTTAATGGGTCTCATTATGACATTTCCTCGCACGCATTTTATTGTACATTGTTCATGTTCACCTCCCTGCTTACCTTCTCATGACCCTGTACCCCTATCCCTTCACTTCTCATCAATGGCCCCCTTTCTACTTTCATGTCTTTTTTGTGAGTATATCTATGTATGTACATCCCAAATTTGCTATAAGGGCAACATATGTGATATTTCCTTTCTTTTCTCACATCACCCTTTCTTCTTTTCCCTTCCCTCTTTTTTTTTTTTTTAGTCCATTATCTTTCCCTACATAGACCCCTTCTACTTTCATGACCTATGCATTTTAATAGTAAGTACATATTGAAGTCTAACATCCACATATGAGAGAAAACACAAGATGTTTATCTTTCTAGGTCTGGCTTATTTCACTTGAAATTATGATCTCTAATTCCATCCATTTTCCAGCAAATGCTATAATTTTGTTCTTCTTTATGGCAGAATAAAACTGTTGATGGACCCCTAGGTTGATTCCATGTTTTGGATATTGTGAAAAATGCTGCAAGAAACACGGATGAGTGGGCATTTCTGTAATATATTGAGTTATACTCTTTCAGATATATACCCAGCAGTGGTATAGCTGAGTCATATGGTAGTTCTATTTTTAGTTTTTTGAGGAACCTTCACATTGATTTCCATACTGGCTGCACCAACATGCTTTCCTACCAGCAGTGGAGTAGCATTCCTTTCTCCCCACATCCTCACCAGCATTTGTTGTTTGTTTTATTGATGGTCACTATTCTGACTGGGGTGAGATGGTATACCAGTGTAGTTTTGATTTGCATTTCACCGATGGTGAAGGATGTTGAATAGTTTTTCATATGATTGTTGTCTTTGTATTTCTTCTTTTGATAAGTCTCTGTTCAGTCCTTTCACCCATTTTTTGATCAGATACTTTGCTCTTTTGGTGTTTAACTTTTTGAGCTCTTTATATATTCTAGTTATTAATCAACTATCATCTGACATATAGCTGGCAAAGATTTTCTCCCATTCTGTAGGCTGCCTCTTTACCCTGATAATTGTGACCTTGGCTGTGCCAAAGCTTTTTAGTTTAATGTTATCTCATTTGTCAATGATTGCTATTATTTCCTGTGCTTTTGGGGTTCTATTCAGGAAGTCCTTGCCTATGTCTATGTCTTGAAGTGTTTTCTCTATATTTTCCTCTAGCAGTTTCAAAGTTTCAGGTTTTGCATTCAAGTCTTTCATCCAATTTGAATTGATTTTTGTAGAAGGTGAGAGAGAGGGATCTAATTTCAGTCTTCTACATGAGGATAGTCAGTTTTCCTAGCACCATTTGTTGAAGAGGGTGTCTTTTCTCCAACTTATATATTTGGCACCTTTGTCAAATAGCAGGTACTGTAACTGTCTAGAGATTTCTGGGTCCTCTATTTTGTTCCATTGGTCTACATATCTGTTCGTGTGCCAGTACCATGCAATTTTTGTTACTACAGCTTTGTAGTACAATTTGAAGTTAGGAATTGTGATGCCCCCTGCATTATTTTTTTCCCCTAAGGATCGCTTTAGCAATCGAGTGTCTTTTGTGCTTCTGTATGATTTTTAGGGTTGTTTTCTCTATTTCTGTGAAGATGTCCTTGGGATTTTGATGGGGATTACATTAAATCTGTAGATTGCTTTTGGTAATATAGCCATTTTTACGATATTAATTCTTCCAATCCATGAGCATAGGAGACCTTTCCATTTTCTGGTGTCTACTTCAATTTCTTTCTTTAGTATTTTAAAGTTTTCATTGTAGAGGTCTCTCATCTCCTTGGTTAGGTTTGTTTCCAGGTATTTTATTTGTTTTGAAGCTATTATGAATGGGATTATTTTCCTGGTTTATTTCTCTGCCTGGTTGTTATTGGTAGAAAGAAAAGCTACTGGGTTTTATGTGTTGATTTTGTATACTGCTACTTTGCTGAAAGTGTTTATCAGCTCTAAGGGTTTTTCTGGTGGAATCTTTAAGTATAGGCTCATATCATCTACAAATAGTAATAATTTGAGTTTTTTCTTTCCTATTTGGATCTCTTTTACTTCTTTCTCTTGTTTTTTGCTGGGGCTAATAGTTCAATTACTACATTGAACAGCAGTGGAGACAGTGGCCACCCTTGTCTTATTCCTGATTTTAGGGGAAATACTTTCAGTTTTTCCCCATTTAGTAAGATGTTGGCTCTAGGCTTTTCATATATTGCCTTATTGTGTTGACTATGTTCCTTCAATTCCTAGTTTCTTCAAGACTTTTATCATGAAAGTATGTTAAACTTTGTTAAAGGATTTTCCTGCCTCTATTGATAGGATCATGTGATTTCTGTTTCTGAGTCTATATGCTGTATTACATTTATTGTCTTGCATATGTTGAACCAGGCTTGCATCCTGGAATGGAACCAAATTGGTCATAGTTTATGATCTTTTCAATGTGTTGTTAAAGTCATTTGCCAGTATTTTCTTAAGGATTTCTGCATCTATGTTCATCAGGGAAATTGGTCTGTATTTTTCCTTTTTTGATATATTCTTATCTGGTTTTGCTATCAGGGCAAAACTGGCTTCATAGAATGAGTGTGGTAGTGTTCCTTCCATTTCTACTTTATGGAGTAGCTTGAGCAGCCTTTATGTTAATTCTTGTGGTCTTGTGGGATTCATTGGTGAATCCATTCAGTCTTGGGATTTTCTTTGTTAGGAGATACTCTATTACTGCTTTGATTTTGCTGCTCATTATAGGTCTAAGTTGTTTATATCCTCTTGACTTAATTTTGGAAGGTCATAAGTGTATAGGAATTTATCCTTCTCATCTGAGTTTTCTAGTTTTTTGGAATATAATTTTTCAAAGTATTCCTTAGTGGTTTTCTGGATTTCATTGGTATCTGTTGTATTGTTCCCTTTTTCATCTCTAATCTTAAAAGTTTGAGCATTATCTCTCTTTCATCTGGTTAGTTTGGCTAAGGGTTTGTTGATCTTATCTTTTCAAAGAACCAGCTCTTTGTTTCATCAATTCCTTTTATTTTTTATTTTTAGGCTCCCTTGCATTAATTTCTTCCCCAATCTTTATTATTTCTGTCTGTGTACTTTTTGGATTTGTTTATTCTTCTTTTTCCAAGAGCTTGAGTTGCATCATTAAGTTATTTATTTGAGATGAATCTAATTTTTTAATGTATGTAATCATAGCTATAAAATTCCCTCTTAGAACTGCCTTTGCTTTATCCCAAAGGTTCTAGAAGGTTGTGTTTCATTTTCATTTGATTCTAAGAATTTTTAAATTTCCTCTCTGATTTCTTAAGTACCCATCGATCATTTAAGAGTGTGTCAATCCATCTAGTCGAAGGTCTTCCTTTTATTCACTGACCTGCCATTCTCCCAAGCATGATGTCTTTCTCCAGGGGTTGGTCTCTCCTGACTACATGTCCGAAATATGTAAGATGCAGTCTAGCCATCCTTGCTTCCAAGGAGCACTCTGGTTGCACTTCATCCATGACAGATCTGCTGGTTCTTTTGGCAGTCCATGATATATTCAATATTTGTCTCTAGCACCATAATTCAAAAGCATCAATTCTTTTCCTGTCTCCTTTATTCAGTGTTCAGCTTTCACAACCATATGATATGACTAAAAATACCATAGCAGGAGTCAGGCGCACCTTTGTCTCCAACATGACATCTTTACTTTTGAACACACAATTGTTTGGTGACGAAGACCCTAACTTAGTTAACAAGGCCATGTAGTATAAAGCATCATTTATCTTCTTTTGTTTTTTCTTCATTTTAAAAATAAGCATTCCCTTTATTTCCTTCTTCTGCCTGTGTTCTTATCCCTCTCCATTCCCACTCATTCTTTTTTTCCTTCCTTTCCTTTGTCACTCAGTAGCTGAGGCTGACATGCCTCAATGACAGTACCTCTTCCTATTTTCTAGAAGGATCTTCCTGCTTCACATGTGCTCACTGAATGTCACTGAACATTCAATAGAATGGAAGGAGGGAGTTCCGGCATGATGGCACATGCCTGTAATCCCAGCATCTTGGGAGGCAGAGGCAAGAGGATCACAAGTTCAAGGCCAAGGCAGCCTGCATAACTTAATGAGACCCCGACTCATATAAAAAATGGGCTGGGGGTGCAGCCCAGGGTAGTGCACTTGTTATGTATGTGCAAGGCCTTGACTTGAACCCCCAAATACTACAAAAAAATGGAAGGAGTGAATCCCAGAGGAGGATGGCCTGTACCTCCATGTATGTCCTAAACTCCCCTCAGGTCAACTTCTGTTTGTTTTGAATTTCCAGCTACAGCTTTTAGGTTGGGTTCTGTCGACTCTTAGAGTTCTATGAGGACAGTACCAGAATCATTTAAACTATGTTCAGTATTTCCCAAATGCCTGAACAATATTGTATATTTACCCACAATAAAGCCTGGAAAGGTTGACTAGAATCATGGAAAGTGTTGTTCCTTTTGGCATGGGCTAAGGAACTAGAAGGTGAGGTAGATCATGCCACATGAACTCATTGTGAATTCTGTATCCCATGCTAAGAAGTTCTGATTGGTTGTGTCGTCTATGGAGTAGAAAGAGTATACAGGAAAGAATACGGGTATGAAAAAGAGGCTAGCCAGAATTTAGTTTCTGTTGGTAAGACTTGGGCAATTTACCCGACATCTCTACACCTGAGTTTACTTGTCTTGTAAGTCTAATACTTATTCAAAATACCGACTCAAAATAATGTGTGATAATTAACAATTAGCAAATAATTAACAAGTAATACAGTGCCTAACAGTAATAAATACTTAATATTTTTATAAATGTAATTTGTTTGTAGATAAAATTCTTTCAAAGCTTATAGCTCTTGGGGAAAACAATGAATCTGATCATTGAGAGAAGAGGTTAGGAAGCATTCCCATAATATGGCCACATCAGTCTCCCTAAGACTTTATGTGAAGGCTAGGGGCTTGAGTAGGGTATGTACAAGGAAGTCCTATCCTTTGTATTGATGATGGGCCCTTTCTTGAGGGAAATCCTCAGTCTCTTGACCACACCTTAGCCACATTTGCTTACACCAACCTGTTCCTCTGCTTCATTCCTATGTGATTTTGACATAGCCCTAGTGACAAATTTCAGGAAGTCTGCTCCTGGCTACCTGTTTATGGAGACTTGGGATTTATAGTGGGAAGAAAAAGGCATGAAGTGCCTTGGGGAAAAGGATAGAAAATGAAGTATGTGGAAAAGATGAGACAAGTTAGAGGATTAACAGAGCTTGAAACTGAAGTGATAAAAATTTTTTCCCTGAAGAGTTCCATAGAGACTCTTGTAAGAAATAAGAGTTTCCCCCAGGTCTCTTACCTCTTCCCTCCACTTGCGCCTTCACTTTTTCCAAGTTCATCCTTTTCTCTAGGCTCTCCTAACACAGGGATCAGTTGCCACCTTTCTATTAGTTGGTCTATGTTAATAACTAATAGCCAGAAGCTATCTAACATTTTCTTTTTTTTTTCCTTTTTTTGTGTGTGATACTGGGGGGTTGAACCCAGGGCCCTGCACTTGCATGCTTTGCAAGTGCTGTACCACTGAGCTGCACCCTCAGCCCATTTTTTTACTATTTTTTTTTTTTTTGAGACAGGGTCTCGCTAAATGACACAGACTACCTCTGGTCTCAAACTTACAATCCTCTTGCCTCTGCCTCTTGAGTTGCTGGGATGATAGGGGTACGCCACCGCGACCGGCATATCTAATATTTTCTGGAGCTTTAGTCTCAGGACCTGGCTAAACTCAGGCCCCTGGTAAACATCTTTTGGTGGAGCATCAGTATAGAGATGGCATGTAGAATCTAGCTTTTAAGCTTAGTGTCCTCCTGGGCAGGCCAGATGAATTTAGAGCATGTATTCTGATTTAACCTGAATTTATCCTTTATTATTTTAAAGACTGTAACGAGTTACTTTTTAGATATTTTCCATCAGCACATTTTTATTTATTGTCCTTAATATCCTGAGGCTACTTGAAGAAGGTCTTAAATTTCAAAGTTTGGTAAGTAAACAAAAGTTTCCCAACGACATCTTCAGGCAAGCATCCAAAAACCTCATTTTTGACATGGTGTTTGGGTCCCCCATAATTGTCCATTAGTATTGTGCCTAACCACAACATTTTATAATCATTTAAAAAATATACTCCCAGGCACAGAGTTGCTTACCAATTTATTTCTTCTTCTTCTTCCTAATTATCATAGTTAGAAAAAAGCAAAAACAGAAACAAGCAGGGTTAAATGTGTATTATTTGGTTTCTAAACATATTAAATCAAATAGATTGTATTGGGAACTCATATGACAATTAGTTTGGAGATGGTTAGTCACTTTTTCCCCAAGAGTATAAAAATGTCCAGAGGGATGGTTAGAGAAGCAGAGGCTGGCATGCATGGCCTCAGCTCTGTGGGAATTTCTAAGGCTTTAAAATTCACTCCAAAATCTACTAAATACAATATTCCCTGATACTGAGGTTAGTTTCTGATATATCTTCTTTTATCTTGATCATCAGAGGCTATGCACTGAGACTCCAGAAATGTATTCATCTTTCTTCCTACTTGTGACCGAAAGGAAAGTTGGAAAATAGGGCTAATCAGTCAGAATAGGCTGATTGTTACAACAAATGACTTCAAAATCTAAATGGTTTGATCCAACACAAAAGTGCTGTTCTTGTCACCATCCAGGAGGCATTGGCAGGAGTGGAGATGTGTGGAATGTGATTGTCAATGCTATCCAGGAATTCAGGGACATAGGCTTTTTCCAGTGTGTTACTCTATCTTCCCCAAGATTTTCAGAGTCCTCACTATTCAGCCTGTAGGACAGAGAGCCTGTAGGGAACAACGGATTAGGAAGTTTTTAAAGCATCAGACCAGGAACTGGCATCTATTTCTTCCACATTCCATTGACTAAAACTCAACCAATGGCCCTGCCCAACTTCTAGAGAGACTGGGAAGCATGGGCTAGCTGTGTGCCCAGCTCACAGTGGTTTCTGCCACAAGGGGAGACAAAGGGCTTCTCAGGGCAGGCAGATAGTCCTGTTCTTTTGTGTCACCAAAAGTGTGCAAAATAAACATGCCTTCCTACTTCAGTCCATGTAGTGCCTAGGCATTTAGTCAGTTTCAGGAAAAAGTCCACCTGTCAACATCAGTGTCAACCTCATGGTCACCACAAGTCAGGCTAAACTGGAATTTATCTGTTCATATGTAGGGCTTTCCGGAGTTCTGAGGTACCTGGACGGATCCCATGCAGAGAGGCTGATTGTGAACTGCCCTTGCACTTGCACATCGTCCTTCTCATCAGACGGTTCCCATGATAACACGGGCAAGTAATCTACATGAAATTGCATGGATTCTCTAAACCAAATTTTGTCATGTAAGACCTGTGAGAGTTATACATATGTTATAAACATTTGAAAAGTTGTCTTCATGCCTGACTTAGACCATTAGGGCGGCTATAACAAAATATCGTAAGTTAGCCAGTGTATGAATATCAGAAATTTGTATCTCACAGTTCCAGAAGCTGGAACTTCTGGATTTGGTGTCTGGTGAGAGTTGCTTTCTGGTTCTTTGTTGTTGCTGTTGTTGTTAGGTGCTATTGAGTAGGGTCTGACTCATAGCAACCCTTATAAGGTTTCCAATGGCTAATTGTTTCAGGATTGCTTCTGGAGTGGATTGCCATGTCCTGCTCCCATTTTTTTCAGTGCTGGGGATTGAACCAAGGTCCTCAGAGAGCACAGAACAGTGTTCTACCAATTGAGTTAAACCTCAACCCCTTTCTGCTTCCTAGATGGTGCCTTCTCACTGTGTTCTCACATGGTGAAAGGCACAAGGGAACTCTTTGGGGTCATTCATGAGACCTCTGGCCTCATGACCTAATCCCTGCCCCAAAGCCCCATCTTCAAAATCACTGTCTTAGGGGTTAGGTTTAAACATGAATTGTAGGGAGACATAAACATTCAGTTCACTGCAACACCTCTTCGAAAATACTTTTCAAAAAAAGATTTTCAGCTAAACATGGTGGCACATACCTGTAATCCCAGTACTCCAGAGGCTGAGTCAGGAGGATCCTGAGTTCAAGGTGAGTCTAGACTATGTAGCAAGGTCTAGGCCAGTCTTGGAAACATAGTGAGATCCTATCTCAAAAAACAAAAACAAAATAAAACAAACCATAAAAAGTTTTGTCATTTCTCCATGTACTTTTTGCAGCTGTCATGACTCCATTATTGACTGCACCCTTTCTTCCTGTTTCTCTCATTAGCCAATTTACAAAGGCTATTTCATGGTTCAGTCATTTTAGAGACATCCATTTGTCCTCATTTACCCACAGGCTTGTATTCCCATTGAGATTTTAGCTTCCTCAAATAATGTTTGTTCATCCAATATGAAGAGGATAATGACATGGTCTGTACAAGGTAATGGCGGTAAGGTCCTGATGTGCACTCAGCCATTTTTCCAGTGGTGGTGGTAACTTTTTCCTAGTCTATCCATGCTTTCCTTTTATAATCCAAGTGATGTACTACAGTCTTCAGCCAGGCACTTTGGTGCACACCTGTAATCCCAGCAACTTGGGAGGTGGAGGCAAGATGGTCACAAGTTTGAAGCCAGAGGCAGCCTATGCAATTTAGCAAGACCTTGTATCAAAACAAAAAGGTTTAGAAAGGAGGGCAGAGGGTGCAGCTCAGTGGTGGAGCACTTGATAACATGTGCAAGCAAAGCCCTAGGTTCGACCACCAGTACCACAAAAAAAGAAAAAAAATGAGTCTTCATTCATGTATCTTTTCATTTCTCTATGCATTCATGCTATTTTCAGTCGCATCATATGGTTGTGAAAGCTGGACATTGAACATGGGAGACAGGAAAAGAATTGATGCTTTTGAATTGTGGTGCTGGAGACATCTATTGAATATACTATGGACTGCCAAAAGAACCAACAGATCTGTCATAGAAGAAGTGCAACCAGGGTGCTCCTTGGAAACAAGAATGGCCAGACTGCATCTTACATATTTTGGATATGTAGTCAGGAGAGATCAATCCCTGGAGAAGGACATCATGTTTGGGAGAGTGACAGGTCAACGCAAAGGAGGAAAACCCTCCACCAGATGGATTGACACAGTGTCTGCAACAATGGTCTTAAACATAAATAAGATTGTGTGCGTGGCACAGAATCAGGAAGTGTTTCAATCTGCTGTACATAGGGTCGCCATAAGTCAGACTTGACTCGATGGCACCTAACAAAAACAACAACATGCATTCATTCATTCCAAACTACTTGTGAGTACCTACTATTTGCTAGAGGGTGTAATAGTTACAGTAGTCAGAGCAAAGAACAATAAGATATAAAGGTTCCTACCCTCATGGAGCTTATGGGGAAGACAGATTCTAAATAAATATTAATGAAAAATATGAATTACAATTGTTACATTTGTATGGGAACCTTATTTTCTTCTTAACATCTTGTATAATCTTAAATTACCATTTTTTCTTTTAACTGAGTCTCTGAATGATCATTCATTGCTTCTTTCATTCATTTAAAATATTCAGTCATTCAGTATCATTGTAAAACTGCTATTTACCGAGCATTCTGCTAAGCTTGCAGAATACAAAGATGAAATGATGAATTCATATCCTCAAGGATCACAGTCCATCCAGTTGACTACACTGAAATGCAAACCATACAGCACCATGTGATAAATGTCATATTGGAGAAAGGTCAGCCCAGTGGGACGATGCAAAGGAGGACCTAAATCTGCCCAAATGGGTCAGGGAACACTTCACAAATGAGGTAGCACTGGTACTGGCAAGGGGACAAGCCAAGGAAGGGCACGAGATCCTGGTTGATCATCAAAGACTTATGATGTTCCTCCACAGTGTGATATTTTTATGAGAACATGGGAAGTGGTCGAACCAACTTCCAATCCCCCCATCTAAGTTGGTGCAGGAGACAAGTTCTGATTAAAGAAACGTGAGCCAAAGTGATGTGCATTATTTCCAGGCCAGGTTAAGAAGTAGGTGTGCCTTTGTTTCTTTCTCTTTCCCAGCTGCCAGCTCTGGAAGTGAAGGACTCTGAAGCTTCAATGATGATGGAGCTACAAAATGGGACTCTGGGAGGAAGGCTGCTTGCCACACTGAACTGTTACATGGTGAAGACATATTGTTTATTACAGCAGCAAGCTCTGTCCTAAGTAATACAAGACATTCAAGGAAAGACAACAGTATGTGCAAACACTTCCAAAAGTTAGTGTCCAGAGGCCATGCGTGATGGTGCACACTTGTAATCCTGGTACTCAGGAGGCTGTAGTAGGAGGGTCATGTGTTCAAAGCCAGCTTGACCTAAACAGTGAAACCCTTCTTCAAAACAAACAAACAAACAAACAAACTGAGTGTCTAACTCAAGAGTGCATGCTCAATAGATATTTGATATTTCAGTAAGGGCTTTATGGAGAATTACAAGTGGTCTAGCATTGCCAGACTACAAAATACATGTTTGGGTGAAGGGAGTGTGGCTGGATAAATGTTGTTTTGTTGTTGTTAGGTACTGTCGAGTGGATGTCCAACTCACAGTGACCCTACATACAACAGGCAAAGCACTATTGTTAGTACTTCTCTGCTATTCATAGAGTTTTCTTTTTCTTTTTTCCTTTTTCTTTTTTTTTTTTTTTTTTTTTTTTTTTTTTTTTTTTTTTTTTTTTTTTTTTTTTTTTTTTTTTTTTTTTTTTTTTTTTTTTTTTTTTTTTTTTTTTTTTTTTTTGCTGTACTGGGGGTTGAACCCAGGGCCTTGCGCTTGCATGCTTTGCAAGTGCTAGACCACTGAGCTGCACCCCCAGCCCATTTTTTTACTTTTTGAGACAGGGTCTCTCTAAGTTATACAGACTGCCTCTGGTCTCAAACTTGGATCATCCTGCCTCCACCTCCAGGCGCGTACCACCATCCCTAGCTCTATTCATAGAAATTTCAGTGGTTGACTGTTCTTTGGGAATGGGTTATCTGGTCCTTCCCCCAAGCCTACAGCACCTGGTGTTCCCAGGCAGTCTCCCATCCAAGTACTAACCAGGCCCAGCCCTGTTTAGCTTCTGAGATCTGACAGGACCAGATGCCACAGTGGTATGGCTGCAGATGGCTAGATACATAGGCATGACAAAATCACAAAGAACTTTGAGTGCCATGTTGGAGAATTTTGCCTTAATCTTGTGCAGAGAGGGAAGCCACTGAAGAATATGAAAATGGGAGAGGCATGAGACCTGGAATAATAGTCTTTACAAAGCATGACACTTGCTTTAATTTTCTTTATATGTAAGATGCAAATCCAAAGATATAGTATTTTTGGACCAGAAGGCATCATAGTCTTGTCAAGTCAACAGAAATGATGTTGGAGATCACATGATAGAATTTTATCAGAACAATGACATTTTTGTTGCAAATACATTTTTCCCCCAACATAAATGGTAACTATACACATGGAATTCACCAGATGGAACATATAGGAACCAAACTGAGAGACTATGGAAAAGCTCAATATCAGAAGTCAGAACAAGATCAGGTGCTAATTGTGAATCAGACCATCAACTACTCATATAAAGTTTCAAAGTGAAAATGAAGAAAGAAAATTAGAACAAGGTATGACTTTGAGTATATCCAACCTGAGTTTAGGGACCACCTCAAGAACAGATTTGATGTGTTAGACATTAATGATCAAAGATCAGACAAGTTGTGGCATGACATCAAAGACATCATTCATGAGGAAAGCAAAAGGTTATTAAAAAGACAGAAAATAAGAAAAGACCAAATTACTTATCAAAAGAGACTCTGAACTTGCCCTTGAATGTTGAGCAGTAAAAGAAGACATGATAAAGTTAAAGAATTAAATAGGAAATTTCAAAGGGCAGCTTGAGAAGACAAATATTATAATGACATGTGCAAAGAGCTGGACATAGAAAACCAAAAAGGTAGAACACACTCTGTTTTACTCAAGCTCAAAGAATTGAAGAAAATTCCAAGCCTCAAGTGGCAATAGTGAAGGATTTTACAGGGAAAATATTAAATGATGCAGGAAACATCAAAAGAAGATGGAAGGAATACAGAGTCATTATACCAGAAACAATTGGATAATCAACCATTTCAGAGTTACTAAAGAAAGAAGTGGAAGCTGCCTTGAAAGAATTGGCAAGGCTCCAGGAATTGATGGAATACCATTTGAGATACTTTCAACAAACAGATGCAGGACTGGAGGTGCTCACTTGTTTATGCCAAGAAATTTGGAAAACAGCCACTTGGCCAACTGATTGGAAGATGTCCATATTTGGGAGAGCGGTGGGTCAACAAAAAAAGGAAGACCCTCTACTAGATAGGTTGATACAGTAGCTGCAACAATGGGCTTAAACATAAAGAAGATCATGTGCATGGCACAGTGTTGGGGAGTGTTTGTTCTGTTGTTTATAGGGTTGCCATGAGTTGGACTTGACTCGGTGGCACCTAACAACAACCACCACCACAACAACAACCACCACAAATAAAGAAAGTGAGGGCCACACAAGTTAGGCACCTTTGTTGAGATCACCCAGCTAAAACTTGGCAGAGCTGTGATGTGGCAGTCTAGTCTCTTGTCATCAGTCCTACAGCATTGCTCTATCCACTATACCATCATGCTTCAAGGCAGTGGAGACCAGCTGGTGTGCCTGTGTTTTCTGATCCCTAATGAAGGCGTTAGGGATTTGGAGGCAGGGTATTTTCCATGGAAAGCCATCTTTTCTGTAATTCCTCATCTGGCTTGAACCATTATTTTGGAAAAGTTCCATTTTTCAGCATCAAATTTCTCTCGAGGACAATCAGAAGTATGTTTAGTGGCCTGTGGGGTGCACTTGTACTTTCTGAGTTTTTGTTGGGAAGATGAAAAGAAAGGAGCCATGGTTTGAGCTCCTGTAAACACTGCCTACTCCTTTGGCACTGGGGAGTCTGTTGGCTCACTGAGAGGGACTATGATTCAGCCGGCCAGCTTACTGTCCTTCAGCGGTCAGATCCAAACATCTTCTTCAGCTTGGCTACTTAAAAGGTCAACTAACTATGGCTCACATTTTAATATCATTTTCTGTTCATCAATTCACACTTCTGGTTTTCATATATTGTTAAGCTGATCCATTATTCATTATAATTATTTTTTTTCCATATGCTACCCGAGGCAGTATGACATATGTTTGTTTTACAATGGCAACTAGGAGTGGAGGGACAACTGTGCTGAGGCCAGCTTCAGAGAAACATGACATGTGGTCTGACTTAAGTAGGACTGGTTATTATTGAATTATTTCACAACTGGGAAAGCCAGAGCACACGATGGGGGACAGAAAAGATATTTTGTCCAAAAGTCTCTGAGGAATCTGAGTAAAAATAGATTTCTTGAGGTTTTCTGGTCTAGAGATTTATAACCACCTTACTCCTTGTCATTTGGTTGTATCATCTTTGCCTCCTTTGCATGTTGCTCAGTTGGTAGCTTTGTTGATTATGAATGAAGGTATTAACTATGAGGAGGACTTGTCATAATGATTGTTGTTTCAGTCTTTGGGAGGTGTCCTGGTGGCACTCAAAAACAAGCTCTTAAGCAGTGAAAAGTGTTTTAGCTTTGAAATGAGAGAGACATCTGCCATTCACTACCTGAGAACTTGGGCAAGTTATATAACTTCTCTGAGCTTTGGTTTCCTTATATGGGATATGGGAAAATATTGGGGATAGTTGTGGAGTATAATGGTTAATCTTGATTGCCAATTTGATTAGATTATGAGATGCCTGTTGTTGTTGTTATGTGCTGTCAAGTCATGTCCGACTCATAGCGACCCTCATAGGGTTTTCAATGGCAGATTGTTTCGGGATTGCCTTGGGAGTGGGTTGCCACGTCCTTCTCCCATTTGTTGTTAGGTGCCACTGAGTCGGTATCAGAGTATCCAACTCATAGTGACCCTCATAGGGTTTTCAATGGCTGACTGTTTTTTCGGGATTGCCTTGGGAGTGGATTGCCAGGTCCTTCTCCCATTTTTGCAGTGCTGGGAATCGAACTCCGTACCTCAGAGACTGCAGTGCAGCGCTCTACCAACTGAGCTAAATCCCAGCTGTGAGACGCCTAGGAGATTAGTAAAGCACATCACTGCTCTGTGAAGGCATTTCCAGAGACAATTAGATCATGAGGGCTCTGACCTAATCAGTGGTTTAATCCACTGATGGATTCAAAATTTGTATAGACTGTTGGGAAGTGGTAAAAATTGGGCCCTAGTATTTAGAGGAAGTGAATTGCTGGGCCTGTGATTTTGAAAGGGATGACTTGGCCCTGACCCCTTCCTGTTATTCCTCCTGCTTCTTGGCTGCCATGAAGTGGGTAACTGTGCTCATCCACGCTCTTCCACCATGCTGTGCTGTCTCACCACAGCCCAGAAACAACAGAGCTAGCTGACAATGAGCTGAACTCTTTGAAATTGTAAGCCAAAATAAATTGTTCCTCCTTTAAGTTGTTTTTTCAAGCATTTTGCTATAATGATGAAAAGTCTGCCTAACACATGGGGATTAAATAAACTAACATATGTAAAACTCCTTTCTTAGTGCTGGGACAGAGTTGGCTCTTATATTATTTCCTTTTTGAGTTTCTGGGAAGATCTCATTAAGAGCATTCTTTACCCACACTCCATCTCTGGGGCTGGTTATGATAAGAAATCAAAGAGTGAGCAGATAGAGACCAAAATTTCACCTTCATCTTGGTCAATTCAGGCAGCTACAAGAAAGTAGCAAAGTCTGAGTGGCTTATAAACAATATACACTTATTTCTCATAATTTTAACAGTTAGAAGCCCAAGGTGAGAGTGCCAGTGTGGTCAGGTTCTGTTGTGGGCCTTTCCAGAACTCTAAATGCTGACTTCTTGCTGTATGCCTGTATGGCAGAGAGTGAGACTTTCATAAAGTTATTAATTCTGTTCATGAGGGCTACCCTCAGGACCTAGTCACCTCCCACAGGCCCCACCCCCTGATGCAAATCATCTCCATGGAGAGTACATTGTTGTTGTTGTTAGGTGCCATTGAGTCGGTATCTGACTCATAGCGACCCTGCATACAACAGGCGAAACACTAATGTCAGTGCTTCTCTGCTGTTCGTAGGGTTTTCAATGGCAGATTGATTTTTGGGAGTGGGCTGCCAGGTCCTTCTTCCTTCTCTGGAGAGTACATTATCAACATATAAATTGGGATATTGTTATTCAGTCCCTAACACTTTGATTACTGATAAAGTCTGCTTATTGTGGGAGCTAAAAGGACTACTGGCTGGGATTTAGATCAGTTGGTAGAGTACTGCTCTGTAGTCTCTGAGGTCCTGAGTTCAATTCCCAGCACCGCAAATGGGAGAAGGACCTGGCAATTCACTCCCAAGACAATCCTGAAATAATCTGCCATTGAAAACCCTATGAGGATCGCTATGAGTCGGACACAACTCCACGGCACCTAACAACAACAACAACAAAAGGACTACTGAGTTTCACAATTGCTTATTCACTCCCTCACAGGTACTATTTGACTAGGAGGCCTAGGCAAGCTGAGGTTGGGAGTTGGGTTAAGAAGTGAACCCTGCCACTGAAGGAGCAGAGCCACGTGGCTTGCTCTCTGTGGGAAGGCAGACACCTAAGAGCAAGAAAGGAGGAGATCAGTTGAGCATGTCTTCCATGTTCTTCACAAGCTCACCTATCAGATTTAGCCACTCCTCTAAAGAGGAGGAGCAAGAAGAGGAGTATGAGAGCCAGGAGTGAGTGTCAAACCTCCACAGAAAAGGGAACCTCTGAAGCATATTCCCAGATTTTCATTTTTTGCCTATTACTTTACAGCTACTCTGGTCATGGTGGACACAGGTGCAAGTGTGGAGCTGAAGGCAACCTTAGAGCACAGAAGGTTGGAATCAAGGTATGAAGGAGGGGGAAGAAGGTTGGGCCTGGTCACAGGATAAGAAATGGGTGGACATTTGAATCCAAAAGGAAAAGCCCTAGTTCAGAGTCAAGGGTTAGAGGTCTGAAGGGAGGGTCAATGTTCAGAGGCCTGTTGTAGACAGGAGTCAGAGGACAAGTAGGGAATAGGTTTCCAGTGGCATGTGGGTCTGACCCATGAGCTCCAGAGCGTTATCTCCTCTCCTGGAGGTACCCTCTGTTCCAGTGTTTAATCTTTAAAATGTAATAAAAGTTTTTTGTTTATAAAAACTCATGCTTAATATGAAACATTCAGAAATGCGGAGAGGTGTAAAGAAGAAAACAAAAATAACCCATAATCTCATCATAAGGAAAAGCTAATGTTAACTTGAACGATATTTCTAGTCAGTCTTTTATGCATATTATTATATAGATAAGGTGACTCTTTATACATTTTCATTTTGCATGCTGAATTTTTAACTTATAATGATTTCTCTAAGTTAATAAGCGTTCTCAGTAATTAAACATCATTTAAAATGACATTTTCCCTGGTTTTAAGCACATCTGGGTCAATCTCTACCAATTTATGAAAATCCCAAGAGTCCAAAAGACCTTCTGGTAGACAGGATAAGAATTCATCTTCTTTTTGACTTCTTTTTGACAAAAAGAAGACATTCATCTTCTTTTTGACTAGGAATAGGGCAGTCTGAAAGCCCAAGTTTCCCATTGACCTGCACATTGTAACCACCACACAAGACAGGATCTTGTGCGGATTTCTCACATTTCTAACCATTGATGACAGGGAGGGACAGAAGATGCCATTTCCTCAAAAAGCAAAAGTCACAGCATAGACGTGGGCTGAGAATGTAGCTCAATGGTAGAGCACTTGCCTAGCAGGTGCAAGGCCCTGGGTTCCCCAGCACCACACATACACACGCACACACACACACACACAAAGCATAGTCCTCTCTTATACGTCAGGTCATTGTTTTATACTCAGAATAACCACTGTATTAGTCTGCTAGGTTGACAAAACAAAACACCATAGATTGGGTAGCTCAGACAACAGAAATTTATTTCTCACAGTTCTGGAGGCTGGCAGTCCAAGATCAAAATATCAGCAAGTTTTTATGTATTTGTTTATTTATTTCTGTTTTTCTGAGGCCTCTATCCTTGGACTGCATGTGGTTGCCTTCTTGCTGGGTCTTCACATAGTCTTTCTTCTGTGTGCGCACAAATGTCCTATTCTTATAAGGGCAACAGCCATATTGGATAAGGTCCAACACTAAAGGCTTCATTTTAACTTAATTACTTCTTTAAAGACATTATCTCAAAATACAATTATATTCTGAGGTGCTGGGGATTAGGACTTTAACATGCATTGAAGTGTAGGAGCACAACTCAGCCCATAACTACTATACAAGTAGTTGGGGGCTCTAGATTTGAGAAGACATGTAGACATAAGACATGCCACTAAATGAATACATCATCTTCTAGAAATACCATGCCATCACTACTGTAAGTCACATCTACCAAGTGTCAGGAATCTGCATTTTCCTAGTAGCCAACAAGTCATTAGCTACACAACACACCAATTTTCTAAAAGATAGCATGCCTCAGGCTTCAGAGAAATTTGTGGAGTTATGCTGTGACTAGAGTGCCCAGGAGATCTAGGAAGAACCTGGAGAGGCCTGAGGGATACAGCATCTAAACTATACTCTCTTGAAAGCTGGACTTCTCAAAGGGCTTCTGCTCCTTTATTTGTATTTTTTTCTTGTTCTTTAAGAATATGGACTCTATAGAGTGTATTGCATATTTTTATATATGGTAATTTATTATTTTGTACTTGTAATCCCGTTTCATATGTGCTTACTTTTTTCTTCCTACTCCAAAGAACAGAGACCCCTTTAGGCACTTTTTTTTAAGTTCCAAAAGACAACTTGTGGTAAGTTGTATAATTCTTCTCCATACATTTCAGGTTTCTTCCCTCTCATCTCGGTCCCTATCAGAAGATAATTTCCTCACCTTGCTGCTTTAGCCAATGAAATGTGAGTGGAAGTGAGGTGTGTTGATCTGGGGCCAATCTGGTTCGCCATTTTGCTTCTTCCTGTCCGTGACAATCCACCATGTTTCAGACAACAGCTATCCATCAGTCCCAGCCTCACAATGAAAACAAACTGGAGCAGAGCCTTGGCTGACTTACAGTGGGCAAGTAGCATGAATGAGATATAAACTACTGTTGTAACCACTGAGATCTTGGGGTCATTTGTTCTGGCAGCATAACTATAATTTTCCTGATTGTTATGTCACTCTAGCATATCATTTCTTTCACAAATCACAGTAAAGGATAGCTTTCTGCACTCTCTCTGACTTTTAAAGAGAGTGGCTACAAATGTAACAAGCCTTGGCAGTGGATGCTGATCAGTAGGTAAAAGTCACTTCCCAGCTACATGACCTGCTTCCACACACCAGCCATACTCTTCACCTACTTCAAATTTGTGCTTCAGTGACTTCATGACCTGGATCGTTTAAGTCAACAAGGAAGAGTCAAACATCAAGTTGCTATTATATTTGTACTCAATAGAGATGTTCACTAAATTATTGTGGAATATTGAATAAGTAGATAAAAAGTTAGTGTATTATTATCTCACATTTTCTCCTTTTATCTACTTTTGCGCCATTTTTCTTTAGTCCTCTCTTTTCCCCTCCTTTTCATTCTTGTAAAAAATTGTTTCCCTTTCTTTTTAATCCAGGTACTCTCGATAATAATTATAGCTTTTAGGCTGAGGGAGTGGCTTGGGGTAAAATAGACGCTAGCTTGCACAAGGTCCTAGGTTTAATCCCCAGCCTCCTTCACCAGCCCCCCCTCCAAAAAAAGGGCTTTGAATGTAAAACTTGTCCAGCCTTGAAGGTGGGATGCAAACATTCTTTTCCCATTGAAAATACCTTAGTTCAGGTGCTTATTATCCTCATCTGGACCATTTTAATTATAGACTAGTAGCAGTGGTGGAATTAGTAACAGTGATTACTATTAACATTTATTGGATATCTACAATGAGCTGTATTTGTGCATGCACTGTTATTTGTTATTGTTTGTTGTTAGGTGCTATCGAATTGGGTATTACTCATAGCAACCCTAGGTACAACAGAATGAAACACTCCCCGACACTATGCCATACCTGGCACTATGTCCGTGCTTCTCTGCCATTCATAGGGTTTTCAATGGCTGGTTGTTTTCAGGCTTGTTTCAGGAGTGGGCTGCCAGGTCCTTCCCTCATTTTGGGGATGGAACCCAGAGCCTCAGAGCATGCAGAGCAGCACTCTCCCAACTGAGCTAAGCTTCAGCCCCTACACTATTATTTAACACTCTTAATAATGCTGTTGCCTACAGCCCTACCACTGTGGCTTATGATCCTGTCAGATCTTGGAAGCTAAGCAGGGTCAGGCCTGGTTAATACTTGGATGGGAGACAGCCTGGGAACACTAGGTGCTGTAGGCTTGGGGAGAAAGACCCAGCAACCCACTCCCCCAAAACCATCAGCCATCGAAAACCCTATGAATAGCAGAGAAGCGCTGACAATAGTGTTTTACCTGTTGTATGTAGGGTCGCTATGAGTTGGACACTGACTCGATGCCACCTAACAACAACAATAACAGCAATAATGTTGTGGGCTAAGTGTAATTATTATTATGTGGCATTTTGTAGCTAGGAAATGAAAATCTAGAGATATGAATTGAAGGTTGGAGTTTAGCCGTCTCCCATTCATTCAATATCTGATAAATATTATTGAATTTTACTGTGTCAGATACTATTTAGACTTAAGGATTTAGTAGTGACTAAAACAAGATCCCTAATCCCATTGAGTTTATAATCTAGAGAGAGAGAGAGAGACAGAGAAGGAACTAGTGAACTAAGAAATAAAATGATTTCAGATAGTGATTGATGCTATGAGAATACTAAAATAGATTATTGATAGTAATTGACAGGAGTGGGGGAGAATGTGCAATGTTGGATAAAGGATTGAGACAACCTAAATGATGAGAGGGGCTGGAGTTTAGCGCAGTTGGTAGAATGCTGCTCCACACTCTCTGAGGACCTGGGTTTGATCCCCAGCACTGCAAAAATGGGAAAAGGACATGGCAATCAGCCACCAAAGCAATTCCAAAACAATCAGCCATTGAAAAGCCTGTAGAATCTCTATGAGTCAGACCTGACTCAATGGCAACTAACAAAAACAACAAATGATGAGAAGACGGCAATGCAAAGACTTGAAGTTATAGCAAATGCCAAGATCTGGAGAGGAGAATAAGCTTGGTATAATCAACAACAGAAATTGAGCTAGAATTCAAAACTGGGTTTCTTCTACAACTCTATTGAGATGTATTTCATATACTATAAAAAATGTTCATTTAAAGTGTACAGTTCAATTTGTTTTTTTACTATTTTTACACACTGTGCAACCATCACAATTATCTAATTCAAGAACATTTTCAATACCCTAAAGAGATGCCTGTCTATCAACAACCATTCCTTATTCCTGCTCACTAGCTTCAAGCCCCACCCCAACCATGGGCAACCACTAATCTACTTTCTGTCTCTATGGATTTGCCAACTCTGGACATTTCATAGAAATGGGATCATCCAGTATGTGTTCTTTTGTGACAAGCTTCCTTCACTTGGCATAATGTTTTCAAGGTTCATCCATGTTTATAGCATGTGGTGGTATATCATTTGTTTTTTGTATGGATATACCACATTTTGTTTAACCTTTCTTTTATGGAATGGGTTGTTTTCACTATTTGTCTATTATAAATAATCCTGCTATGAACATTTATGTACAAGTGTTTGTGTGAACATACATTTTCATTTCTCCTGGAGTGTATATGCATAGGAAGGAATAACTGAGTAACTATATGTTCAGGATTTTGAGGACTTGCCAAACGCCAAAATGCACCATTTAATGTGCTCACTGGCAGTATGTAAGGGTTCCAATTTCTTCCTATCCTCATCAACACTTGGTACTGCCTGTTTTTATTATAGCCATTCTTGTGGGTGTGAAGAGGTGTCTCATTGTGGTTTTGACTTGTGTTTTCCTAATGACTAATTGTATGATCTTTTCCTGTGCATAGTGGCCATTTGTATGTATTCTTGTAGTGCTAGGGATAGAACCCACGGCCTCAGAGAGCACAGAACAGCACTCTACCAATTATGCTAAACCATACCTCCCATGTATATACTCTTATGAGGAATGTTTGTTTATCTGTGCCCATGTTTTAATTGGGTTATTTGTCCTTTGGATTACTGAGTTGTAACAGATTTTTATGCACTCTGGACATAAGGCTCTTGTCAGATATATAATCTGCAAAGGTTTTTCTCCCATTCTCTAGTTTGCCTTTCCACTTTCTTGAGGATGTTCTTTAAGTTCAATTTCTCTATTTTCTTATTTTGTCCCTTCTTTTTTTGGTGCCATATCTCAGAAACCATCTCCAAATTCAAGGTCATGAAAATTAACTCTTGTGTTTCCTCTATGAGATTATTTATTTATCTCCTGTGGATCAAACCCAGAAGTCTCACATACGCTAAGTATATGCTCTATCACCTAGCTTTATCTCTAGCCCAGTAAGAATTTATAGTTCTAATTCTTACACTTAGCTCTATGACCCATTTTTAATTAGTTTTTTTCTTTTCTTTGTATCATGTTCAGGAAGGTCCAACTTCATCCTTTTGCATGTGGATAGCCAGTTGTCTCAGCATCATTTGTTAAAAAAAAAACAAAACAAAACTATTCTTTCCTCATTAAATTATCTTGGTACTTTATCAAAAATTCAATTGACCCTAATTATGAGCATTTATTTCTGGGCTTTCAATTCTATTTTGCTGATCTTTGTGTGGACATCCTTATGCTTCATATCTGATTATTATAGTTTTGTTGCAGATTTTGAAATTGGGAAATATGTATCTTCCAGCTTTGTTCTTTTTCAAAATTGTTGTGCCTATTCTGGGCTGTACTTCCAGATGAGTTTTATGATCAGTTTGTCAGTCTCTGCACACACACACACACACACACACACAAAGGATTTGGATTTTGAAAGGGATTATATTGAATTCCAGTTTCAGATCTTTCATTGCTAGTTTACAGAATACTATTGATTCTTATATACTGATTTTGTATTCTAGCAAGTTTCTGAACTCGTTTTGGTATATTCTTAGTTATGATGCTTTACTGCTTACTCTGTGAGACATTGTGTTACATACTATAGAAAATGCAAAGATAAACAAGATGCCGAAGCTTATAGCCTAATTCAAGAAAGAAGACATAAAACTATTGAGTAAATAGCCCTATTAAGCAATATACAGGGAAGAACACAACTGCCAAATGAATGTTACAGATAATTAGAGTTCTAGCAAAGTTCAGAGGATGAAGAAACAATTCAAGGCTGGAAAGATCTAGGAAAAATAGAATAGAAAGGATTTGAGCCAGATTTGAAGGCTCTCTTTCCCTTCCTTCTTCCTCCTTTTCTTCAATTTTCTTGATTATTTTTTTCCCATTTCTCCCCCTGCCCAACTTCTTTGAAAACATCAACAGAACATAACCATTGTTAGTTATCATTTCTCAGGCCTGCCTGATCATCCGAATCTCTTGGTAAGCCTTTTAAAAATATAGATTTGAGAGTTTCACCCCAAAACTACTATATCAGATTCTCAGAGGGTAGAGCATGGACAGCTACATTAAATTTTCTTTTTACATTAAAATTTTTATCTGATTTTCAGCCAGGGTTGGAAATTTCTGGGAATGATTATAATAACTCTATCTACATGTGGACCAATCTTGATCTTCATCCTATTGTACATCTAACTCTACAGGATGCTACTAAGTCCAGGGCACTTGGGTGAGTATAAGTGGATCTGTACAATAACTCCTCCACTAATGAAAAACATCTAAATGTGCTCATGAATTTTATTTGTGTTTATCAGAATGGTTCATTATACAGGACAAACTTTAATGTTCCATAATTGAGAATTTGAAGGACTTCAAAAGATCCTTTTCCTATGATGGTCATGACCCTAAGAGTCACCTGTGAACCATGTATCCACTATCCCAGATTTAATGACTAATAAATTTGCCATGCTTTCTAAATAAAGAAAACATATTAATTGTAAAGAGATTCCATCACATCTCACCCCAGAGGTAATCAATCTTTTGAATTTAGTGGGAATCCTTCCCACATGTTTTTATACTCTTACTACACAATACATGGGGCTGGGGTTTACCTCAGTTGGTAGAGTGCTGCTCCACACTGTTTGAGGACCGGGGTTTGATCCCCAGCACTGCAAAAATGGGAGAAGGATGTGTCAATCTACTCCGGAAGCAATCCTGAAAACCAGTCAGCCACTGAAACCCCTATAAGGATTGTTATCTGATTCAATGGCACCTGACAACAAACAAAAAAAACCACAATACATAAATTTTGAGTGTTTAAACATGTATGTAATTGTGTAAAGTTTTTCCTACAGTTTGTATTTTCTTAACACCATGATTTTGAAATTTATCTATGTGACACAGAGCTAGTCTATTCTTTATAATAATACAGTAATATTATAAAGTGTTATCCCATTGTACAAATATTTTATACTCTATCCTAAGTGGAAAATTATTAGGTCTAGTTTTTGGGTTTTTCAAATCATGATGTCATTCACCTATTTGTGTGTATCTTCTTGGACATATGTGCGAGTTCTTCTATGGAATATATCTAGAATGGAAATTGCCAGGAAATAGGATTTGCATATTCTTAACTTTACTAGATTGCCTTTCAGGTTACTCTCCTTGGTAACTGCACCAGTTTTCACTCTCATCAATGATACATGAGAATTTCTCTTACCCCACTTTCTAACTAACACTGTCAAATTTTTAAAAATAAGTATCTATCTGGGGAGGCCAGGCATGGTGGCGCACACCTGTAATCCCAGCGGCTCAGGAGGCGGGAGGATCGCAAATTTGAGACCAGAGGCAGTTTGTGTAACTTAGTGAGACCCTGTCTCAAAAAGCCAAAAAAAAAAAAAAAAAAAAAAAAGGGTTGGGGGTGCAGCTCCATGGTCCAGCACTTGCAAAGCATGCAGGCGTGAGGCCCTGGGTTCAACCCCTAGTACCACAAAAAAAAAAAAAAAAAAAAAAAGTATCTATCTGGGTGGGTCCTGTTTACACAAATTCTGACAGGGAAGCTCCAGTGTATGCTTTTTTGTTATTTATTCACTCATTCATTCATTCATTCATTCATTCGAAACAGAGTCATTCTGTATATCCCAGGCTGGCCTTGAACTTTTTTTTTTTATTGGAAATTTTTAATGTACACCTTAATGTGATTCATTCTGACATGCTTTTCATTGTGACATTTCCATATATGCATTTTGATGAACATTATTCATATGGGTTACCCCTTACCCTCCCCTATGCTTCCCCCCCCCATCTAAGTCTTCTCTAACTTTTACTTGGTAATGGCCTTGAACTTATGATGCTCCTGCCCCACTTCTTCAGAGCTGGGATTCCAGTCGTGCACCACCGTGCCTGGCTAGAGCATGGCTTGAAATAGGCTTCAGATAATTCTGAAACACAGAGTTAAAACCCTCTCTGCTCCATGTATGCATGTGTATACAATCTAATATATTGACATGTGAATAGGCCCAGTGAGACCACTCTGGCTGTTTGCTGTTACCATTTATGTTGGTTGCGTTTACATCTTAGAGGAAAGAAGGTTAGAGAAGTAACATTGTCCGACCTACTTTGCAGATGCCCTTTAATAAAACAGCAGGATGTGATTTGCCAGTGTACCGGGTGGTACTTAAAGTCCTACCTTTGCCAGCTAGGCTGATGGGGACTAGGCTTTTTGGAAGCTCTTGCCTCTTACTAGGCACTGGGGTGGGTGTCAGTTGTCAGGGCTTGCATACTTGCGATTGATGGCTTAGGGCAGGGTGCATGTCAGTGATGTCTGCCAGCTTGCTGGGTGGTGTCACTGTGTGGAGCATTTGTGGCTTTTTCAATGCCCTAAGGAATCTGAGAAGCAAGTGAAGGAAATGATGCATGAAAACAAAAGGCAGTGGAAAGAGTGACCAGCCAGCAGGCTCCAGCAGGCTAGAACGCTCTGTCCTTGTTATTACTGCTTCATGAAAATGCCGCCGGCCTTCTGGCAGGCTCTAGAAGGTAGAGGCTTCCTGGGAAAACAAGGACAAGGGATGCAGGCTCTGCGCTTGGGATTCTGGTTTCCCGGTTCTCCCTTTTCCAGTGGAAGATACAGGGTAAGGATGGGGAACCCTGTACCCCTTAGTGGATATTGGTTGGTCTTTTTGTGTCTCCTCAGCTGCCTTCCCAAGAGTTTTTTCCAGCCACTCACAAGCAGCCTCACAGCCAGGCTCTGGGCCCAGAGGCCTAGTAGAGTAGGCTGGGAAAGAGGCTGGGCAGTGCCCAGGACAGAGCTGTTCCCCACGCACAGGACTGAAGATCAGCCTAGGGGAGGAAAAAGGGCCTCAGCTCTTTCCCAATTAAGGAGTATTTGTCACAAAGAAGTGGCTCTGGTTGGAGGCAGTGAGACAGGGGGTGTTCTCATTCCTTGCCTGCCTTCCTCTGAGCGTTAAAAGCCTTGTGACCACATACTCCCGCAGAACAGCCTAATTCAGTTTTCAGAAATGAAGAGAGGTAAGAGTTTTCATTTAAACCCACTCTCAGATGGATTCTTGGACTCATCAAAAGTCAACTTCTACTTGCCTTTCTGATAATCTCCTCTCTTTGATATATAAAATACCTGGATGCAAAGTAAGGACATAGCATTCTTTTCTTCTTTTAAAAAGTAACTAGGAGAATAGTGAATAAAAATAGGCCTTCTGGGACACAATAGGACTGAGCAGGGTGTGGTTTGCTCGGCAACTGCTCTGGTAAAATTATTTCTTTTGGTCCTGGAATGCTCTTGAATTGCATCTCTCCCCAATGAGGTCCTAAAAAACAAAAACAAAAGCAAAAGCAAAACAAAAAAAATCCAACTTGAATGTGACATTTTTGGAGTGAAACTCCCATCACTAGAGTCAATCATTCTCTTCTTTCTGGTCCCATAGCATTTTGCACTTACAAAAAGCATTCATCATATTGAATGACAATTACTTACTTGGGATCATGCCTTATGAAGTGGTGTGTGTGTGTGCGCGCGCGCATGTGTGTGTGTAAGAGAGAGACAGAGACAGAGAGACAGAGTCTCTTCGGAATCTATAGGCTGTATTTTAATATAATAATTCTTTGGTAAATATTTATAGAGTGAACCTAAGTTCCTCAGTAAACACCAATCCTCAGCTCTTATATTTTCTTCCCAAAGTTTTCGTTGTTGTTGTTTGTTTACAGTGTTGGGGATCAAAGCTAGGGCCTGGCACATGCCACACAAGTGTTCTACTACTGAGTTACACTCCCACATTCTTATATTTTCTTAATTATCCTCTGCCTTGTCCTCCTTGGGGTGGACTGGAAGCAGTTTCATGTTGGCATGGAATGGAGGGCTCAGCAAAATGAAATGCAATTTTTTTCCTAAGGAATTGCTCCAGCAGGAATGGGTGTTTCAGATATATCATTCTGTTACAGGTACAGAAATGGTTTCCAGGAAACACTGCCATCATTATCTCTGAAAGGCAAGTCAGTGGAAATTGTTATTTTCCATTTACAGATGGACAAATGGAAGCTTTCTTTCTCATTTACCAATTACAGAATGTCCACTCTGTTCAAAGTACCGTGTGAGGAGCTTTATGAGCTCCAAAGATGTGTGAGACAAGGTCCTTGTTTTAAAGAAGAATGTCATCATCTTATTTGTATGAAAAGATTTTTGTATGCAATAACTGTAATTTGGGAGCAAATATTCCGAAGCATTTGAGTGATTCCAATAGAAGTATCACGGGTACTATAAAAGATAGGTAAAAGAGTGTCTAGCTGATATGGTCAAGGATATCATTGCATCATTTGAGATGCATAGATTTTGTGCCAATTATTGTCCACGTGGCCCCTGTTGGTTTCCTGTGACTCTCGTGGCAAATTAGTACAAACTGGGTGGCTTAAAACAACAAAACTTTATTTTCTTATAGTTCTGGAGACCAGAAGTCCAAAGTCAAGGTTTTGGCAGGGTCAAAGCCTCCTAAAGGCTCCAGGGGAGAATCTTTTTCTTGCTACTTCCAGCTGCCGGTGGCCCCAGGCTCTCCTTGGTTTATGGCTGCTTCACTCCAGTCTGTCCTCATGGTCACACTGCCTCCTCTCCTCTCTGAAAATTCCTTCTGCTTCTCTCTTATAAGGATGTGTGTGATTGCATTTGTGGCCCACCTCCACTCAAGATCTTGAACTTCAATCACATCTTTTGTCATATAAGGTAATACTCTTAGATTCTGGCAATTAGGCTGTGGGCATTTGGGGGAGGAGCCAGGGGCCTACCACACAGCCCCGTATTCTTCTCTGCTTGCTCTGTGCCTGATGAGTTGTTACCCTATATAGTATGTTACCTGGGTTCTACTGCCCTCTGCCTTACTATTGGGTTTGCCAGTGGGAGGCATTAACAAGTATCAGAGGGTAGGAAGAAAAGCAGTTGAAATATTTCTTCTTTCCTCCCTGCTTTAGCACAATGGTTTTGGCACTAGCTACGCCCCTCCATAGTTCCAGCTCTTCGCAGGCTTTGATAAAACCATATCTGTCTCTTTTCTTTTCATCCCTGGCTTCCATTGTTGCCAGTCCTTGGGTACCTCAATATCCTTTAAGTTCCTGCGATCCCATCTATATCCCTGTGAATATATATTTCTTTATCGCATTACTTTCAAAATCTCAGCTGAGTGTGCCTTCAATTTCCTGCCATGATCTGGACTGAAAGAGATTCCAAGACACACATATTTAATTTCTAGAACAGAGATATACTCAGGTTACCTCAATCTAAGTTGAAGTAATGATGACTGGACACAGGATTTGGCATATAGGACAGTCATAGAGACTCGGTTACACTGTGGGCTCTTTGGCAGCCATCATCTGTTGCTGTACTCTAATTATCTGCTGTTATTGTAACTCTCTGTTTCTGCTGGCCTTGCTCTCAGTACTTTCTATTCTTTTCTCTCTCTTCTCCACCTCACAGCTTCTGTTGCCTCATGGTGTCTGCTGCCATCTGACTTCAGCTTTTTTCCTTCCCTCTGTATATCTTTTAGCTTCTGCCCACTGCTAACAGCTGACTCCCTCCAGCGTATTTCATATTCACTTTCACTCTTCAAAAGGATATGACCAGCTTGGCTGTTTACACTCAAGTATAGGCTGTTGTATGGAGCTTTCCACACAAACCATCTCATTAGCACAGACTTGATACCCTGCTTTAGGTACCTCTTCCTGGCTGAAATGGCTTTGTTTGCAATGGCAGAATAAGTTGATACACAATTTGGTGTCTGTCTATTAGAAACCTCTAGGGGGATTATGGGTGCGACAGGCATTCTGAGGTTTGTAGTGGGGAGGGGTGGTTATCAAAACCCACAAATACTTTGGTTGTCCAGTCCAGTAGCAGAGGTATGGTGGTCTTAGGAAAGTATAACACACAGTTAGGGAAAAGCAAGCAGCTCAAATTAGCTGATATTATAAATCACATAGAGAAACACTATGGTTAGCATTAAAGCTAGAGATGTACGTTTGCAGAGAGGGCCTTGAGTGCCAGGCTTTAGTTATTGTCAAGGAGTCCCTGAGGATCAGTTTCAGAAGGTACTCTAAGCATTATTCTGTGGGCAGTGAGAAGTTACTAAAGGTTTTTGAACACAGGAGAGGGAGATGGTTAATCCTGATTGTCAACTTCTTTAGACAGAGAAGGACCTAGGAGATTAGTAAAGCACACCTATGCGTGTACCTGTGGGGGCATTTCTAGAGAGGATTAACTAAGAGATAAAGGCCCACCCTGAATGTGGGCAGCATCATCCCACAGCTGGGGGCCCAGATGGAATAAGAGGTAAAAGGAGAAAGCCAGTGAGGGCAGGAGTTCTCTCTCTCTGCTTTCTGGCTGCCATGAGGTGAGCTGCTCTGCTCTGCCATGCCCTCTCTGCCATGATGGACTGACACCTCTGAAACTGTGAGGCAAAATAAATCCTTCTTCCCTTAAGTTGTTTTGCTCAGGTATTTTGTCACAGCCACAAAAGTCTGACTAACAAGGAGAATAAGATAAAATCAGTTTTAGCTTATGTACCTGATCGCGATGGTATTCAGGTTGCTTCAGGACTAGGAGAAGGTCGAAACACAAAGACAAATTAGGAAGCAAATGTATTAGTCTGAGTGAGAATAATGGGGACCAAAACCAAGGCAGGACTAGCAAGGAAAGGGAACCTCATCACGAGACACAAGTAGATTAAGGAGTGAGGGCACTTTTCAGGTACTGGTCAGAATCTTCTCAGCACCAAAAACACTTTTAATTATTTTCTTTTTCTTTCAGACAAATTACACTTTTTTTGTGTGTGGTTCTTGGGAGTTGAACCCAGGGCTTCATCCATGCTTTGCAAGTGCTCTACCACTAAGCAGCACCTCCAGCCCATTTTCTACTTTTTATTTCAAGACAGGGTCTTGCTAAATTGTGGAGGCTGCTTCTGGCCTTGAACTCATGATCTCCCTGCCTCTTCCTCCTGGGATTATAGGCATGTGCCACCATGCCAGGCTCAAAATACACTTTCTGAGGGGAAATACACAAATTGCACCAGGTGTACTGATAATATTGACAGTGTTATCAGCTATTATTATCTTTTGGAACACACTCATGGAAATTTGGCTTTGAGCTGAGAAAATTTAGGAAGTGGTGGTTCCCAGGAGATAAGTTGAACCTGGATATCTTAGCTTATATTTTTAGGAAGAATAGAACTCAAACCAAGAATTAATGCTAATCTTTTATTTAGGAGATGCAGTCCCAGGGCAGTGAGAGTAAGAGAAAAAGAGAAGAGAGAGGAAGATGGGAAGCACTGCCAGAGGACGCTTGGCAATCTGCAGAAAGACAGTAGGTACATCTGTGTGTCTGGGCATAACATTGCAAGGCATGCTATATGGGGAACCCATGTCTCAGGTCAGTTATTGGCAGAAAGGACAAGGAATCCATCTTCTTGGTGCCTTCCCATCTCCTATTTCCCAATGATCAAAATTCACCCTCCTAGGAATTACTTCCCTTGTACTCTGGGTCTTATCACCTGTTCCCATTGCAAGTTTCCCTGCAAGCCACATCCAGTGCTCTGTGGTGTGGTCCTTAATGTTGACTGAGGAGTAGAGAGAAACAGAAATTCATAGCAGATGGCTGGTGAGCTCAGTTGCTCAGTGGCAACCAATGGGGAGTGCCAGGCTGGGAAAGTGGCTGCGAAACTGCCCTGGTTGCAAGACTATGTGGGCACAAACAGAGGAAGTCAGCTGCAGTTGTGGCTGAGACAGAATAAGCAACTGAGAGTTTGACAGATGATGGCGAGAGAGTCTTACGAGGCATCTAAGACGCGTCTGATACCCTGAGAGAAGAAGGATGAAGTGGAAACTCACAGTGATGTTCAAGGGGCACTTGCAAACTCAGAAGTGGAACTACTCCAGAAGAACAGGGTTTTGAGGGTTCCAGAAGGAAGAACAATTCATATACAATATTATGTTCCTAGACAGCATCAACTGATGAGCGGGAACATGGGCTTTAGGGACAGGCAGAGCTATGCTCAAGTCAGACTATACATGCTCTGGGAAATGTATTGAATCTCTCTCTCTCTCTCTCTCTCTCTCTCTCTCTCTCTCCCCCCTCCCTCTTTCCCTCTCTCCCTTTCACCCTCTTCTCCTCTCTCTCTCTTTCTTTCTTTCTTTAATATTGAGGGCTTGAATCCAAGGCCTTGCATATGCTAGACAAGTCCTCCATCACTGGGCTGCATCCCCAGCCCATTTTAAATTTTTTGTGTTGAAACGGAGTCTCACTAAATTCCTCTGGCCTGGAACTTGTGATCCTCCTGCCTCTACTTCTCTAGTCTCTGGGATTAGAGGGATGCGCCACCGTGCCCAACTAACTTTCTCTAAACCTTAGTTTCCTTGACCATAACATGTGATGATGGCATATTTGCTTGTAGACAATTTAGTTCAATGTTAGGTATACATTAGATGCTAAGCAAAGCATGGCTATGATGCTCCTTAATATCACTCTTAGATGACTGTGTAGCTTCTCCAACCTAGTCTTCTCCAGATGGGTTCTTCCTGTGATGCTCCTAAATGTTTCTTGGATGGGGTGAGTTGCTTGAGCCTGAGCCCTTTAGTTATTCTGAAGGAGAGGTGCCTCAGGATTACTCTACTCTTGTGGCCATGGAGCCCCAGTGAGGCTGTTGATCCTCTTCAGGGTACTGACACATTATGCCCTGACAAGGCAGCACGATTAACCCATCTCTTTTGGTGTGTAGGTAGGACGTATCTGAAATGGTCCATTTGTGCTTACAAGTTTTTCCTCTTCAAAGTAGGAAGACAGAGTTTTGTGGTTAAAACTTTGCTTTGTTGCCCTAAGAAAGCACAGCCAAGTATGCTTTGTTTTTAGAATCACATAATAAAGAGGTTCTTGTAAGACTTAAAAAAAAAAAAGAAAAAAGATTACTGTATGTATAGTAACTGATAGGATATCATCTCTAAATTATACAGATCAAATTTTCTTTGTTCTCATAAATGGAAATTCTTTTGAATCTAGCACAAGCATATTAATTGCCAAGAGAAATACAGGCCTAAAGTATGTAAATGCTTTGGAAACTTCTGGAACAACAAAAACATACCACTCTTCTGTTCAAGACCCATATCAGAGTAAATGCCAAGTCTTTTTTCTTTTCTTTCTTTTTTCTTTCCCTCCTTCCTTGCTTTCTTTTTTCTCCCTAGGGGCTCATACATGGTAGGCAAGTACTGTACCAGCAAGCGACACGCCAGCCCTAAGCATCAAATCTTTACCAATGGCCTTTAATGACCTATAGGATCTAGTCCCTACTTATCAGACCTCATCTCTTATCACCAGGCAGAAGCATAGCATACTTTAGTGCTTAAAATAATCAATCACTACAGACAGACTATGCAAGTTCCAAGCCTAGCGGTACCACATAATAGCTCTATGATTTTGGGGCAGGTATTTAACCTTCCTGTGCCTCACTTTCCTCATTTGCAAAAGAGAAAATCAGTATCCACTTTACATAGTGATTGGGAGGATTCGTTAATATTTTTAACCTTTTAACATAGTGTTATTAATACAAACTATTTAAGTGTTTATTGGATAAATAAAATACTTGCCCCCATTTACTGCATTGGAACCACACTGGCCTCCTTGCCATACCGCCAGCAGGTCAAATGCACTTCTTCCCAATGACCTTTGTATTTGTTGTTCTTTCAGATGACCACATGGCCAATTTCCTCTTCTTTTTCAAGTCCTTGCTCAAATATCACCTTTTAAATGATGTCAACTCTATTTAAAATTGCAATTCTCTGTATACTCGCTACTTATGTACTTTTACTACTCTATATAATTTGCAGGTTTATTTGGTTTTCACCTATCTCCGCCAATTAGAAGGCAGGGACATTTGTTCTCTGATGTATTCCAGGTGCCTAGAACATTGCATGGGACATAGTAAGTACTCAGTACTACAGTCTTGCACCACTTTATGACATTTTGGTCAAAAATGGATTGTATCATACATTAGTGGTCACATAAGATATTGTTTAGTTACATTGTAACCATCAGAGTTTCTGTACACTCTGATGTTCACACAATGATGAAACTGCCTAACCACACATTTCTTAGGCAGTTTCTCATCATTATTTATGGAATGAATGAACACATTGTTTTCAGGTGAACAAAGTAGGAGTGTACTTTGAAAACTGATTTGTAAATGAGCTTCCTAATGTGCATGTAAAATGATAGTTTCTCCAAAGTTGTTCTTAAGTTGAATAGATGTGATCTCCCTCCAACGTTGTTTAAGAAATTGATTAGCAAACCATTATTTTTTTCCTCCAAATACATTTAAAGGTAAACCTTAGCTGAAACTTAAACTATTTTTAATTCCTAACATGCATACTCTGCATTAATGAGCTAGATCAACTCCTGAGTAATTGCTGGTGGACTCTGTGGCACTGGTTTATCCATCATGAACCAGAATTTGTAGCCTATCATTGTTGTTGTTAGGTACCAGTGAGTTGGGTCCGACTCATAGCAACCCTCATAGGGTTTCCGATGGATGATTGTTTCAGGATTGCTTCGGGAGTGCATTGCCATGTCCTTTTCCCATTTTTTGTGGTGCTGGGATTGAACCAGCATCCGCAGGGAGTACAGAGCAGTACTCTACCAACTGAGCTAAATCCCAGCCCATAGCCAATCATAAGGACACATAAAGAAGAGAATAAAACCTACTCTAGGTCAGGTATGCTTGTGGGGATCATTGTATGAACGTCAGAGTGTACAGAAACTCTGTGAGACCAATATCACCATTGTTGTTGTTGTTAAGTGCCATCACCATAGTAGAGACTCACAGAGGCCCCATATCACATACTTAATAAGTGCTAGTGCCAGGATTTAAACCATCAGTTTCCAAAATCCATGTTTTTTCCAAGCCTCATATTTCTTATTTGTAATATGTAGTAACTTACTACTTATGTACAGAGTTTCTGTGACAATTAAAATAAATGTATCTAAAGCAGAATCTTCAATAAATGACAGCTTCCCTTATGGCTATACTTTAGGAATGATGATGAGACTTTTCCTCTGGGGAACAATCACATAGCCTCTCCAGAGGGAAAAACAAGAGCCCTGGCTTAGTGGATGACAGAAATAGTTCCTTAGAGATGGATTAGTTGGAACAATCATATTTAAATTCTTGTTTTACATTTTAAAAAGGTTAAAAACTTACACTTTGTTTTACTAAGAGTTGATGATATGGATTCTCATAAGTTGAGACAATTTGATCATGAAATATTGTTTGTATGGTTGTATAAAAGGTAAGGCTGAAGATACAGCTCAGCAGTAGTGGTAGAGTGGTACCTACCATGAGTGAGGCCCTGGGTTTGATCTCTAGCACCAAAAAAACTCAACCAACCAAACAAACAAGCAAACAAAACCCCCAAACAGCAATAACAACAACAACAACAACAACAACAACAACAATAACAACAACAATAAAAGATGGTTGTATACAAAGCAACAGAGGTATACTCACTTGGACTGAAAATAAGAGGAGAAGAGGGAGAAGCGGAGAGGAGAAAAAGGGGCAAAACAGGAAAAAGAGCCTACCTCTTTATACAAAAATGCCAGCTAATAAAAGTTGAAGAAATAATTGAGCTTAAGAAAACCATTTCTGTGCAGTCCTCAAGTTAGTGACTAATTCAAGCAGGATCACCAGTTGATGGTAAAAGCACTGAGTGAAAGGTGATGGGCATTAGGGGTTGGGTTATCCCTTAAAAATAGTTGGAAGTCCTAGTCCCCAGTCTCCTAGAATGTGCTTTTATTAGGAAATAAGGCTGTTGCAAATATAATTAGCAAGATGAGGTAACCCTGGAGGGTGGGCTCCTAATCTACCATAACTGGTATTCCTACAGTAAGATGGCCACCTGAAGACAGAGCCACACAGGGAGTGTGAAGATGGAGGTCAAATCAAAGTGCTGTAGCTGTGAGCCATGGAATGCCTAGGGCTACCAGAAGCTCAAAGGATTTTCTTCTGCAGATTTCAGAGGAAGCATGGCTCTGCCAATACATTATTTTCCTACTTCCAGTCTCTAGACAATAAATTTTTATAGTTTTAAGTGACCCAATTTTTGAGTACTGTTACCTTAGTTCTAGGAAAACAATACGATAGAGAGCAGTACAGACATTGTGCACCACAGTACCCTCCAACACATATAAAAGATAGAGCTTTCCAAAGGACATATTTATCATTTACCACTTTAACCAACACTTATCTAACTTGACATTACTAAGAGTGGGACAAACTGACACTGTATACCTCCTGAAATGATGCAATAAGAGGTATACTATATCACTTTGATAGACTGATTACAGTAGGAGGTAGAGTTTATTTGTCTACCATTGGACTCTGTGATGGCTTTGCTACTTGCTTTAGCCAACATAATGCTGTTGAAGTGACAGATGGCCAGGTCTAAGCTTAAGTCTCAATAGAGGCTTCCCCTTTCTTTCAGCCCCTACTTCTTCTAATGGCTAGACTACTAAGTGTGACAAACTAAAAGCACTGATCTGAGTGGAGGTCATCCCAGACTGACCATCCCCCAATCAACTTACCAAATGACTTGGAATGGGTGAATGGGTCAAAAGTCAGCTAAGCCCAGCCTAGAACAGCACAACTACCTAGCAATGGTTCTGAATATTATTGCGGCTGATTTGGAGGGGTAGTTTGTTATGCAGTAATAGCTAACTCTTACATAATATCTATGTAATATTGTTGTAATTAGTTTAAATGGAAATTAATCATGAGGAAACAATCAGAAAACCTTACAGCATGGGACAAATCAACTTGCCAGATGCTAGAGTCCATGTCAGAGTCATGAAAAACAAAGTTGGGAGACTGTGTTAGATAGGCTAGAACAACTTATCAACTTTGGCATTAATTGACATTTTGGACCAGGTAATTCTTTGTTATGGGGGCCCACGAATTAGAATAATTAGCCCGTATCAGTGGTCTCCATCCCCTAGATGCCTGCTATGGATCAGATGTGTTTTGTCACCCAAAGGTTCCTATGCTGGAAGCCTGGTTCTCAGTTTTGCAATGATGAGAGGTGGTGGAATCTTTTAGAGGTGGGGCCTAGTGGCAGATAAATATTAAGTTATTAGTGGCTCTGCCCTTGAAAGGAATTAATATAGTTCTCTCCAGACCTCAGTTAGTTCTCACAAGTATAGGTTGTTATAAAACAAATCTACTCCATGTGTTTGGCCCTTTCTTCACAGTGAGTTCTTTTCTGTTCCTCTACTATAGTCAAGGGGAAGCCTCACTAAAATTCAAACAGATGAGACCATCTGATCTTGGACTTTCAGCCTTTAACACTATGAATCAAATAAATCCTTTTTTCTTTATAAAGAACCTAGACTCAAATATGTTGTTATAGCAATGGAAAATGAACTAATGCAATGCCAGAAGCATCCCTAATCATAATAGTCAAAAATGTCCCTAGATATTGCTAAATGTCCATCTCAGGACACTGGACTACAGAGAAAGAATCAAATACCATGTACGGACCCTGTCAAAATCTTGAATCAAAGAAAAAATGCCATATAAGGCATTTGGACAATTGAAGAAATTTAAATGTGAACTTAAAGATATTTTGAATTATTGCTTATTTTCCAAGGCCTGAAAATGGTATCATAGTTATGTAAGAAAATGCCCTTATTTTTAGGAGATGTATGCTGAATTATTTTAAATGAACTATCAACAAGGATTTAGCTCAGTTGGTAGAGGGCTGCGCTGCAGCCTCTGAGGTCCCGAGTTCAATTCCCAGCACCGCAAAAATGGGAGAAGGACCTGGCAATCCACTCCCAAGGCAATCCCAAAACAGTCAGCCATTGAAAACCCTATGAGGGTCGCTATGAGTCAGATACCGACTCAACGGCACCTAACAACAACAACAATCAACTAAAAAACTACCTGGCCAACTAACTGAAAGAGATCCATATTTGCGCCTATTTCCAAGAAAGGGGATCCAACTGAATGTGGAAATTATTGAATAATATCATTGGTATCACACACAAGGAAAATTTTGCTAAAGATCATTCAAAAGTGACTACAGCAGTATATTGACAGGAAGCTGCCGGAAAATCAAGCTACATTTAAAAGACAGCATGGAACCAGGGACATAACTGCTGACATCAGGTGGATTTTGGCCAAAGGCACAGAATACCAGAATGAGGTCTATCTATGTTTTGTTGACAATGCAAAGGCATTTGACTGTGTGGGTCACAACAAATTATGGATAGCATTGCAAAAAATGGGAATACCAGAACATTTAATTGTACTCATAAGGAATCTGTATATGGACCAAGAAGCAGCCATTTGAACAGAACAAGAAAATACTGCTTGGTTAAAAGTCAGAAAAGGTATGTATTAGGGCTGTATCCTTTCACCGTACCTCTTTAATTTCTATGTGGAGCAAATAATTTGAGAAGCTGGACTTTATGAAGAAGAATATGGCATCAGGATTGGAGGGAGACTCATTTACAACCTTCATTATGCTGAAAGTGAAGAGGATTTGAAACATTTACTGATTAAGATTGAATAACACAGCCTTCACTCTGAATTGCACCTCAACATCAAGAAAACTAAAGTCCTTGCAACTGAATCAGTAGCAACTTTATGATAAATGAAAAAAAGATTGAGGCTGTTCAAGATTTTCTTTTACTTTGGTAAGACAATCAATATCCATGGAAGCAGCAGCCAAGAAATCAAAAGAGGCATCGCATTAGGAAAAGCTGTTGCAAAATACCTCTTTAAAGTGTTGTAAAAACATCACATTGAAGACAAAGGTGATCCTGATGCATACCATGGTATTTTCAGCCCCATCATATGCTTGTGAAAGCTGGACATTGAATAAGGGAGATAGGAGAAGAATTGGTGCTTATAAATTATGGTACTGGAGATGAAAATTGGATATACCATGGACTGCCAAAAGAACCAACAGATCTGTCCTAGAAGAAGTGTAACCAGAGTACTCCTTGGAAGCAAGGATGTCTAGACTGCGTCTTATGTCTTTTGAACACACAGTCAGTAGGGACCAATCCCTGGAGAAGAACATCATGTTTGTGAGAATGGCCAGTCAATGAAAAACCAGAAAATCCTCAACTAGATGGATTGACACTGTATCTGCAACAATGGGCTTAAACATAAATAAGATCATATGCATGGTACTGTGTCTGGTAGTGTTTCACTCTGTTGTACACAGGGTGACACTATAAGTTGAACCCAACTTGATGCCACCTAACAACAATATCAACTAAAAGTTATTTTCAAATGTTCTAATTGATAAAAATGTCTATTTATAGTAATAGATAAAGCAAAGGTGAAAAAATGTTAACAATTGCTGAATTGAGATGAAGGGTATAGGAACATTCATTGTACCATTTGTTAGACCTTTGTGGGTTTGAAAATCTTCAACATAAAAAGCTGGGGTGGGGGGAGTGCTAATTGCATCTCTGCTGCCTGTTTATTAATCTAATGTAATTGAAGGAGCAGGCTGTCTTAAATGAAACTGAATGCTCATTCAGAATTGCCAGGACATGAACTACTTCAAACTAGGTGTGTGGGGCTGAGGCTGAAACAGGGGGTTTCTCCCTTCCTAGGGAACTGTATGCAAACTCAGCTTCCCATGGGACCACTGGCTTGCTTTCCCTTGTGTAACATCCCACAGGACCAAAAGCTTAGGTCCTGGCCAGCTTTGTGAGTTTCCCAGACAACTCTGGTAAACAGCTGGCACCAAAATCCAGGCTTCCTGGTGCCAAGACAGTTTGATTATTCCTTTCACTGATAAGGCAGATCTTACACTTGTATAGCCTGCAGCTGTACCACTGTGGCATCCGATCTTGTCAGATCTTGGAAGCTGAGCAGGGTTGGACCTGGTTAGTACTTGGATGGGAGATCACCTGTGAACACCAGGTGCTGTAGGCTTGGGAGAAGGACCCGGCAACTGGCTCCCAAAAAACAATCAGCCATTGAAAATCCTATGAATAGCACAGAAGCACTGACAATATTGTTTGGCCTGTTGTACTTAGGGACGTTATGAGTTGGATACCAACTTGACAGCACCTAACAACAACAACAACACTTGTATGTAGAAAAGAAGAAAAAAAGAAAAAGAAAAAAGAAAGAAAGAAAAGTAAGAAAGTGAAAAAGAGAGACAGAATTTCTTTCCATGGAACATAAAGCATTCTGTGAGGCCAGCTGGTCATTCAAGTGACAATGGGTAGTTGGGGTCTCTGTGTCTTCCTTTATCTTAATGATCCTGGATTTATAAGTTTTCTTTTTCCACAGTAAAACCCGATTTCTCATTCTGTACCATGTGAGATAGTGGAATTCAAATCAAACTAAAACTACAAAGGCACTCCAATGCAAGACAGCTAACATTTAAAACACAGGCAAAACTCAGAAACCAAAAAGGAAAATGCTGACACTGCATTCGTGTAAAACATTGATAAGGTAAAATATACAAGATTACAACAACAACAGCAAGAAGATACTGTAAACAGAGCCAAAGACAAGTGGCACAGTAGAAAAGATTATTTGCAATCCAACAGAAAAAGCGCTTGTTTCTTTATTATATAAAGGGATCTTACAGCTTTACCAGGAAAAAGTGAACAGAAAAATGGACAACAAATGTGAACAAATATTTCGTAAAGAAAATAAGAATGGCAAAAACTACTTGGAAAAAATGTTCATTTTCATCAGTGCTTAGTAAATTGTAAACCATAACAACAGCCTAACTTTGTTACCTATAAGTGACAGAAAGTTAGAGTTCATTAAAAATTTAGTTTCAGCAAAGTTATAGTGGAATATACAGTGTTGATAGAAATAAGCATAAGAACAGCTTTTGGGAGGTTACAATTTGGAAGTAGCTAGTCTCTCCCTCCTTCCCTCCCTCCCTTCCTTCCTTCCTTTCTTCATTCCTTCCTTCCTCCTTCCTCTCCTCCCTCACTCCCTCCCTTTCTTCCTTCCTTGCTTCCTTCCATTTGTTGCTATTGGTGGTGGTGCTGGGGATTGAACCCAGGACTTTATGCATGTTAAGGCAGGTGCTTTACCATTGCGCTACATCCCCAGCCCTCCAATCTTAAATGTACATATATTGTGATCTAGCAAATTCACAGAAATGAATTTATCCTATAGTCATACAAGTTCCCAATGGCATGTATAAGGATATTCATGAAAGCATTGTTTATATTAACAAGCACCGGTTAAATTTATATTACATCCAATGACTAACATATGCTCCATGGGAATATTTCTGACATTAAGTAAATAAAGCAAAGTATTATATTATATAATCTGATCTATGTAGAAAAACTGTATATATTATATATCTTTATGTGGAAAAAGTATGCAAGAAATAGTTATCAGTGCTTACTTAAACTGAGGTGAAGTTTCAACTTATTTTTATCATGATTATGTCTTTTAAAATTAAAAATATTTAGACTGTGCCTTGAAACAACTTTCAAAATGTCAATTAGTGCCCCTTCTGATACTTTTGTAAAAAAATACTTTACCGAAGCAGGATAAGGTTGTGTGTGGGTTCTATTTTTTTTTTTTTTTTTTTTTAAGCTGGGGATGTAAATATGCAACTGTACTGAGCATTGCAACAAGGAGTATAGTTTTTAGTACCTACGAAGGCTACATCACAGCAGTTACGGAATTCCTTAAGCAACCTCAGGTCATTCACCCTTCTTGTGGTGCTGGTCCAGCCTACAGCAAGACTCCTATTTGGAAGGCCAAAGAGAAAAGTAACTTGAAAAGAAATTTTCTTTCTCCTCTTGCTTCCTCTCTCCCTCTCCGGAGTTCTCTCTTCAGGAACATGAAATTAAATATATAACTATAATTTAAAGTTACTAAGATAGGGCAAAAATTTGTGAAGGTGCTTGAATGAGTCTCGTTCTTTATAAATGCACCATGTCTGTGCGTGGCTGGTCCTCTTTAAAGCATCCAAGGTATTCATATGAGAGGACAGCCTCTATCAGGGGAACATTTTTTTTTTTGTTCTCAGTGAAGTGGCACATTCAGTTCCTGGTGCAGGCTTACTTAATTCTTATTAGTCATTTCACAGCTGTATCTTGGGAAGAGAAAATCTCAGATACTTTTGGCTGATTTCACCAGTAAACCAAAAACAAGGCCTTCACGGTTCCCATTTGTTTATAATTTTCAAGTAAATATGTCTGTCTTTGTGGATGTATCTTCTAAATTATTCTAGTTGTCTGCTGATCTACCCCTCTGGCTTCCACTCAACTCTTGTACCTAGACTCGTTGCCATCATGTTGAGGTGGATGCTGGGCCACCCACCGTTGTTTGTTATTAAATTGATGGTGCAATTTTTGTGTAGCGATTTATGACTTTAAGGTTATTCAGGGACACTGTTTAAAAACACAGGTCAATTATCAAGTCAGACATCAGAACTGATCATAGGTTTGTTATTTTTTTAGGTTGTTTTGAGACATTATGAATGCACAAATTTGTTATTGTAGACTTACGGTGAATACTGAAGATGCACATACGGGGATCATTATTGTAGATTGGTTTGTGACAGCTGGCCCTGATTTAGTTATTTCCTCAAGAAGACACTTTGAACAATTATTGAAATGTCTCTCCTCTGTAATTATAATAATAATGATGATGATTTTGCAACTGAATATGCAATTCAGGGTGTATACACTCAACTACTGTTTTTAGCTTGTTTCTCTTTTTACACTGATGTCAGCTGCTTTTGTCAGGATTATTGAAGAACAGAGAATGATTTTTCTATTGAGGGTCAATGAACTACATGAAGAAAAGTAATCTAGGGCCAATACAGGAAATTATTAAAAAATAATTATTATAGTTAGTATTTAAGGAGTGTTAACTATGAACAGAGAAGGACCTGGCAACCCCCTCCCAAAAATCAATCTGCCATTGAAAACCCTATGAACAGCAAAGAAGCACTGACAATAGTGTTTCCCCTGTTGTACAGAGGGTTGCTATGAGTCGGATACCGACTCGACGGCACCTAACAACAACAACAACAACAACTATGAACAACCCCATGTATATGTTATACTGTGGGGGCTTGCTTATTGCTGGGATGCTGAAAGCTATGCCACCCATCGTGGTCGGGTTTCAGCTGAGCTTCCAGACTGAGAGGTTAGGGAGAAGGATCCGCAGCCTACTCCCAAAACAATTAGCCATTGAAAACCCTATGAATAGCAGAGAAGCACTGTCAAATATGGTGCTGGGAAATGAGCCCCCCTGGCTGGAAGACATTCAAAAGACAACTGGGGAAGGATTGCCTCCTCGAAGTAGAATTGACTTTAATGAAGGGAAATGGAATAAAGCCCCAGGGACTTCCATTTGCTGATGTGGCACAACTCAAGAATAAACACAATGGCTGCAACAATGGACTCAAACATTAAAAGATCATGTGCATGGCACAGTGTTGGGTAGTGTTTCATTCTGTTGTACATAGGGTCTGTATGAATTGGACCTGACTCAACAGCACTTAACAACTAGGAGCAAGATTGTCCCCTGTTTTGGAGATAGAAGTGTAACTTCTGTACTTATCTGCTCTTAAAATTAACAAAAAAAAATCTTATTGAGTAATTATAAGTATCTGGAAATGCTTTTTTCCTATATTAGCTACTTAAGGAGCTGCAAGTGGGAAAGATGATGAGATAGGGAGAGGTATGTGCTGTGGGAGAATAGAGAGTAAAAGAAAATGAGACAAATATAGAAAGACTAGGGAGGCTGAGACAGTAATGAAAGATAGACAAGGGTGAAAGGCAGGAGACAGAACAAAGTGATGGAGTAGGAAGGCAGGGGAAGGAAACAACCAGGAAGGAAGAGAGGACAAGTAAAAGGGGTAAAGAAAGAGTAGAGGCACTTGGGAGACTGAGACCAGGATGATCAAGAGTTGGAGGCCAGGCTGGCCTCCATAGCAAGGCTCTGTCTCAAAAAAAAAAAAAAAAAAAAAGAAACAAAACAAAAACAAAAAACCACAAAGCCAAAAATTTAAAAAGGAGATGGAAAAGACTGGTAGGTTGGAGGGATTTTTTTTTTTTTTTAAAGCATGTGTTTGTTTTTAAGATCAGTCTGGGATCTCTGGAGCATGGCATTCATACTACCATCCCTGGTAAGTATCTACTGTTCATAAGTCTTCGCAGAACTGTAGCCCTGATGGATGAGGTAGGAAAGCTGAAATGGACACCTTTCAAAGTGGATGTCCAAGCTGGGTGCCATTGCAGCATTTCTTGACTTCTCAGGAGGAATTCCTAATGGAAAAGGCAACTAACAGCTTCTTGACCCTTCATTATCCTGACCTAAAGGGGGACAGTTTGGAATGTTGGCTGCATATAGACATCTTTTGAGGATCTTAAAAATATATACCAATGTCTAGGTCCCACCCCAGCATGTAATTGGTTTGGAGTGTGGAGAGTTTTTAAAGTTCCCCAGGTGATTCCAACATGTAGCCAAGTGTGAGAATTCCTTACTGGCTTTGCTCTGAATGTGCTCACTAGAGAATCCCATTATAATGCTGGCTGGTTTTTGGCCTATGAAAGTGGTGACCTAAACATCAAACTGGATAAAATTAAGCCAAAGGTCAGAGGTTCTCAACCTTTGTGCTAATAACTGGCATCACTATAAACTGATTGTGAAGTTGGAGAGGACAGATCATTTAGAGCTTATTTGGAAGGATACAGGAAGAAAATAAATCAAAATTATCAACATGATAAAAAAGGCCTCACATGGGCAAAGGAACTGAACAGACAGTTCTCAAATGAAGAAATTCATAAGGCCATGAAGCACATGAAAAAATGCTCACGATCCCTACCTATTAGGGAAATGCAAATCAAAATACCTCTGAGATTCCACCTAACTCCAGTAAGAATGGCCGAGGTCAACAAAACAAATAACAACAAATGCTGGCAAGGTTGTGGAAAAAAAGGAACCCTGTTACACTGTTGGTGGGACTGTAAATTGGTTCAACCACTTTGGAAATCAATATGGAGATACCTCATAAAACTAAAAATAGAACTGCCACATGACCCAGCTATACCACTCCTGGGAATATACCCAAACGGAGATGAGTCATCATACCACAGAGACATCTGCATCTCCATATTCAATGCAGCACTTTTCACAATAGCAAGGATAAGGAACCAACCAACATGCCCATCAACAGAAGAATGGATAAAAAAGCTATGATACATACACACAATAGAATACTACTCAGCAATAAAAAAAAGGAAATAATGTCATTTGCAACAAAATGGATGGAACTAGAGAACATCATCTTAAGCCAAGGAACACAAGCTCAAAAAGAGAAATACCATATGTTCTCACTCACATGGGAGCTGAATCATACTTAAAGGAAGAAAAAAATCCTATACATAAATTGATATATAAAAATGCACAATTAAGCTTAGCGAAGAAGGGACAAAATAAAGAGTAGAAAGGAGGAAGGGAACTAGCAAAGGGAAGCAAAGATTGGGGAAGGTGGGATGGAGGAAGGTCATTGTGGAGGGATGAATGGGGAGAGGATGATCTCAATGTAAACAGCTCAACTTCATGAGTACATTGGAAAAATAGGGGAATATAACCCAAGTAAGCATTTCAGTTTTACTACATAATATCCGTAAGGCTCCATGTGGGCTGATGAAAGTGTTGCCAGAAGCGATGTAAAGGATGCATAATGGAAAAATGCAATGCTGTATTACTCTGTACCCCATCATCATTTACTAATAAAGGGAGGAAGAAAAGACCTCTATAAAAATTTGTATGAGAAATGATTTAAATTGATTCCAACATTATGCGGGCATCTGGTGTCTTTTTGATAGCAAACTATTGACCTATGCCTGGTCTGGGATGTGGAGGAACCAAGAGACATGATTTGCTGTTTTTCTGCTTGTTTGCTGTTACTCCACTGCTCCACTCATTGCTGTCATGCTGGACAGCCCTATGTTCCCTTGGTTTTCTCTAATGTGGAACTATCTAGATTTGCTATTACCAAACTCTCTCTCTGTTTACTCCCCAGTTTCCTCTGTTTCAGCAAGGCTGAACTTTTTAACCTGCCCATCACCTCTGCTAATATTCTCATGGGGAACAGGTAGAAAGGGAAACTGTGCCAGGCAGACTGGTGCTTTTGCCATTTCCTCTAAGAGTACATATTCCATTTATAGTAGCTTTCTAGAGACAAAGCTCTGCATCCAGAAGGAATTCTAATATGACACCTTTTGTGGTCATATTAGAAAGAAAGGGTTTCTTTGACAGACCCATAGGGGCCAATACCTATAGGACTGTGGGATTATCACTAGATGATTCTACTATAGCTATCACTAGGAAAAATGTCCTTATTTGGTCTGAGGCCTTACCAAGATAATACTAGTGCTATTACAACCACTACCACTAATATTATGTTTTTATGCCAACCCTTTCTAAATGTGTCTTAATTCATTTAATGTCTGACTACTTCATTGTGGGCTGTTTAATAGCCAACTATATTCCTAGCACCTGGCACATGGGAGGTGCCCTGTACATGTTTACTGAATGAATTATGGTTGTTGTTAGGTGCCATTGAGTCAGTGTCCAACTCATGGTGACCCTACATACAATAGGTGAGACACTATTGTCAGTGCTTCTTTGCTATTCATGGGGTTTTCAATGGCTGTTTTTTGGGAGTGGGATGTTGGGTCCTTCTGCCGTACTGAATGGATAGATGGATGTTTAATCACTACAAGCAATGCGAATTGGAACAAGCAGCATGAAATGGGGGAAGGAGAAGAACTAGTTCTGTTTTGTTTTTCATAAAGACCAGGCTGGCCCTCTGGCTGTGTGAATGGGAGAAAACATGGAAAGATCTGATTTAAGACTCTCCTTAATATCAGACACTTCTACCCAGAGGGCTGGAGTACTCTTTCTCTGAACCAATTTCACTCTTTCCCAAAGGCCTTTTGGTTCCAAATACAGTAGGAATCAGTGTTAATTGCTTTTTGAAAATATCATTTTGTCAGCTTTGTTTGGATGTGGTCATTTGTAAAGCAACCTCCAGCAGGTGACACTTCATCCATAGCTGTGTGGTTGTCCAGACGTTTCCTGGGACTTCTGCCCACCTTCTATACAGCTGGCAGTATCTGGCAAACCAGGATACGTGCTCAGTTGGGTTTAACTTGGAACCAGCAGCACATTGTTGTGTCTGAGATTTTTAAAATTCTGAAAGGGTAAAGGCCCAGCCCTACTTAATCCAGAAAAGAAAAATGTAGTAAATCATAAATTAAGAATTAGCAAATGCTTCAGGATCATCTAGTCCATGTTAGATAGATTAGGAAATTGCAGCTCTGACAGGCTCAGTGACAAGGTTAGCAGGCTGGTAGCTGAGAGCCTGGGTCTAGAATCTGTATTGTTTGTATGGAACCAAACTGTGAGCTGGTGTCTTCTGGATTTATGCTTGTGTGGATGTAAGTGTTTCAATTACTGTTTGTTTCTTTTTGAAGCTCTTTTTCTCTGGCCTGAGACTTCCTGATCCTCCTTCACACATGCTTCAAGGTCACAGCCCAGACCAAAATGTTTACAAGAAAAAGCTAGGCACTTATAAAGAGTGCTATTGCCAGCTCCTGCACTCCCTGTGCCCTGCTCCAACCAAGCTCAGCAAACCAAGAAAAGGATAATGTGGTCTCTGGAACCAGGAATTTCTAGGTTTAAGTGCCAACAGGAAAACAGATGAATTCTGCCCTATTTCTTGAGCAGGCTGTGGCTGCTGCTGCTGCCATCTTCTGGGAGAAGGCAGACCTGAGTGTCATACCTAAAGCTAGTCTCAAAGTGTACACCTGTGATTTGGGCAATGGCCCCACTGGGGCAGGGCTGAAATTCCTTTATCCTAGGGGGAAAAAAAAAAAAAAAAAAAAAAAAGGACACCTACTTCCCAAACAAAACAAAATTGGTATTCTTTGTGTTTAATTTGTTCTTTCGATAATGTTGTGCTTAAAGAAATGATTTTAGGCCTGGGGCTATAGCTCAGGGTTACAGTTCTTGCCTAGCTTTGGATCCAGTCTTCAGCACTGGTGGATAGGGGGAGATTTCAAACAACAACCAAGTTGTAATGAATTAATATGGGAACCAGGAGAGTACAGAAGTAAGGCTGAGGCAGAATCATTAGTTTTAGGACCGTATCAGAGATTCCTTCCCCTGGCTTTCTGAACTTTGAATGCTAGGATGTTGGTGTTAGGAATGCATACAATTAAGACTTTGAGAGGGCACATATGAGCTTGATGAGTCTTAACCTCCAAGAGTCCACATGTTACTTGCTGGGCTGTTCAGAGTTGAGATAATAATGTAAGTTCCTAGTATGCAAGAAATGTTCAGTAGGAATTACAATGGGACAAGTTCAGTTATAATGGGGGTGGGGCTCCAATCTCCCTGGTGATTTTCTTCATTTACTGACCAAAAGATGCCCCAACAGCCCCATCCCTTTAATTCTGTCCATGTTTCTGATTTATGATCCTTCATCATTTGAAATTAGTGAGAAGAAATTCAGGAGAAACCAAGAGATTTAATTCAGGATATATTTTTGAGTACCTACTATGTGCTAGTCATAGAGGACTTGAAGAAAGATAATGTAACTGTAGACCTGAAAAGTTTCCATTAAGTGCATTGGGAAAAATGTAGCTGAGAATCAGGGACTGAGTCTAGATTCAGTTCTGCAATAGCTCAGTTGCATAAATGACATAGGTATACCAGTTAACATATTTGGGTATTAGTTTCTTCATCTGTTACATACTATTGTAAAGGGACGCTTGTTTCACTACAGCAGAGCCTGCCTAGAAGGTAGCTATTAAATACTGTTTTGCTCCACCTGTCCTAACCACCAAAAGCTGTTAACAAGATGATGAACTTTTAGTGATCCTAGTAAGCTAATGCAAGACCCTTATGGGTCTTTATGTCTGAAGAGTTTTTTCTCTGACCAATTAAATATGGGTCCTGTTTTAACCAATCAGGTACAGAGCTATGGATTTATTCCAATCTGTTTCAGGTATTTATTTGTAATCTTTTGCTATGGTTTGACTGTATTCATCCTCTCCAAAATTCATGTTGAAACTTAATCCCAATGCAACAGCCCCCCCAAACACACACACACACACACACACACACACACACACACACACACACACGTATATATATATATATATTTGGTAATATAAAATGTCCAATGCAACAGTATTAAGAAATGGGATCTTTAAGAGATAATTAGGCTATGGGGGCTCCACCTTCATGAATGGGATTCATGCTCTTATAAAAGGGCTGGTAGAAACTAGCCAGGCTCCTGTTTTTTCCTTCCCACCACTTCTAGCACACAGCATTCTTCTCATTTGGAGGATGCAGCAGTAAAGCACCATTTTGGAAACAGGGAGACTGGTCCTCACCAGACACTGAACCTGCTGACACCTTGATCTTGAACTGCCAGCCTCCAGAACTATGAGAAATAAATTTCTGTTCTTTACAAACTACTCTATTGCAAGTATTTTATTATGGCAGTATGTGAACTGACTGATAAGCATAACAACTATGAAATCCTTTCCTTAACAATGAAAAACATATACTTCTTGCTGTCAGCCAACTGATATGTTCCTTTGCTTGAAAAGAAATAAACTGAGCTCTGTTTATTTTGCCTTTTAACTCTGGTTGCCTTTATTATTATTATTATTTGACTATATCTTATATTTGAATAGTACGTTGTTGTTGTTGTTGTTAGGTGCTGTCGAGTCGAGTCCAATTCATAGTGACCCTATGTACAGCAGATTGAAACATTTCCCAATTCTGTGCCAGGTACACGATTTTATTTATGTCTAAAAAATCCATTGTTGCAGACACTGGTCAATCCATCTGGTGGAGGGTTTTCCTTTTTTTCATTGACCTGCCACTCTCCCAAACATGATGTCTTTCTCCAGGGACTGATCTCTCCTCACTACATGTCTGAAATATGTAAGATGCAGTCTGGCTATTCTTGCTTCCAAGGAGCACTCTGGTTGCACTTCTTCTAGGACAGATTTGTTGGTTCTTTTGGCAGTCCATGGTATATTCAATAGATGTCTCCAGCACCACAATTCAAAAGCGTCAATTCTTTTTCTGTCTCTCTTGTTCAATGTCCAGCTTTCACAACCATATGATGCCACTGAAAATACCATGGTATGAGTCAGACGCACCTTGGTCTTCAATGTGACATCTTTGCTTTTCAATACTCTAAAGAGATCTTTTGCCACAGCTTTTCCTAGAGCAATGCGTCTTTTGATTTCTTGACTGCTGTTTCCACGGGTATTGATTATAGAGCCAAGCAAAGCAAGACCTTGGATGACCTCAATCTTTTCTCCATTTATTGTGAAGTTGCGTGCTGATCCAGTTGTAAGGATTTTTGTTTTGTTGATGTTTAGTCATAGCCCATATTGAAGGCTAAGATCTTTGATCTTCATCAGTAAATGTTTTAAATCCTCTTGACTTTCAGCAAGCAGAGTGGTGTCATCTGCATAATGCAGGTTGTTAATGAGTCTTCCTCCAATCTTGATGCCGCGTTCTTCCTCATAAAGTCCGGCTTCTCGGATTATTTGCTCAGCGTATAAATTGAAGAGATAGGGTGAAAGTATACAGCCCTGACACACACCTTTCTCAACTTTAAACCACTCAGTGTTTCCTTGTTCTATTCGAACAACTGCCTCCTGGTTCATGTACAGATTTCTCATGAGTACAATTAGGTGTTCTGGTATGCCCATTTTCCGAAGTATTATCCATAATTTGTTGTGATCCACACAATCAAATGCTTTTGCATAGTCAATAAAACATAGACATCTTTCTGATATTCTCTGCTTTCAGCTAATATCCACCTGACATCAGCAATGATGTCCCTGGTTCCCCACCCTCTTCTGAATCCCGCTTGATTTTCCGATAATTCCATGTCTATATCCTGCTGCAGTCGCTTCTGAATGATCTTTAGTAGAATTTTGCTTGTGTGTGATATTAATGATATTGTCCGATAGTTTCCACATTCAGTTGGATCCCCTTTTTTGGGAATAGGCACAAATATGGATCTCATCCAGTCAGTTGGCTAAGTAGTTGTTTGCCAAATCTGTTGGCATAAACATATTAACACCTCCAGTGCTGCATCTGTTTGTTGAAACATCTCTGTTGGCATCCAATCAATTCTTGCAGCCTTGTGTTTCCACAGTTCTTGCAAGGTGGTTTCCACTTTGTCCTTCAATACCATTGGTTCCTCTTCATATGCGACCTCTTGGAATGGTTGGTCATCTACCAATTCTCTTTTGTATAATGACTCTGTATATTCCTTCCATCTTCTTTTGATGTTTTCTGCATCATTTAACATTTCCCCTGTAGAATCTTTCACTACTGCCACTCGAGGCTTGAATTTTTTCTTCACTTCCTTAAGCTTGAGAAACACAGAGCATGTTCTTCCCTTTTGGTTTTCTGCCTCCAGCTCTTTGCACATGTCATTATAATATTTGTTTTTTTCTTCTTGAGCTGCCTTTTGAAATCTTCTGTTTAGATGCTTAACTGTATCATGTCTTCCTTTTACTTTAGCTGCTCGAGGTTCAAGGGCAAGTTCCAATGTCTCTTTTAACATGTAATTTGGTGTTTTCTTTTTTCTTGTCTTTTAAATAACTTTTTTCTTCCTTCTTGAATGATATCTTTTATGTCATGCCACAACTCCTCTGGTCTCTTATCATTTGTGTTTAATGCATTAAACCTGTTCTTGAGGTGGTCTCTGAACTCAGGTGGGATATACTCAAGGTCATACCTTGGCTCTCGTATACTTGTTCTAATTTTCTTCAGCTTCAGTTTGGACTTGCATATGAGAAATTGATGGTCTGATCCACAGTCAGCACCTGGTCTTGTTTTGACACCTGATATTGAGTTTTTCCATTGTCTCTTTCCACATATGTAGTCAGTTTGATTCCTGTATGTTCCATCTGGTGAAGTCCGTGTGTATAGTCTCCATTTATATTGTGAAAAGTGTATTTGCAATGAAAAGGTCATTGGTCTGACAAAATTCTATCATGCGATATCCAGCTTTGTTTCTGTCACCAAGACCATATTTTCCAACTATTGAGTCTTCTTGTTTCCAACCTTCGCATTCCAGTCACCAGTGATTATCAGTATGTCTTGATTGGACATTTGATCTATTTCAGATTGCAGAAGCTGGTAGAAATCTTCCCTTTCTTCATTTTTGATCTTAGTGGTAGGTGCATAAATTTGAATAGTAGTCATATTAACTGGCCTTCCTTGTAGATGTATGGATATTATTCTATCACTGACAACATTGTATTTCATGACAGATCTTGAAATGTCTTTTTTGATGATGAATTCAACCCCATTTCTCTTTATCATTCCCAGCATAGTAGACCATATGATTGTCTGACTCAGAATGGCCTATGCCGGTCCATTTTAGCTCACTGATGCCTAGAATGTCAATGTTTATGTGCTACATTTCTATTTTAATGATTTCTAATTTTCCTAGATTCATACTACGTACATTCCATGTTCCAATTATTAATGGATGTTTACAGTTCTTTCTCGTCATGTTGAGTCATGTCACCTCAACAAATGGAGGTCTCTGGGGCTTTACTCCATTTCTGTTATCACAGTGGACTCTACTTTGAGAAGGCAACTCTTCCTCAGTAGTCTTTTGAGTGCCTTCCAACCTGGGGGGCTCATTTTCTGGCACTATATCTGACAGTGTTTCTATGCTTTCCATAGGGTTTTCAATGGCTAGTTGTTTCTGGAATGGCTTGCCAGTGCCTCCTCCCTAGTCTGTCTTAGTCTGGAAGCTCAGCTGAAACCTGTCCACCATGGATGACCCTGCTGGTATCTGAGATACCAGTGGCAAAGCTTTCTGCCTCATCGCAACACACAAGCCCCCACAGTGCGGCAAACTGACAGACGTGTGGGGGAATACTACTTTAGAGTTTAGTAAATCTATTACCATATGTCAACTCATTTGAGAATTGTGATGCAATCTTACAGGATGATCTCTTTGAACCAAAGAGATTCTGGCTCGATGAGTGACTAGGTACAGCTCCTTGGATAAGACATTCTATCAGTCAGTGTCCTAGTTTCTGCTTGGAATTTTTAAAATCCATCCATGCAAAGGTGCTTTCTCATTGCATATGTATTAGCTCCAACCTTCTTTTCTTTTATTCTTTTTTTTTTTCTTTTTTTGGCAGTACTAAAGGTTGAACCCAGGGCCTCACAATTGCATGCTTTGCAAGTGCTGTACCACTGAGCTGTACCCCTAGCCCATTTTCTTACTTTTTGAGACAGGGTCTCGCCAAATTATGCAGACTGCCTCTGGTCTCAAACTTGCGGTCCTCCTGCCTCTGCCTCTAAAACTGTTGGGATTACAGGAGTGTGCTACCGTGCCTGGCTCTCTAACCTTATTTTCTTAGAGAAGCTTTCTCTTATTGTTCAATCTAAGAATTACTCTATTTTTGTCTCCTTTAGCATTTAGCACAAGCTAAAATTATCTAGTTGATTTATTTCTTATATTTGTCATGTGTTGTTCCAGCAGAATGCAGCCTCCATGAAATAGGGCCTCACTTGGTGTTGGCTCCCTGTTTGGGCACCAACTATGTTGGGCCCCACGTTCGGGCGCCAAATCTATGTGGGGCGCGCCTCCCGGTCCGGCCTGAAGGTTCCGACGGGCTGCGCCGCCGCGCACACAGATACTAAACACAATTCACTCGGACCCTCAGGTGAGGGGCGCAGACTCCCGTGGCCCTCGGGACCCCGGAGGAGACGGGAGAAAGGAAAAGCCTCAGGCTCTTTTGCCTTCCAGGGGCAAACACCTGTGTTGGTCGTCTCGGTGGTCAGGAGGAGACAGCTGCCGCTTCCTCGGTGATCAGACGGAGAGCAGGTTCTTTTCCTTGTTGAGGATTGCGACGGGAGAGCGTTTTTTCCTCATCAAAGGTTCGGGGGGAGAGCAGCAGGAGAGGCGCGTCCTCATCTGTGGTCCGGGCAGGAACAGGCGAGAAGGCGCAGAAAGGGATGCCAGAAAGGCTGTGCCAAAAAAAAGA